>VWZT01016035.1:0-10392 GCA_013397055.1 Pachycephala philippinensis
GGAATTTATGGTTCTTCCCACTGCTTCTTTTACCCATCAGTATCTGGCTTTATCTACCATCAGGCCCACAGTTTGTTTGTAAAGACACCTCCTTCTCATTCCTTTCACTGCCTATCCCATATGAGATATGAAATGGTTTCCAGGCAAAGTCTCCCAGAGACAAGGCTTTCCCCCATCTTCTTCTAGCTGCCTCCTGCAAGGGGCACATGTGCAACCTCTCCCCCACATACCTCTGACAATCAATGTTGAGAGAAAAATCAAGATTAAATTGGCTTCTCACAGTAATATAAACAATAAGATGCTTGCAATAAGATGAAGTCCATCTCCTCCTATGCGTACCCACACTTAGAGTCATAAGTCAATTACAGAAACTAGTCCATCAGGGCAAAAAAGCCCTTAGATCAACGCAACATAAAATAGTTTAGAAATGAACCTCATAAAACGCCAAAGAAGTTACGAAGACTAGAAAGTTTAAGACTTCCCATTATAGGAGGGACCAGAGGTCAGTCAGCACAGTAAGACAACTTAGGTAGAGATGTACCCAACTCAGCACAAATTGCTTGACATTAGCTGTTTATTCAAAAGGAAAACAATTCCTATGGTCCAAGCATGAAGTGCTAGCTACCTAGTAACTAGCCCCATTCATAGCCTGAGAGCCAGTTTCAGGATTCTGATTTCATATGATATCGGGATAATTGTTTCACATGTGCATGAGATACCAAGATTAACTCTGAAAGATATCAAATTAATAAACATACATAAAAATCCAAATAAAATTAAATTGGAAACATTGAATCATTATTCAGATGGATTAAACAGTGTTAGATTGTGACTGGTGACTTAACCCCACTTCTGGAGGTTAAAAAGGAGATGTCAGGCCCTGAGAACTGTTTCAATTGCCTACATCAAGGCATTTCTCAGATTTGAAATGCAAGTGTTGGACCTTGGTCATCTTGGCACATGCCCATTACAGACTCAAAGCTGTTTCAATTCACTGCAAAGAAACAAAACTCCATCTAAATCCAGGTCTACCTTGTTTAGCTAAAGTTATCTAATAAATTCAGATAATAAAGAGTTCAGGTCAAAGCATGCATGAAAAACAAATAAAATTGTTTTATAATAACAAACAAAGCCGTCATGTCACATGTAAGAATTTGATTTCTAAGTTCACTTGAACGTGAATTAAGTTCAGTCCATTTCCAGTTGCAGAGAAGTCCTCTAGCGGGCAAAATGAATAGATCACTCTCCAACTTTTTGTTTGAAACTGAGCTACTTCACAGAAAGACAGGTGTAATCCTACTGCTAAAAGAGAGTAAGCTAGAGTGAGAGCTAGGGTGGCATGTAAGTCCCCACTCATCCACTCACTAAATCACTCACTCAATCTGTCTCAGCATGATGGGGGAGAGAACAGGAAGGGCAAATGTTAGAGAACTTGTGATGCAAGGGACTGCTTAGTAAGTAAAAGGGAAAAAACCCCCAAACCCTCAAGTGATGCAAAAGCAATCACTCACCACCAGTAGACAGATGCCAAATCAGTCCCCAGGCAATAGTTATTATGCAACAACTTCCACTCTGGTTTCATTGCTGTGCAAGACCTGACATACAATATTTCTTTGGTCAGCTTGGGTCAGTTGTGTCATCTCCCAGGCTCTTGCTCACACCCAGCCTACTCACTGGTGGGGCCACAGTGAGAAACAAGAGATGTTGTCCAAGCACTGTTCAGCAGTACCTAAAACATTGGTGTATTACCAACATTGTTTTGGTGACAGATCCAAAACATAACACCCTGCAGGCTGCTATGAAGAAAATTGTCTACATCCCAACCAGATCCAGTACACCCATGTTAATGAATAACTGTCTACAAACTTCTTGGAGACCGCACCCAGAGCCTACAGTCACGCTTCCAGTGCCATTCATCAACTCCTGTAATACACAAGCTGAGAACACAGGTGATATGTGTCCTGTCCTACAAAGATATTCCTATGGAGAGGATCTTGAATCAAGAATTACTCTAAAAATGTCTGAAAGAAAAAAAAAATATATCTTAGTCTTAAGCTTTGATGAAAAACAAACAAAACAACAACAACAAAATGCCAAACAAACAAAACAAAATAAAAACCAAACAAACCAGCAAACAGGCTTCTGAAATATAATGAGTGTTTATATGAGTATTTTGTATGACAGGATTAAAATTAGGGTCCTAAATGCCAATCATCCCATGTAGTGCTGTGGTGCCTTCTGATGGCACCTGCTATTCCTTACTTGATAAACAATGTATCTGGCAAGGAAAAAAGCCCAATTTAAAAGTCTCATCTTTACTTCTGAATATTGATTAAAGACTTCCTAACATTTTCTCCAGTTAGAGCAAAACAGTAGAATTCTACATTGTATTTCTAACAGTGCTGGTGTTTTGCAGGCAACAAGCATAGAGCGTATCTCAGTGTAGGCACAACGGATTACTGCCTATTTTGAAATAGATTTCCACAAATACTGAAGATGCAAAGTGAAAAGCTGAGCTGTTATTTTTTGTCTAAGCTAGCAATTAACCTTCCCAAGGAAAAGATATTGATTTGCTTACTGCAAGTCAGCACTTTTTAAAAGCAACATTTTCAAAAAATGTCTTTGATCATCTTTGCACATGAAAGGAAATATGCATACATAGCAAACTTTTCTGGCTTACCCTACTTAAAAAAGTGTGGGTCCCTTCCAACTCAGCATACTCTATGATTCCATGAAATTATGTTGTTAGTCTTCTACCAAAGAAAAGGAAACATCTCATTGATTTTTTGGTGCAAAGCATACAAAGTCTAACAGAATAAATATGTTTTTACTTTAAGTTTACAACTTTCAAAAAGAATTAATTCTTCTGGTGTTTGTCAGGACTCTGTACTGAAAGAAAACATGATGTCTCTGATTTTTAGAAAATCAATGCAGCCTCAGGATATTTCTTTTCACAATGCCAAAATGAGGATGGGAATAGTAGTAGTCTGATGGTACTACAGCTTCTTGTAATAAACCTTGCTCATTCTTCAGTATCTGCTAATGTTAAATTGCTGTATACTACAATGTGACATCTCCCTGAGAAAAGAAAAAAGAAGGCAAATGACACCACAACGTGCTTACTTTAACTTGCCTCTTTTGGAAAACTACTTCAACATTAATGGTCATATGAGAACTAACATTAATGTAGGAGACTGCTGAACTGCCATATATTAATTACATACACACCTCAGAGGCACAAGTAATTTCTGTCTGGCCATTCTTTTTACCTTCTAAACAGAATCTGGAACTGGAATAATAGTCTGATTCTATGTTCCACCTTAAAAAAATTATCGTGTCATTCTTATACAGGCTATCCACCTCTCCACCAAAAAAATTCCAGAACCACTCAAAACAGCAAAATCCATTATTACCTAGATTTTACAGCAGCTCCATGATAGAAAAAATGTCTTAAAAGCCCATCTTTTACTGGTAAAACCCTGGAAAAAATGGAAATAAATGAGGATATTTAACATTTTCTTCAGCATCAGAATTTACTTAATATTTATTTATTAGAAAAATTTTGAATACGTACTAAATGCTTCTCTGAAATATTCAGTGTTTTGAAACCACCACTAGGTATTGTGTATTATAGTGCATTCTGCCCAGCTCTTTTAGAGCAAAACCTAATCAAACCACCAAAGTTTCATTTATCTCACTGGACAACAGGACTAGTGACTTTCTAAAGATCTTGCAAACTTTAATACATTATTTTGTTCCTCTAGTCTGTACTGTACTCACAAGTAGGTAGATCATTATTTTCTTTATCCCTGCAATGGTATGAACAATAGTTTTGGGCAAGATGTTTGTCTTCTGTCTTACTCTCACCTCACATACAGGATTTGCAACAAAACACATTCCATGAGACAGTTGCTAAGGGAGCCACAGGGCTATCAAACAAACTTTGGCTTGGCTTTTCAGAGGAACAGAGCACCTGTGATCACCTTTGGGCTAATGGCAGTCTATGCTAACACCCATCAACACCTTGGATTGGATGTGCAAGAATACTACTTTGTTTTCTTGGCTGACAATATTATTTTTGACAATCCTTCTTACCATATGGATTTTTTAAATCAACCACACGAAAAAAAAATTCTCTGCAACAGTGTCATTTGGCCCAAGAGGCAAACAGCCACAGTAAAATAGGTTGGTCAAAATTTTGTTTTTCTAGAGGTATCACTCTTTGTTCTAAATGACAAGTGTAATGACTCTAAATGCCTATATGGATATTTTCGTGAGGGGAGGAAGAATTTTATGCTTCACTGTCTTCTGACGTCAACAAACATTTTAGAATAACTTGATTTTCTTAATATCTGCTCATTCATTTAATCAACAAGCTGGTAAACATAGGCACTTGACATAATTCTAATGAGCCTGTATGTGGTTTTAGACATACAGACTATAAACACGTATGTGCACATGTTGAGAGAAATTCCAGAAAGGCAGAAACTGAGTAAAGAGTTAATGTTATAAACTTTTTCTGTAAATATTTTAAACAATTTTTAAAAGAGAAAAGCTACCATAATATTGTGAAGAATAGTTATCTGCCCTCGAGGCATTATGTATACCTCCCTAGGGAGGCATAAACCTGTGGGAGATAAGAAATGCTGTTCAGTTCTGTTCACTCTTGCTCAACAGAAAGCACTCTGGGAAAGGTTCAGCTAACAGCAAGATAAAAAACAGGTCACATGACCAGAGATCAGGTTGTATGGCTGGCCTGTGGTTGGCCTTGTGTGAGAGGCAGTGTTTGATTGGGGAGATGTGTGGACACCACGTGATCAGAGAGCTGATTGGGTAAAGAGACGCGTGAACAGCGACACCGCAGTGGCAGGCAGCCAATGCGTGCTTGTTTTGGTTAAGTTTAGAACATAAAAAGGCTTGGTTTGTTACAATAAACGATCTTCTTCGGAGCAAGCAAGGAGGTCCATGTATTTTTGTTCCCCATTGCTATGTAAACCCTCATTACCACTCATAACCACAATGCTCTAATATGGGCAAAATATTTTATCTAGTATCATCTTATACCTTGAAGATTTAGAATATGAAACCCTTTAACCCTACTGAATAGAATTAAACTTACTCCTCTTAGATGCCTACATTTACAAAGTGATTTGTCAATATAATATTCCACAATGAAGAATATTTCAGCTTAACAAGTATATGCTATTTCTTCTCTATTTTAAATATTTTCATTCTTATTTTCATTTAGTGAATACAAGAGTACTGGTTTTCTTATGCATCTGACAGATCTCTTTGCCTTTTTCTAGACTCAAAATTTTCTCTGTGTAACTCAGTATGAGTTATACTAGGACATTCTCTCATACACATATAGTTGTTTTTATTACTTGCTTTGGTCTTTTTATTAGGCCTTTATCTTATTATCAGTTTAGACTTCTTTTGGATCATGGATAGAACTTCAAGTGGCTTAACTTAATCATCCTTAAATTGTCTGTCCAGTGTTAAATTAGTCAGCAGTGAAGACAGATGAGTCATCCTCTAGGGATGTCAAAGACAGTTATTTAAATAAACAGAATAAACTCCTTTCTGAAGACAATTTTCTGTTCTTTCACAAATTTTGTAAATAACCCAAAGGAGTTTTGAACCACACACTCAGATATTAGATGAATAAAACAGAATAGCTCTCCTCTTTAATCTGTGACTGTAAAACAGTGAAATATTGCTAGTAAGATTTTGGTATTAGAATGTATCAAAGATTTATATAAGGACATCTTTGTAATACTCTCGTCCACTCTTAATGTCACAGTATCATCATAGTCTCGCTCAAAAATCTCTCTGATATTAAAACATCAACTTTCCAGAGTTTGTCTCAATCATTTTCATCCATTTTCAGCCCAAAGCCTCAGCTCGAGGAAAAGAGGGCAAGTGTGAAGAACAGTGTAGTCAATGGCAAAGGCTCATGTTGTCAAGGGCATGATAGGAAACAACCTGGATGGACTGCTCACATATCCACCTGGAAGTTAACATTAAAGGCTAGAATGCTGGGTACATATGAGCAGGAGTATAGAAATACACCTGCAAGGAAAACTGAATAAAACAGACATATTAGTAATTATCAGAACAGTATTTAGCTCTTGTAAGTCTACTCTATGTACTGATGAGAATGATTATGGAACTGTCAGGTACTTCATTTGCCCAGTTCCACGTTCTGAAGCAGCATGATCCTTCTTCTGAATAGAAACAGTCCAAAGAATCGCAAACACTTCCTGTGTTTCTTTGTTCAATATTATATAGACTTGATCCACTTAAAATACTAATTTCCTTTTTTGGCACAACCATCTTCCAAGGTGAATCAGTCCAGATGGATAATTGATCCAGACTTACTACTGCCCTGCACTTACAGAAACTTTTAATTCCAGGTAGCTGTCGATCTGTACAAGACCGCTACACAAAGTTTTATTCTAGGTCTCCCATACTTCTCAGAATTAACTCAGAGCTGAAATTCAGAGGAAGAGGGTCTCTTTTAGTCAACCTTTGAGTGAACTTGAAGCTTCAGGCAGCAAATCCATCTCCAGTCACATGTATATATGTATGATTATTTAATTTCTAGTGGGTTTTTTAAATCAACTTTCAAGTACTGAGGGTAGTGGGACTGTTTAGATTTGACATATGTAATAGAAAATCTTTTCTAAATGTCTGTCAAAAAAATACACAAATAAATGAGATCTCTCAGAGATCTTCTCTTACATATATCTCCCATGTCGAATCTTCAACCCTGCTTTATTTTTCCTAGTCTTTCTTCCAAACTGCAGTCCTTTCTTCTTATGGCCCACAGCATTCTTTAGAGAAAGGATTTACAGTATTTTGCCTATTCATCTGACTCTGTTTCTTCTGAAGTTTAAAATGAGCTAAAATTCCCTCCGTTTTCTACTAAGAAAGTGGGTTTTTTTACTGTTCCTCATTAGTTTCAAAACCAAACTCAGTTCTGCCTTTCTCTAATGTCTCCAATATCAGTCACACACAAAACTTAATTTTTTTATGCATAGAAATATGATAGCATCTTGCTCCATCAGTGGGATCTTCAGCTTAACTACTTAGCAAGATTAAAATCTTAGGTGAATTTTTCAAGTAGCAAAATGGAATTACAGGACCAGAACAACCACTTAAGTGTTCTAAAAATGTTTTAATTATTCATATTAATTTAATAAGAAATTAGATTGTTTTCTAAGTCATAACTCTCTCAACTTGAACATGTTCTTATCTGCAGGCAAGTGCTAGGAACCTAACTAGAAGCAAAGATAAAATCACAGCTAGTGGAAATAGCAAATACCTTGGACAATTGTCAAAAATCACTTCAGAATCAGTTGCAAGCAGGAATCAGCTCCAAGGAGGGCACACAAGAAGCACTATGCAGTTGCCATTTATCGAGTTCCATGTAAAGCTGGCTGTATTAGGTTAAGCAGATAAGTAATTAATAGGGTTATTAATTTGTTCCAAAGTGCCCAAAGTGGGCCATGTTAACATCCAGTTAATATAGGGAAACCAGGAGCTATGAGACACAAATAACTTCAGATGGCAGAACCATTTACAGAAGCAAATAGAACTCAATGAACTTGTAAAAACTGACTAAATACCTTTAAAGATGAGAACAATACTATTATTACGGACTGCATTGTATGCTAATTGTAAAGGCTGTGTCAATGCCTCTTCATTAACAAGAGCAGCAAGACCATGACACACTTCTATTATCTCTGATTTGATTATAAGTTCTTGTCTATCTTGCAGAGTGCTGTTATAGTAAGCCAATGTACACAACACTGGATGCTTATCCTTCAGCAACAGAATGTTGTTAGCCAGTAGCATTACTAAGAACACCAGAAATTCACACTGAAAATCACCTGCAGCCCTGAAAACCAGAGCTAATAATGAAAGTGTACATGCAGCATTTAAATGGTGAGTGAAGATAATGCAGTGGATTAAATTTATCGTTTCCAATATTTATTCTGCAGTTTGGCTAAATACAACTCTAATAAAAAACGCATTTGTAAATAAAGAATTCAATTTCAAATTTTGCTGGTTGCTTGACTTTGAAAAACTCCCTATCATAATATACTTTAAAATTTATGCTTGACTGGGCTGAAAGCCTGGGACTTCTGAAATATTTTAAGGAAGAATTCAGCACAAAATGACAAAGTTAATTAGTATCCTTAAAATTCACAGAATCATACAGAATGAGTAAGGTAGGAAGGGACCACAAGTGAGTCATATGCTCCAACCTCTCACTATTATTAGCAACTGAAAAAAACTATAATTCATCCTAAAGAAATCCTTCTGTCAGTATCTGGCCTGTGATGCAGAGCTCTAAAAATTGCGGTGGTTCATGTAAGGATATGTGCTCCTTTAAGGGTAAGTGGTCAAGGGTCTTTTCAATAGAAAAATTTTCAGAAAAAGAGGAAGGCATAAACAACAGACACAAACCTTTTAGTCCAATGATAAGGGAGAAAGGAAAAATAAACCTTGTCAATCACACTAACTGGTATGGGTATGTGGAGTGTCTTTCTACGATTTTATGACCTCTGGGCTCTGCAGCAGTCTCCTCACATCACTCCGGACAATCTCTTATTTCAGATGAAAAGAGCTATTTCCCTTGCTTCCATCCTTTGTTTGTTTACTCTATTGACAATGTATTGCATGTGTTTTATATTAGGAACTGCTTTTTCCAGTCTTTATCTTGCACAGGCAGACAGATAGAAAATTATGGCATTTTTAAAGTGTATTGGCACAGGTCTAGCAGTTGATTGAAGTTTCACATAATAGAGTATCACCTGTTGAAAAGTCCAGATGACAAGTACATTGCTTGTAATCTTTCATATTTCCCTTCCACTGATATTTAACTGTACTGTGTGTTCCTTCAGCCCATAGATGTTTATAACATCTAACAATGCTTTATATTTACAATCAGCTATCAAAAGGTTGATTAATTGAAAAATAAGATCAGTGAAGGAGACTTCTCAGCAATTTTTGGACAAATAGCAAATTATTTTCACATACAGCTGTCATGGGTAAAAGACAGTTTAAACATTTGGAGGGAATTTCAAATACTGGAATTTATCAATTTATAAATTGATAATGCAATTGTGGCCTTGAAAGATTAAATGAACAAGCACTACTGGAGAACAACCCTTGCTCCTGGGAAACATCTCTACTCTATCCATAAATAAATCTGAGTTGTAATGCCTGTGCACGCTGGTGGCTGAGCACTCTATTTTAGGACCACAGAAATGGGTTCCCCAGCAGAAGTCCTGCTTCTGTCATACATCAGTTCTTACCCACTGCACTGAATTCCCAGGTGAGCTTCAGACAAGAGGAGACACTTGCCCATGGAGGATTGAAGCAGTCTACACAGGACATGCACACAACAGTGAATTGAAGAGGTTCAAGGTATTAAGTGCTGTAAATGGGGAGACAAACTCTGAAGTACAGGACAAAAAATGAACAAAAAGTCACAAGAACACTAAGGAAGGAACAAGAAGTCAAGTAAAATTATAAAGTAACTCAAAATTTGCTTTCACTGATCCTAAGAAGAAAGAGGGAATTATATGGCGATAAATACTTGGAAACAGTAATGCTAAGTTTTTTCTGGCCAGAAGATTAGCTAGCAAAATGTTCCGATTGCCTTAGAGTTGACAAGACAATCTGTCTAGTCTTGAAATGAAAGCTGAGATAATTATTAAGCTTGTTTTGTCTATGGCATGTACAGACTAAATAGTAATATTTGAAATTTATTTTTGTTTATGTCCTGAAAGTTTTATTAAAAAAACCCAAAACAAACTAACAAAAAAACCAACCAACAAACAAAACCAATGAACAGTGTTTCTCTGGAATACTGTGTATCAAAAGTCTTTCTAAATACCTCAATTGTATTTAGTTTTTTTATGGCGTTTGTAACAAATGGAGAGGGGAGTTTTAAACAAGTTTCTGCCTCTACCCAGGCCTCTGGCAGTAAACAGCCGCTTTACTAAAGTGGCCAGCACCCCAAAACCCACTCTTGTTTGCAGATTCTTAATAATGGCCAATTAGGTCTATTACAAAATGAATTATTTATTTAATAGACACAAATTTAACAGACATAAGAATTTAACAGATTACTTACCACACAGGATAAACAATTCAGTGCATGAGTGAGGTACCTATATTTTTACAGCTAGTGAAGAAATAGTATAGATTAGGATTCAATGTATCTTATGATGGGGCATACATTTGCTAAGGAAGGCAGGAGCACCCCCCGCCCCCCGAATGGAAAATGCAACCCACTTCCCTCTGAATTACTATAAATTTGAAATTAAGGGGCTTTCAGGCAAAGATATGAGGAATAGGAATAACAGTTCTTTACTA
>VWZT01016037.1:7392-36985 GCA_013397055.1 Pachycephala philippinensis
TTCCACTTCTGCAAACA
Organism: Pachycephala philippinensis; assembly: GCA_013397055.1. Taxonomy (NCBI): domain Eukaryota; kingdom Metazoa; phylum Chordata; class Aves; order Passeriformes; genus Pachycephala; species Pachycephala philippinensis. The sequence continues at coordinate 7,410 of VWZT01016037.1, forward strand.
TTTGTCATCCTGCTTCTCCAAATGTCACTGATCATTTGTTTGGCATGGGACCTTTACTTCCTACTCTGCTGATGATTAATACCCTTACAGATGGGCCTTTGTTTTAGATTCATACTAGTGCAAGTTCATTTATTTAACTCCTTTTTTTCTTTTAGGACTGTATTCTGTACCACTGTGGAAAATGCATGTCTGCCAGGAACTGTGTCCACTGCGCTACAGGACTCTGTCTTTTACTTTTCCTAAAACTTAGAAAAAGCAGGAGCCCAAGAGTCTGAGACATTATCGAGTCTGCTCTGAAAACTACCCCACTCCTTCAGACAAATGAGCACACCTGAGTGCTTGTAAGGGACAGCCAAGTGTTCTTGTGCTGGTCCCTTGTGCCGTATGAGTTGTACTGGTGTTTTACCCAGTGTTCAGGAAAACATGGCTACAGGCTTCGGAGGTGCAGCAAAATATCCCCAAGGGCATTGAAGCTCTCAGTATTATGCGCCTTTGTCCTGGCCTCCCTAGATAGAAGGTCATTGTTATTCTCAGGCAGGCTCTACAGACTTACCTGTACGGGTGCGGTAATATGTAAGTGTAAGACTTTGTGCAAGAGGGATGGCCTGGGATGCATAAAGTGAACCTTTAACAAAGTTTTCCCTCACTATCCCTTGATTTAGAATGCAACAGGTCATTTCTGTGGTAGGTCCATGTCTTGGTTTTAGGTGGGATGAGTTAATTTTCATCCTAGTCGGTGGTGTAGTGTTGTGTTCTGGATTTCTGATATTCTCAGTATGAGAATAATGTTGATAACAGACTTATATTTTCAGTTGTTACTAAGTTTATAGTAGTGTTTATACTAAGTCAGAGAATTTTCGGCTTCTCATGCCCTGCCAACAAGAAGGCTGGAAGGACACAAGAAGCTGGGAGAGGACACAGCCAGGACAGCTGACCCCAACTGGGCAAAGGGATATTCCATACCATATGATGTCATGCTTAGTATATGAACTGGGGATGAAAGCTGTCTGGGGCCTGCTGCTCAGGAAGTGGCAGAACCAGTGAACAGGCACTGAGAAATTGCTTTGTGCATCACTTTTTTGTATATTCTATTATTATTGTTGTTGTTGTTGTTATTATTATTAATCATCACCACCATCATTATTAATATTTTCTTCCTGTCTCCATTAAACTGTCCTTATGTAAAGGCACAAGTCTGAGTTTTCTGGTTCTCTGCCCCTTCCTGATGAGAGGGTGGACTGAGTGAGCTGCTCTGTGATGCTTCATTGCCAACTGGGGTTAAACCACGACAGTCCACCACTCCTTCTCTGCACACAAGACAAACAGAGAAGGTTGTGTTCCCTTTAATCTTCAATAGGCTTGTGAGCCACTTGAGGTTGTACAAGCTACTTGGACCCAACTGAGTGCCTGCCTTCTCACACAAAACCAGACCTTCAAGTGCCACATCTGCCCTTGTCTTCTGGCCTCTCCTTTAGGGAACAAGTCTCGGTAAAATGTTATTGCCCTATGTCAACTCAGTCTACAGTCTAAAAAATTATTACATTTTAAATAACATATTGGTCAATTTTTATCAATTTGGCAGAAGTTTCAATTTCTTCCCCTCTTCCCCTTCTTTGATGAGACCAGTTACTTGCAAATAGCAATAACCTCATTGAACAGGGTGTTCTGAGGAAGAGGCAACTGCACAGGGAACTCAAATTAAGTTGCTTGCATTGCCTGCTGCTGGCCAGCTCGGGCAGATGACACATAGCTGACAGCAGCCTGGCTGCTTGATAATGAAAAGGGAATAAAAAAGGCTTTGCCTTTGTACAGTTACATGTGATACTAAAATGAGTGTAGTGATATGTAAGATATTCAGTGATGACTTCACACAGCCAGGTCTGTTCTCCTCCCATCTTCATTGACCTTTCCTATTGAAAGGGAGGTAGCATCACCCTTTTCCTGCTAGTGTTGCCTGGGCTTTCAACAACATCTCACAGGTTCACTTGATCTCCTTTTGGCAGTTTATACAGTCTGGAGACTTCTGCCCTGCCCAAGTGATGAGGTATTAGGCGTGGAGGAAGCTAAAGTGTGGACATGGATGATTTGCAGAAGGTTTTTTCTGCTTCTTTTTGGGCATTCAGAGCACTGAGCTGGTGTTGCAGGAAGCTGAGACTAAATGTTAAGTCCTCTGACCCCTTCTCGGATGTACTTACTTCTCTCTGTTTTGGGGCAAGGAGGGATAGAAGGAACTTTTCAAGGAATCTCTGATTAAACAATTAACCTTTCTTTACTGGATTTTCTTGCTCTACCCTCCTTTATTTGCCTCCAGGCTGTTCCTGTAAAAAAGCATGTGAAGAATGTCCACTAAGAAAAGAGCAGACTACTGTTATGTAGTTCATGCAGGCTCAGCTAAAAAATGTCACCACAAATACAGGAGGAATTCAGTACAACAACTAGCACAGTAAAGTTGCTGAAAGAGAAAGGAAGGTCTGAAATTCCATAATGACAGAAATAGAGGTGGTTTCTACCAGCCAGTGCCAAGGAACTGAGATGACTCAGATGAACTGAAGCCTTCCCCTGGCCCTTTTCATCCACTACATAAGTGCCTGACCAGACTGTCTGACAGAAGTGGAAAGTGGGTCCTGGATCCACAACAGCAGAGATTCTGTGTCAAGAAGGAGGTGAATGGGAAAGCTCTGTGTAGAAAATCCCCAGGTTTGCAGACTTAGTAAGACCCAGTATTTTACACAGATTCAAACAGATGATGATTCAAACATGTTACTGATATTTAAAAAAAGGCCAGTGCTTCATCTAAAAGTCCAAGTGTGTTAATGTGGTAAAGGCCCTAGAGTTTCTATAGCTAGTAGCATAGATATGGTGAATGGTTAACATTTAGGTAAACACAACTCATTAAAGAAAAAACCAGTAGCCTCTGCAATATAATAGCATCTTTCTGCTAGCAGGAGCAGCATCACTTTTGTTACTTGTTCACAGCCTGTTGAAGCACTCAGTGAATTCAGGCCTTACTCCAGAGCTAGGTTTTGGCTAAGTCCTCTGCTGTATCCCAATAATGTGGCTGTATGTAACAAGGTTCTCAGAGTAAAGGTTTAGTACACAAGCTATGTGGTGTTAGAGGAAAACGTTTACCCCTGCTTTTGTAATTTCAAAAAGCTTCAAGCTCTGAAGCATCCTGCACGGGTGGAGTGCCGTGAAGTATTTGTATGGTGATCATCTTCTGACTGCTCAGCCAGAAATGAACTGCAATCCCTGCTACATTCTACTGAGGCAGAAGGCTGGAAGCACTAGGTTTCGTATAGGTTTCACTTAGGCATATAGCTGAGTATGTATGGAAGCAGGCTGAAGGTAGGATTCATTGGAGATGGCACGGAATGTTTACCTAGAAGACAAGAAAGGCCCATCTGGTGTCCTGTATTTAAAGAAGGTCACATTTTACTTACAGATCTTTACCTGTGAAGATTTCAGATCCCTTGGCGACTTAGATGGATGCTTGTTTTGGTGCTCCAGAAGGGAAATGAGAGCAACAAATGTTTTCAGGAAGGTGATTAGCTCCAGGAAAGCCATGTGGATCTTAGAATTTTCTAAGGAGGCTTGTGACCACTATGCAGGAGTCATGAGATCTAATTAAGGAAACAGATCCATGTGACTGTTAGGCCAGCTCAGATCTGACTTTTGACAGAAAAGAGCACTTGGTTGTTTTGGACAGAACATCCCTGTTAGAGGAAGGTCCTTAGACAGCCTCTGCCCTTAACCAAATTTTGGGAAAATTTACCTTTACCTGCCTCCTACCTCAGTGCTGTGATGACGTGTAGCAGGGGGACCAGTCAAGATTCAGCACTTTCCAAAAAACCCTGGTTCTTCACAGAGCTGGCTGTTTACGAAGGATGCACCATTGTCAGGTGTCTGAGCATGAGAGAGCTCTGGCTGGTGCTCTCAGAGCTGCCTGTCATGTCTTCCCTGACAGAGCAGTGAGAGGCACTGAGTGCTTCTGTCCCCAGTCTCAGAAGAGATGTGCCATTCTATGTCTAGGCTTGAAAGTTGCCCTGGGAAGATTTAGCCAGCTGTTGTGGTAGAACCCTGAGAACTGTACGCTCTCTGTGTTTGGTCAGAGCAGGGGAAATGTGAGATTTTCTCCACAGCTAATTATCTGAGCAGGAGGGGACAGCTAAGGATCAAAATATGTAGGTATTTTGGTTAATAGCAGATAGACAACAGAAAAAACATGCTTCCTTCAGAAAACAACAGTGATCCATGTCCATACATGGGTGTCTTCTCTAGAGAATGGTCATCACAGTTAGCAATAAGCTTTGTCCCAGCCCTATCTGGATAGTGTCATACTGAGTAAACACAGGCATAGAAAAGAAACAACCCTTCCTATTCTCCCATTCTTGCTGTTTAATTGAGTTATTGATGCTAGTGGATTTGTTCCGTTCCCAACACTTGGGAACAATCGAAACTATCTCAGTTGGGTGCCAAATAACAAACCAAGGAGCTCAGAATTTGACACAGGAGACCGAAGATGCCATTCATGCATTGCCAACACTTAGAAGACAGCTCTGTGCCTTGCCTGACTTGGTCTGTATCAGTAAACAATGGCTTCCTCATGGCTTGCAAGGAGTGGTTTGGCCACAATATGACTGCTTGCTTGTCAAGCACAGAAGAAATTAATTTGTTTAAATGTGCATGAGACTAGGGGGAAGTCTGAAGGAAGGAGGATTTAGTACTCTTCTTGTTGGAAGAGATTCAGATTAGGGAATATTTAACTAAATTAATACGTAAGGCCGTGGGCCCTGATGGTATGTACCCATGAGTGCTGAGGAAGCTGGCAGATATAATTGTGAGGCTACTCTCAATTATCTTTGACTCATTGTAGTGACAGGGACAGGTTTCTGAGACCTGAAAGAAAAAAAGTCACACCTGTCTTGTTTGTCTTCAAGAAGGACAAGAAAGAGCATCCAGGCAACTACAGGTCAGTCACCCCCATCCTGACTCATTAGTAGGAGGGATGGAGTGACCTCTCAGCAAACCTGGTCAGTGGTGCTGTTGACACTCCTAAAGCTCGAGAAGTAAGCCCATGGGAATCTCATGAGGTTTAACAAGGCCAAGTTCAAGGTGCTGCACCTGGGTCAGGACAACCCCTGGTATCGGCACAGGCTGGGGATGAACAGATGGAGAGCAGCCCTGTGAGAAGGACTTGGGGGTGTGCTGGTGGGTGAGAGGCTGGACATGACCCAGCCATGGGCACTCACAGCCCCAAGAGCCAAACGTGTCCTGGGCTGCATCCAAAGCAGCGTGGGCAGCAGGGGAGGGAGGGGATTCTGCCCCTCTGCTCTGCTCTGGTGAGACCCCATCTGGAACTCTGCATCCGGCTCTGGAGTCCCAGCACAGGAAGGACGTGGAGCTGTTGGAGTAGGTCCAGAGGAGGCCACCAAGATGATTAGAGGGAGGGAGCACCTCTCCTATGAGGAAAGGCTGAGACAACTGGGATTGTTCAGCCTGGAAAAGAGAAGGCTTTGGGATGACCTAGTTGTGACTTTACAGTCCCTGATGGGAGCCTACAAGAAAGACAGAAAGGGACTTTTTACAAGGGCACGTAGTGACAGGACAAGAGGGAATGGCTTCCAATTATAAGAGGGATTACCTGTTAGGAACAAATGCTTTACCGTGAGAGTGGTGAGGCACAGGAACAGGTTGCCCAAAGAAGCTCTTGATGCCCAGTCCCTGGCCATGTTCCAGGCCAGACTGGATGGGGCTCTGAGCAACCTGGTCTAGTGGAAGGTGTCCCTGCCCATGGTGAGGAGGTTGGAACTAGATGATACTTAGTGTCCCTTTCAACCCTTTATATGGTTCTCTGTCTCCTGACATGATGGTGAAACAACTTTCTGGAAACTATTCATTCCTGGAAAGAAGGTGATTTGGATTAGTCAGCGTGGATATACAAAGAGGAAGTCCTGCTTAATGAAGTCAGTAACCTTCAATCATGAAATTACTCGTTTGGTAGATGAGGGGATAGCAGTAGATATTGCCTACCTTGACTTCAGTAAGGCTTTGGATACTCCCATAAAATTAACGGATAAACTGCTGACATATGGGCTTGATCAGCAGAGAGTGTGGTGGATTGAAAACTGGCTGAATGGCTGGGCCCAGAGGGTAGTGCTCAGTGGCATGAAGTTTGGGGCCAGTAATTAGTAGTGCACCCCAGGATCCAATACTGGGTCCAGCACTCTTTACACACCTTAGTTAATGATCTGTATGATGGAGCAGAGTGACGCCACTGATGACACCAAACTGAGAGGAGTGGCTGATACATCAGAGGGTTTTTCTGCTTTTTAGTGGGACTTTGGCATCATACAGTTCAGCCAAGGGAAGTGCAAAGTCCTGCACCTGGGGAGGAACAGCCAGATGCACTGGTATATGTTGGAAGTCAATTGGCACAAAACAGCTTTGTGGGAAAGGACCTAAAGTCCCGCTGGGCAGCAAGTTGAACAAGAACCATCAACGTGCCCTTGTGGCAGTGTAGTTGAATGGCATCCTGAGCTACATTAGGAGGACTGTTGCCAGCAGGCTGAGAGAGTGATATTTGTCCTCTATTCAATACTGGTAAGGTCACACCTGGAGTGCTGTGGTAAGCTCTGGGCTCCCCAGTACAGCAGAAATACAGAGCTGCTGGGAGAGTCCAGTAAAGGGCTCCAAAGATGATTAAGGGCCTGGAGCATCTTTCATATGAAGACAGTCCAAGAGAGCTGCTATACTTTCTCAGAGAAGGCTCGGGGAAATCTCAGCAATGTGTACCAAAATCAGAAGAGAGGGCAAAAAGAAGATGGAGCCAGACTCTTTTCGGTGATGCCCAGTGGCAGACAAGGAGCACAAACTGAAATGCTTGAATTTTCATCTGAACATCAGGTAACACTTTTTTACTGTGAGAGTGATTAAGGTGGTGGAGTCTCCTGCCTTGGAGATCTTCAGAGGTCATCTGGACATAGTTCTGGCAACCAGCAAGGAGTGGTGTTGTTTCAGCAGGGTGGTTGGACCAGATGACCTCCAGAGATTGCTTCCAACCTCAGCCATTCTAAGATTCTATGATAGACATCATAAAATATTGAAGACGTAAAAGTTCCTACAGGTCATGTACTGACAGCTGAAGGCCATGAGGGTTGCGTAAAGATCTCAGATATAAAATTACATCAGATGCCTGTGTTTAAATTCCTGAGTTACTCCTTAGTGTCTTGGCAGTAAATTCCACACAGAGCAAACATGTTCCATTCAGTGTTGTATCTGTGGAAGGGCAGGAGCAGGATGTGGATCCTGCTGAAGAGGAAGAGGATATTTGTCTTAAAGGTGTTGGCTTGTTTGGTGTATGAAATGATGCATCACAGAAAATCCTGTATTTTTTTTCTCTCAAGAACGAACATTTTACAGTTGTTTTTTCCCTTTTTTTTTNTCAGGTTTTGATTCTGGTGTTTTTCAGTTTGTATCCTTGTCAGACCAGATATATGCTTAGATTTGTGTTGGCAAGGGACACTTTAAAACATATGATCTCAAGTAATAAGGTAGGAAGGGGCTGGGAGCCTGAGTACCCTTACAGATCTGAACCTTGCTGCTTGATACTTCAGAGGTGGAGATTACAGTCTTGGTGTCCCTGAGCCAAGTGCTTGGGACTTCATGATTTTAGAGAGGTCTGCATCCGGAAACGTTGACAGAAGAGTTGAAATCAGGGTTTGTCACTGCTGTCTTTCAGCTGAGAATCTAGGCTTAGAGTCCCTTGGGGGTTTGGGGTAGCAGGAAAAGAACCCTTTACTGATGTGAGAAAATTTTCAGTGTTGTTCTACTGCTGCCTACAGGCATGCTAGCTTTCCATCCCAGATCACCTGCAATCTCATCCTACCTGTTTCTGACTGTAAGAGAATTATAGCAGAAAGCTACTGCAGATACCATTTTACTGGGCTCTTCTCTGTGGAGAAATGTAGATCAGTGTTTGATTTGCCTTTTTTTCTTGGTGCAAACTATGACTGACAGGACAGCCTTGCTTGCATGACCATTTTTTACTGTCCCGAAACCAAAAGGCCAAATTCTGATATGAGAGTTTAAGTGAGGATCTGAAATGTGTTGGATCTGAAATGTGTTGGATTTACAACTCCAACAGATCTTTGAAAATCCAGGGATAGGAAAACGAGATGTAAATTATGCAGATTTCCTATATATAAAGGATAAAGTAGAAATATTTGTGAGCATCACACAGAAGGGAACATATAGAGCCAAATTCAAAGGAGTATTTATTAAGCAAGTTTTCCTTGGAAGGCAAAAAGATGGAGCCATCTTCTTGCAAGTCACTGTTGTTGCTAAATGCAAGGGTAGCAACACAGATTGTACCATGTGAGAGCAGCCCTGAAGGTGAGTTCATACTTTGAGAAGAACAGGGGACAGAGCGGAACTTTTTGTTCTTGGCAAATGTGTTTGTAATGAGCTGTGTGGCTGGCAGTCTTCTGCAAAGAAAAGACAAAGCCTGCTTACATACTGAGGCTAGTTTTTTGTAGTTCACCCGATGAATAAGTGAGATCCCTACTTACTTCAGCACTTTGCTCATCCAAATTATGAGATACTCCACCAGCGAAGTGCTTTGGCGTCAATGCAGTTCTGTGAGTGAATGTGCCATACACTTGAATCCTTTTACTCCAAGAGCAAAAGAGAGACAGGAAAGCTCTGGAGGACATTCTGACTTATATTCTGTTTTTATTGGGTTTTTACTCCATGTGAGGACCCTAGCAGATTCCTTTATTTAGGTGAGGCCAGCAGCGAACTATAAAGGGAGAGTTCAGGAAGCAAAGATGTAGTGTACAAGTGATATCTCTTTCACAAATTCTGCAGTGACATTCACTGCTGTACAGACCCTCTGCACAGAGAGTCCAAAGGTAAATTCCCCTCTAAGCCTTCAAAGCAGAATCTTTTCCCAGTGCTTCAGGTTGTCCATCTTCATAAATGTCATGAAAGCTTCTAGAAAGCACAAGAAAGCATGTGTAGAGTGCACAAGTTAAAAAAAAAATCCTAGCATTAAACCTATGGAAGGGTTTTAGTGCTTCATATGTTTTGCAATTATCCATATATTGGCTTGCTGGTATCTGAAGGGTTTTTAAAAATGTTCTGTTCTAAATGTTCTATATCAATTACCCCCAAACACTCAAACTGAAATACTTCATAAATAAGGAAAATAAATCACCTCTGAGAGAGTAGACTGCAGTATTAAAGACTGAAAGAGATTTTGTTTGAGCAAGTACAATGAAGTAAATCAGAGATGCTGAAAATTGTAGAAGGCCTAGCTGGATTCTTCTCAGCCTAGTTTGGAAGCCACTTTTGGCAGGCAGGCCTTGCTGGGTTTTAATTGAGGAAGGACAACTTTTTAAAGGTACTTTGGCACTTAAAATGTATGAAAACACCACTGGGAATTTTGAATATGCATTGGAAAGAGATAAGGTTCAGAACTCCCTTTCCCTCCAGTATCTAGCCAACTGGGATCTAACTCAACCAAGACCTTTCTCCACTCATAGGGACTACAGTGTGTTTGAGAAGCTGACAGTATGATGCCCGGTTTTTTCCTGAAACAGAGAGCTCTGAGGCTGTTGAGAAACTAATAGTGGAGTCATTCTCGACTTCATCCCTGGCGGAAGGCAAGGAAAGTATTAGCAAACCTGCAGGATGCCTGGCCAGACTTTGGGACTTGGCACCACCTGTGTGGGCTGTTGCCTCTTCTTTTGTGTCGGAGGACTTTCGGGGTGCCACATGATGGCACAGCAGGAGGCAGAGCGTGGTGAACAGCACGTCTTCTGCTTCCTTGTTCCCTTTAGTTCACGCAGTTGTTTTAACAAAGAGGTACAGTTCGCACTCCAAGCCACAACTCCACCCTCTGGAGCACGTAGTCCCACGGGAGCACTTTGCTTAGCAAACTGTTGCAGTGTGTTCTGCAGCCAGACTAACAACTTGGAATAAAAATGTATATTTGTGCTTTTACTTCTGGTGTATGACTGGCTTTTCTTAGGTCTCTGTTTAAGCCGCAGAACTCAAGAGCACACAGTTCTCTCAGTGAAGGAGCACCAAAGAATAAGCTGTATGGCAAAAGTCTGCAGTCAGGGAAGGAAAGCTGTAATACATATGTGAGAATGGCACACCTAGAACCTAAATAACTCAAGATTGCCAGTATTTAGCTAAAATCTGCAGCATATAATACCTGGCATAGACCAGTTTTTCCCTTCTTGAAAATACAGATGAGAACAAGTCAAAAATAGCTTACAGAGCATGCCTCAAACATTCAGGAGAGAGCAGATCAAATTAAGAAAATCTAAAATACATGGCATCAAAATCTTCAATTGTCTTTTTAGTGAATAAGACAATAAAAATAAAGTATCTGGGACTCTCTTCTCTTTCTCCACTTTCCACTGCTCTCCTTCAGTTCATGTGTGCTTTGTTCTTTTTTTGGAAAATAAACTTCCTAACACTGTGAGGACCCTATGACCTAAGCAGACTATCAAACTGTGAGATACTGTGCTGTATCTTGGGAGTCCGCCTGCCTACAGTTGCAAGAGCAAGGGAATCCTGCAGAGATTTCTTAATCAGCTAAGCTTGGGGACAGTGAAGAAGGCCACGAACACTTTACTATGGCCTTTTGCAGGAAAGATTGCCCTGAGAAATGCTGTGTGATAGCTTAAGGTGGGGACTTCCCTGTCAGTGCAAAATATTCTATAACTCATCAAAACAACTGATTTTGTGGACTACAGCTAATCAGTGCAAATCAGCAGGGGAGGTGCTCATGTGGGTTAATTGGGGTATCTCTGTGAAGCTTTATGGTGTGTTTTATTCAGGTCTTGCCAAGTAAACTGTGGTAGGATGTAAGAAGTCAAAGTAAAGTTAAGTGTGCCAGGACTGACAAGAGCTGTAGACAAGTGTCCAGAATTCATCTACAGCAGCAATGAAGGGACCAGAAAGAAATGACTTCAAGTAGAGAAAGCCAAGAGCCCTTTAAATTGAGTACCTCTTTCTTGACATGGCTGAACACAGCTCAGTGCGCACCAGTGGGATCTTCCTGGAAGAGTTCACCACAGCTGTTGGGTCTCCCTGCTATGGGGACAACATTGGAAACCAACAAGGTAAGGATGGCCTCCCCAGAAGATCAAAGGACAGGTTATGGACATAAAGCCAGGTATCAAGGGAAGATGTAGGCAGCTTCACCTGAATCAAGCTGAGCCTTTCACATTCGAGAAACTTGGGTTGGGTTAGGTGAGGGCCAGCTTCCAAGCAGAGTTGCCAAGAAGCATGGTATTGTCAGTGGTAGAAGTCCAAATGCCAGTCCCATGGTACTTGATATCTGCATTTGGACTTCAAGGAAGTGTCAAAATGAATTTGTAGCTCTTGGGAGTGAGATTTTGGGAATCTTCTTTGAAGGTGAGGGGAAAGGTAAGACCTAAAAGGACTCAAAATAATTTAAAAAACCAATAGTCAATCTGACAGGGACTGGCATTTCTGTGGTCCTATTCTGTCTGCATCTCTGGGTGACTAATCTTCATTTCCTGCCCATATGTTCCAGTCCTGACTGAAGAAAATGCTACCCTTCAAGGAAAAATTGGAATCCATGTTCCGGACCTTTGGATCTCTAGCGTGTACCCTTCTGATATGGAAAAGACATCGTGCATACCAGGTGTACAATGGCTCTGTTCACTGGCAGAATGGTGAGACTCACAGCCTAGGGCGCTGAGAGGAGCAGATTGTTATGAGGCTTGCATACTGGCAGTGGACTAACTCAAACACTTTAGCACTGCTCCCTTCATCTGCCAACTCCAGCTGCAAGCACCACACAACAGGAAAGCTTCAGTGGTTCAAGGCTTGGAGGGCACTTCAGTGTGAAACAATATGTGCTTGGAACTTACGGGCTAGGTATTCTTTCTTCAGCACCTTTCTTCTTTTTCCAGGACAGTTAATGAGCAAAGCAGTGATGGAACTGTATACATATGTGATAAATTCAGCTCTCACAAGTAACTTAGATTTGCAAACAGGAGCTGCCACTTCACCTTCTAGCAAAGCACAGTGCTTCATACAAAAATCTGCATCTAAGCCTGTGGAGACATATGCTGTCTTTTCACATGGTAAAAACTGCAATACATCAAGGTGATAAATGGTTTCCTCCTCCAAAAAAATTATTTTTCTTGATATTTTTCAGATGTTTCTTTATCTCTACTTTTTTTGCATTGATTAGTTGATCCCACCGATAAGTGTAGAGCTACATTTGTTTTCCAGTCTGGGTTTTACTAGTCTCATATTTCTGAAGATGATGATGATGATGGTGTCCTGTGGTGCAGGGTACTGATATGAAATTCAGGGCACAGCCTCTACCTCAGACAGCAATCCTCCTCAGCATTAGTGCTACTGTCATAGGAATAGGCCAGATGTGAGCTGAGGAGAAGAGAATGAAATAACATATGGACATTGGCAGGGGGCCATGGGGACAATGATCGGTTGTTTAGAAAGAGTGTGAAAGTGTTCCAAAACGCTATGGTTTGCACATTCATTCCTGCCTCTGAGCAATGTTTAGCTATTGGGGCTACTGTGACTGCAGGAATCTTTCCACTCTTCTATCCACCATCTTAGAGAGCTCAATTATTGAATTCCTTGAGTTAAAAATAAATATGGTGCAGTAGTTCTGAGAACACCATCTGTTTTAAACAAGACGACTAAACGGTGTTTCCCAAGTCAATGGCAGTCACGCATGAAAATTTTCTATGCAAGACAGCCTTATCTGATCTTTACAGGTCATTATTTCTGTGCAAACATTTGTTTAAAAGTTTAACTGTGATTTCTGGATCTGAACCTGGCTCTTTGTCATCTCCTTCCTGGCTGTACAGAGAGATGAGGTGTCAGGCCTGTGTTATGCAGGCAGCAGAACCGCAGCTGCCACCGTGCCTGTGCCAGCCTGCAGGCAGCAGTTCCCTCTCACATGCTGTACCTGTGCTGGGCTGAGGAGCACAGGAGCTCCTCTCTCATGCCAAGCAGAGCAGAGAGAAGGGTCATACGCATCAGCAGGCTGGCTGTGCCTGGGGAACATCCAGGTTGGCATGTCCTCACTAAAGTCAGAAATGTTGAATGTTTCTTGTTTGCCACGCCAGCTGGATCACATCTTGGTGGGTAATTCAGAGCTGGCTGAGGCTACATTATTAAAGCTCCAGGGCATGCATTTTCTCTTTTCATCAATTTATTCTATTCCTGTATGGTTTGTTTGCCATTTCACGAGATTTTTTTTATTCAGACTGTCTTCTTTTCAGACTTGTATTCTCACTGTAGTCATTACAGGTCCTTTGAGGTCCCCATAGTATTTCTGGGAATTAGCAGGTTGGAGTCCTGATTCCAGAGCATAGAATTTATTTTTAGCTTGCAGACTTGTATACAACCCACCACAGCTGACCTGGAATTGCTGAACTTTACTAGAAATGGAGTGTTACATAGTGAAATGACTACTCATCCTCGAAAATCAACAGAGATTTTTATTTTGATATACCAGCCAAGCTGAAAAATATGTTGACTGATATCTCATGGACCAAATAAAATTTTCTGTCTTGCTGACTAGCCAATGTCCTTAAGAGTTTTCTTCAGGGACAAAGTTTCAATCAAAAGCACAGCATGTTTCTCATTTTTTGTTACTTAAATATTCAGCTGAAGTAAAGGAATGAATCCCGAAAAGGGTTTGGTGTTTTTTTGTTTTTNTTTTAACAGCTTGGGAGAAAAGCAAGAATTTCTTTCTTACAGACCATATAGATTTGCATTTGAACAAACTATTGTTTTTTCTTTCTCAGGAAGAAAAAAAAAGTCAGTTGGATATTTTTGTTTCATTCCACTTTTCAGCTGGGGCTTAAGGAAAACATTCACAAGGTCCTTCTGGGAACAGCTGCTAAAATCCTGTCTGACGTGGCAAATTTGTCTTGTTGAACTAAATTCTAGTCTCTGTAAATTCAGGGATGGTGATGTGACATAAAAAGCTCTCTCTCAACAATGAAAAGGATCATGTGTAATTAACCAAACCAAACCTATGCATTATTTCATATGATTAGCTGTTCAGGAGACTAAGCTACAGCCGTGACAGCGGGAGGTCAGAGAAAATTCCAGTGGCTGAGACTGTTTGGAAAAATGATACATTATTACAGGGCAAGGATACCCCCATGGGATTTTCTTTCCTCCTCCTGTAGGAAATGCTGGCTAAACACTGTTACAGTTTCACATCTAGCAACCAGGAATTGTTGAGGGGAACTAGATGTGCGAAACGCTGTGCTTTTTATTTTTGTTTTACTGGTGGACCAAGTTGACTTGGCTCTCTGTGATTGCTCCAGAGGGGGAATGGTCTGGTGGATTGAAGGAATGAGTAGCATGACAAAGGAGGTAGTGCCAAAGGACACAAAGAAGCTCCACTGTTTTTGCCAGATCTGGAAAAAAGTGAGGCAAGCACCCTGGTATTCCTTTGAGAAGTGGTCCGTGCTCCTGCAGTGGAAATTCTGCAGGAGTTGCACGGGCTTGCTGCAGTCTCAGAAGCCAGTCCTGCAAGTGCTGGCTAAGCAGCACACCTTTGTAACCTGAAGCACTATGTCAGTAACAACATTCTCCCAAGCTCCCATTTCTTCAAGTCTAATAGAAAACCTATCTTAAGAGGTTTTTGTACCTTCTGATAGGCCTGGGGTATTTTAACTCAGGAGTTTCAGTGTAGTTCATGTTTCTTTAGTGTTAGGATTGGTTTGTGTGTCAGATGCTCCAAGAACATTCACTACCAGTATTAACCCCTTGAGCATGTGCCACAAAATAGTGTATTGCTCAAAGTTTGTGAACAGGTCTGCTGTAGTCTGTTGTTCAGATGAGGGAACACTTTTCAAACACTCTGAAAAGAGCATTTAAACTGTGCTTTATTCTCATGTTCTGTTCAAAGGGTATCACAAAATTTGGCCTAGAAGCCTTTATCTGTAAACTGAGAGTCAGCCTACAAAGTTTCCTGGTGGAAGTTAACCTTCAGTTCCTACTAAAGAAATCGGGAAAACTGTGTGTCTCGAATCTCTAAGAGTTCAGAAAACATCAGTTATTTTGCAAAGTTATTTTAAATTCTTTGTTTTGAAAAGTATTTTCAATTCTTTACCTTGAAAAGACCATTTACTTAGAATGTCAATTAATCAATATATTTTGTCACAATGTCACAAATCAATGTATTTTGCCTTCTTACTGTCTTTTTTTGTCTTTGAGACTTTTGTGTGCCCCTATTTTTCAAGATTTGCTCTGCAACTCTGAAGACCAGAATCTTAATTTTTTATTAATAAGGAGTAAGTCAGATAGTGTGACTGCACTAGTTGGGACTTAAGGCAAGAACACAGTACTTGCTACTATACTTAGTTGGATCCTCTGTCTTCAGACTGTAACAACTGTGTATTTGAGGCTCCACATCAGTCTCTTGGAGTGGCCTGAGTTATCTGCTCAGTAGGCAATGTGCCTCAGAGTTTGGTTGTATAATCACAAATCAAGTGACTTTGCACAAAGCACTCCTTTTAAATATGGGGCAGACATTCCTGCTTGACTGTGGCAAACACCAACCAAACCCTGGCACATTCCCAGCATCCACTGAACAGAAACCTGAATTGGTCTTGTTATTAGTCTGTAGGTGAATTGGAGAATAGTGTCAACTTTCTCTCATTTATTTTCTTGCCAGCTGAGATAGGAATCCACTCCTCTAAGTTGAGTCTCATTCCTATAATTCCTCTGTTATCATCCTCCGGGTACTATGTTGTTGCAGACATAGCAGGGATGGTACGCAGAGACTTGTGGTGTTATAGAAGAAGGATTAGGCTCTTCGACCTTTTACTTCAGTCTTCCATTCCTACTACATTCTTCAGTGACAACCTCATTCATGTATCAGTCTAGGTGGAGTAGGAGTGGGCCTTTCCTAGGAAGATAAGTGGGATTCCCTCCAAAATGTTCCGCAATATGTGTGTGAGAAATTTACAGACAAGTCCAGTGAATCATATTTGAGATTTATTAATGTCTCCAGTGCTACAGTATATTTTTCTGAAAGCTTGTAATGGCAGTCTGTCATTGTTCTACTGGATGCTACAACTGTGAATAACCAAGCCGTCTGAAAATGCTTCACTTCAAAAGAGGAAAAAAAAAAAAAGAGAGGAATAGCAGGAGGGACATGAAGGGACATAGAGATTAATTAATTTGCCCCAAAATTCAGTGATCATACTGGGAACATGTCCTGCATTCCGAGGCTTCAGTTATCACCCTCTCTGTTGAACTATGTTTCTGCATGGTTTTGTGTTAAGATTGGGTCTGAAGCCACTATAATCACACACACCTTAAGAAATCAGTTATGTTGCTAAATCAAATTGGTATGTTTGGTGGCCTAGGTTTCCAGCAAAATATCACTGTGTTGACTAGGCAGGAAATGAGATACCTCTGTTTGTGGCCTTTTTTCCTACTGATTGACCATAGAGCAGAACTTCATAGAACATTTCCACTGGAGAAATACCCTCTGGAAAACAAAAGAGAGGTAAAATGATGTACTAAATTGCAATAGTTTCAATAATGTTTAGTTGAAAAAACCTGAATACAAATAAAAGTTAACCCTAAAAGCTGTGGCTTTCCAATTGACTCAGTTTTATTTAACCAAATTCAGTTGAAGAAATAAAAGTAAGTGGGTAAGTGTTGTAGAAAAGTGCTTAGAATCCATAGAAACTAAAAGCATAAATTGGTTTTCTAAAAGATGTCTTCTGTCTCAATTTGAGATGAATAGATGAATATGAAATATGAAATGTCAAGCATTTCCCATAGTTTTCTTTCTGTTGTAGCTCTGAGTCAGTATAGCAGTGTATCCTGAAAATCCATCTGCTTTCCTAGAAATGAAGGTCCAGTGGAACACTTCATCATACAGCACTTAGAAGAACAGCAAGGTTGCAACAACTGTCTTGTGTTGCAAGACTTAATGTGGAATTAATTTTTAAGCCCTGAAAGGCTAAGTCCTTTGCATTAGTAAACAAGCACTCAAACAAGGCTCAATTTTTCTTTCTTCCCTGCTTTCTATACTGTGTCCACAGCATTGAATATTTCCCCTTTTTGGCAAAATCTGTTCACAATATTGTGCAGTAGCACACAGCATGACATTTCCAGCTAGCTACTCATGTTGAAAATGAGGCTGTCATTGGTTATCTTGTTCTGCTGAAAGCAGACAGGCTAGACAGTGATGGCAATGATGTGTCTGTCTTGCTGGTAGAGCCTGGGTAGTACTTCTCAAGTGACACTGGGGTCATCTTTCAAGGGTGATCCTGACAACCATGAGTCCTGGACAGTCACACTTGATCCTTGCGGAGCTTTTTCTGATGTTTGACGCCTGTATGTTGAAGCTGGAGCTTGCGGGCTTCTTAAAGGGATTACAAAAGTCCAAAGGCTGAAGATCAAATTTAAACTCAGCAGAGATAACATCACAGCATGGGCAGCAGACTTCCTGCTGTGCAAGAGGGTTAACTGGGAACCTGCTGTTGGTGTTCTTTGGTGAATAGCAGGGAATGGTGGCAGGTAGCCCATACCTTCTTATGCATACATAGTTTTCAGATACACAAGCTGAATTGGTTGTCTGTGGGCCAAAAAGTATTTATTTTCCTCTTTTTTTCTAAGCAAAGCACCATATTTCTCATTTGTCTAATCAAGGCAGAAGTTGCAAGGGAAAATGTTTGGTTGTCTGGAACAGGTCCAGAGAAAAGCTAACCTTATTAGGCAGGACACCAGCTTTTATCCAGACGGACCAGTGAGAAAAACAGACAAGGCTCATTTCACCTTTTGATGGACAGTTATCTTGTCACTTGACAATATCAACCTACTTAGTAGGTACCACCTTAAGTCTTTCAAGGAGTGCTGAGAGAGCCAAATTCCTGAATTTTCATTGGATTTTATCCTATTCCTCTTTTTGCATGGAGTAGTGGGATTCTTTCAAAACATCTGTTCTCCTTTGCAGGCTAAACTTTTTTTATAAACTGGTTTCTGCCATGAAGTACTGTCATTTAAAAAAGAAAATATTGTCATGACAAGTTAGGCAACGATTTTATTTTTCTTTGTCTTATTTTCAGTGATACTTTGTTCCTTCTTCTTTGCTTCCCGCATTTTATTTCTCTTAATCAGTCAGCAGACAACTCGGTTTGCTATTATAGATTTGCTTGAGAAACGTGACTGAAACTTGGGGGTGTTTTTTTTTTTTAGGCCAGAGATGGCATGCAATTGTGCTCAGTGTTGCAGAAAATGCCTCAAGTAATTTGTGCATGCCTTAACAGAGATAAAAGCATGAGGTGTGTGCAGAGAGTATGGCAGTATCACGTGCACTGAGCTGTCATTGTAACTAAACTGGCTCAACTGGTCTACGACAGCCTGGTGTAAATATCAGGCATTATCGATACCATCAACCTCTCCTAATCTAATGAAAATAAGAGAGTGACCGTAGGGAAGCAGCCCTGTGGAAGCCTGCATGCTATCTGAATGTTCCAACACAAGGGGAAAGGAAAAAACAGTGATGCTTCCAGCGAAAGAGTTTTTTAATGTGCAAGTCTGTGAATCCAGTGTCAGCCTTTTTTCACCCTGCAGCTACCACTAGGCATGGTGGTTACTGCCCACACGGACATGCAATTGTTTCTCCATGGGTGAAAGGCTTTGGGGGTGTGGTGGTCAGACGGGATCTAAGCCTACTTCAGTTTAGCAAGCATGGGGAAATTGCATAAGTGCCTGAATGCTGCTCTGGTTTTCTGATGTTCGGGTGTGGTTTAGAGGGAGTGGTGCTCGTTTGGACCACATTGTCATCATGGGGATGTAAACAAACCCCTGTCATAGGGACAGGTGGGGGATGGAAAGAGCTTGTTCAGTGCAAAAGACCTCAAAAGTTGAGGGGATTCATCAGTTTGCTGTGGTTCTGACCTGAGAAATGCTAGACCTCTGGGGAGTTGCAGTCAGCAAACCTCTGTATTGTAAACTAGAGGAAGATTTTCAGAGATTTCTTTGCTCCTTGCTTTAATAAAGTTGTTTAGATGTGCATAAACTGAATTTAATATATTTTAAAGGGGTAATTCTAGCAAAATGGGATAGTTTAACTGCAAATTTGCTTTTGTCCTTTTCAGTTTGTTGCTATGAGTCAAGACATTTTTTGGTTTTGATAAAGTTGAAACTTTTTATTTGTTTTGGGAAAGCTGACTTCCTGCCTGGCTGGCAACTTATATTTCCTGCCACCTCAGCCTTTCAAAAAATCTTGAGGAGTACTCAAAAAAGACATTCAGCCCACCTAATTCCGATCTCTCAGAAACTTACTCTACAGTGTCAGCTGTGACAAATATTGTCTGTTTTATTTATTTATTTATTTTTAATTTTTTCGAGGAAGCAGAGTTGTTCTCCAAACTGGACCTGAGATTTTCTTTAGAATTCACATTAATTGTGAAACCAGTTGCAGACAGATGAATGTTGTTGTTTTAGGGGACTGTGTGTGTGTCCTAGTTCTGCTCTTGGGAAAGGTGGTTCTGTTCCCTTCAAGAGTTAGCTATTCTTTGAGAACATTAAACAACACCAGGATTAGGCAGCTGGGGTGGGGAGCCAAAGGAAATGTCTGTAGATGAACTTTTAAATTGTAAAGAGAAGACTCCTGGGTGGGACAGAGCAGTTTATGGGACACTGGGAGAGGTGTTAAGCACTTCAGACAGAGAAGGAAAAGTAAGACTCAGTTCCTGTGAGTTAGAATCCTCCCTCAGCACACTGAGTCTGGGGATGTCTCATTTAGCTTGCAGCCAGAATGAACAAGCAAGTAATCCTCATTTCTGTGACCAAGAGAAGCAGGCAGGTTCAGCTTTCACTGAATCTGGGGAAGTGCAACAAAACAATGTGCCGAGACAAGGTGGGTACAGGAACCAGACAGCTCAGGCCAGTGCAGAACCCTCCTCTTCACTGGGTTTTCTGCTGTTGTAGAAGAGGTGGAGAAAAGAGGGAGTCTGGACAGCAGACCGTCATCCACCCCTCATCGTGAAGATCTCCTGGCCTGGACATTACTTGGACCATGGCTTTTAACAAACCACGTAATGGCTAGACTGGGCTTCAAGGCAGTTCCGGTCACCACCCTTTTCTGACAGCCACACTCCCTGATGGAGTCAGAAAACTGGAACAAAAGTGGCATCCACCCTAGACAGGGATATCTTCTGACCCACAGCCCAGGCAGTTTCTGGGAAAGGCAGAACTTTGCCAGTACACAGAGTCCTGGCTTGGGAGGTGTGTAGGGATGAGGGTGGTGAAGCAAGAAGAAGCAGAAAGATTATGGTTTAAGATCTGGCTGATGTGAATGATTTTAGTTAACACTCCCATTCTTTATCTTGTGTTGTGGTTAAGGATAGGTGTTCTTTGTGTCTCCTTTGGAAATGGAGTAACCTTCCCTCCCATGTCCCTTCTGTTTCTAGTGGAAGTGCTTGTCAAGGCTATAGGTTTCAGCAAGTTACTTCAGTTATACAGGAAAAACATCTACTGCCAGAGGCTGTAGGTAAATGAAACTCAGGAGAAGCTGGAATAAAAGGCTGAGCTGATTCAAACTTTTGAAACTGAAGCTAGGCTGGCTCCTATTAGGTGACAATTTGAATTTATGTGCTCCATCAAGGATTTCAGTCTTATATTTTGGGTTCTTCTGCCTCCTTATGCTCTGTTATTTAGTACAGTAGTCACCTCTGATCTCCCAGGGACTTTGGCCTCCAAAACAAGGTTTACAGCTGTGGAATTAAACTGATGTCAGGAAAAGAGAATCCACTCTACATGCCAGTGTCAACCACCTTTAGCTTCTCACATAACAGAATCCAGAAACAGCACTCAGGCTTGTGTTTGCCACCACAGAGGTAAATTCGACCTTCTCACTCTAACTGAATGTCATTTTGAGATCTGTTTGGTACAAATAAAAATTTTGATTGCATTGATGCTGTCCTGCATGCCATTATACCTAGTTTGTCAGAGTGTCACTCTCATCTGAGTGATGGGCATCTCTAGACTGTTGCAACCCATTCATTCCCAAGAATATGGCAGGGTTCTGGAACCCTTGTTATCATACTTGACATAAGGAGGGGATGTTTTACAGTTAAAGAAGAATATATAGAAAGAAGATGGTAGGTCACGGGCAAGGAATGGTGGATTCACAGTGCCAGATGCATCTTGTGGGGCGTCCAGCAAGAGTCACTTGAAATGGCAGGACGCTGGGCGGCAGGTTGGACCTTTTGCTCTGTGGCCTAGGCAGGCTGGTACAGCAGCTGGATCCGGGCTTGAGGAGACACAGGCTGCATCCCTGTGATGAAGAGGCCAGCCTGAGCAACAGCATGGCTGCAGCCTGTCTGGGTGAGAGACAGCACAGCCTGTGCTGTGATGGGAGGTGCAAGCACACACAGGACACTGCACAATGCCGACAGCAATGCTGCAGTCTCCTGAACTGTGCGTCTGTCTTTCCAGCTTACCTGCTGATGACCTGCTTGAAACCCCCATTCTCTAAACTAAGGTTAACATTTACCCCAGCTTGAAATCCAGTGCTCTCTGGGAATCCCTCCAGCCCATTCCTACTTCATAAGGAGCTCTCTTTCCTTGGAAGGCCTTATTCCTTTCCATTTCACCTTTACTTCTCATCAAGCTGTCATAGTCCTTTTAAAAAAGCTATCTGCTTTCAGCACGTGTAGAAGTCCCTGAACTGCCTTTTGTTTGTTCTCTTTGACGGTGCCAACATGAGCACAGCTGAATTTCCAGGCTGGAATTACCGATCCTGGTTACTGCGCAGACGACCGTGTTTGGCGGAGTAGCAGTGACACCCGGTGGCCAGTAAATAAGTTCGGAAAATACTTCCCACGTGAATTCCACCTTCATCCGCCTGCCTTCCCGCCCTTGGTGCAATTGCAGGCACATTAAATACAGGGTGCAGTAACACGACACAAGCTCCGCAGACAAACTCCTTCAGCTCCTTCTCACCTCTCTCAGCTATTGAAGACAATCTGTGAGCAACAAATTTCTTTGGTCACCTGGGAACTGTGGAATCAAGTGTCAGCTGTAGGCTATACGACAATAAAACATCGCTGGCAGATGAAAGGCCAGATCTGAGAAACACAGTGTGTGCAAAGAAAGTGACTCTCCTGAATTAGCTGCACACAGTTCATAATCCCCTGCAAGAAGCAAAAGATTGAAATGGTGGTGATTTGTACCAATGTACTACAGAGCTGCCCAGAACATTTCGGCAAACCCTGAGGAAGACAGGAGTTACACTGTGCTCTACACAGGCCAGCTGATCCTTGCATTAGCAGGCAAGTATTTAACCACAAATAGTATGATCATCAATAGATTTTATCCCTTTCCCTTTTCAGTTTGAGAAAATTGTTATGTCCGAGCAGAAGAACATCTTTCTGCAAAATTACAGCCAAAGCTGGCAGATTCTGTACATTTTCCCTAGCCTACAGCTGTTCACAGAAGTGTCAAGGCTGTCACACATCACTTGAGATGATCCACTCCAACCCCTCTCCCTAAGCAGGGTCAGTTGAAGCAGGTTTCCCAGAACTGTGTCCAGTGAGATTTTGAAGATCTTCAGTGGCTAAGATTCCAAACTTCTCCGGACGTCCTGTCCCAGTGGTTGAGCCACCTCACAGCTAAAAATTATGCTCTTGTGTGCAGTAGAATGTAATGTGCTTTAAATTGTGTGCATTGTCTTTTGTCTTGTCAGCATCACTGAACAGAGCTTTCCTCTGTCTTCTCTAGTCCCCTCATGAGGTATTTATTCACAAACCTTCTCTTTTCCAGGCTGAACAGTCCTAGCTTGTTCAGACTTTCCTCACATGACACATGACCCAGTTCCTTAATCACCCTATTGGCCCTTTTTTGGACTCTTTCCAGTATGTCCATGTCTGTCTTGTACTGTGTAGCCCAGAGGAGGATATAGTACTCCAGCCGTGGCATCACCAGTGCTGAGTAGGGGTGGAAAAATCACCTCAGTCCACACAGTCAGGTGCCCAGGGTTACTCTATGTCAGATGCAGAACTTGACATTTCCCTCTGCTGAGCTTCATGAGGTTCTGGCTGTCCCATTTCTCTGGTCTGTCTATGCCCTTAGCCATCTGGTGTATTAGCTACTTCTCACACTTTTGTCTGCTCTGCAAACTTCGTGCAGGTGCAGTCTACCTAATTGCCTAGAGCATTAATGAAGATACTAAACAGTGTTGGCCCAGCAATTTTACCCTCCCAGAGGATACATGACTGGTGATCAGAATCCAGATGGACTTTGTCCGCAACCCTCTGGGCCAGCTCTTTGACCAAATTTTAATCTACTTCACTACCTGTTTATTTAACCTGGTTGGTTTTTTCTTAGTTTCTCTTTTAGGATAGTATGGGAGACTGTGTCAACAGTCAGCTTAAGCCTTGATAAACAATGTTCACTGTGCTCCCCTCATCCACCAAGCTCTTCAACCTGTTGGAGAAAGCTATCAAACTAGTTAAGCATGATTTCCACTTTGTAAGTCCATGCTGACTACTCCTGACCACCTGTTCGTCCTTCATGTGTCTAGAGATTGTTTCCATCACCTTCCAGGGACTGAGAAGAACTGGTCTGGCCTGTGCTTCTTTGACTTATTCTTCTTGCCCTTCTTGAAGACAGGATTGACTTTTTCTCTGCCAATCCTCAGAAACTCTCCCATCTGCCCTCCAAGGACAACCAAGAGTGGTCTCTCAATGATATCTCCACCTTCCCTCAGCACTTGTCAAGTCCCACAGACTTCTGTATGTCCAATTTCTCTGTTTCCTAAACTCTTCCCTGCTCAAATTTTCTTTCTGGTCTCAGAAATCTATGGTTCCTGAATGCTGGTGTTACCAGTAAAGGCTGAGGCAAGAGAGGCTTTGTGTANTCACTGTGCTCCCCTCATCCACCAAGCTCTTCAACCTGTTGGAGAAAGCTATCAAACTAGTTAAGCATGATTTCCACTTTGTAAGTCCATGCTGACTACTCCTGACCACCTGTTCGTCCTTCATGTGTCTAGAGATTGTTTCCATCACCTTCCAGGGACTGAGAAGAACTGGTCTGGCCTGTGCTTCTTTGACTTATTCTTCTTGCCCTTCTTGAAGACAGGATTGACTTTTTCTCTGCCAATCCTCAGAAACTCTCCCATCTGCCCTCCAAGGACAACCAAGAGTGGTCTCTCAATGATATCTCCACCTTCCCTCAGCACTTGTCAAGTCCCACAGACTTCTGTATGTCCAATTTCTCTGTTTCCTAAACTCTTCCCTGCTCAAATTTTCTTTCTGGTCTCAGAAATCTATGGTTCCTGAATGCTGGTGTTACCAGTAAAGGCTGAGGCAAGAGAGGCTTTGTGTACCTTGGCCTTTTCCTTTTGTATCATGGTCTCTGCTCCACCTAGGGACAAGCCTACATTTTCTTTGTCTTGGTTTCATTTATATACTTGTATAATAATTCCTTGTTTCCCCTCGCATTCTTGATCAAATTTGACTCCAGACAGCCTTTGGCTTTTTTATTCCCACCCCTGCATGATCATGTGGCATCTGTATCTTTTTCTTTGGTCACAATTCCTCCTGTTCCTAATCATCCTCACAGAGGAGCTTTCTCAGTGCCTGAGAGGAAGCTGAGATGAATACTTTTAACACTGATCAAGCTGGTGGTATACTGAGACCCCAGCTGTTGAAACACATGATCTAAAAATATTTTGTTGCTGAGCCCCAAGTTGTTTCCTGCCTCAGGCTTAAATGGTCTTTAGGGTTGGGATGACATTTTCTTATGGTTTTATATTAAAAGGAACAATAAATAGTTTATCACTTATTGGTGTAGAGAAGCAACAGGCAAACTTGCTCCTTTGTTCTTATTTTCACTTGAATCATAAGGAAAACGATATTTGTTCATCTGTGTTTCTACATAGAGCCACAGAGTCCTCAGACAGATCTTAAGTGCAGTTAATGTCCTGGTGGACAACAAGCTGTCCATGGGCCAGCAGTGTGCCTGTGTGGCCAAGAAGGCCAATTGTGTCCTGAGATGCACTGGGAAGAGCATTGCCAGCAGATCGAGGGAGGTGATCCTGTCCTTCTTCTTGACCTTGGTCTGGAGTGCTGTGCCCAGTTCTGGGCTCCTCAGCATGAGAGAGACATGGACCTCCTGGAGTGGGTCCAGCTGAGGGCAACGAAGATGATTAATGGACTGGAGCATCTCTCTTGTGATGGAAAGGCTGAGGGAGCTGGGCCTGTTCAGCCCCCAGAAGA
This sequence comes from Pachycephala philippinensis, assembly GCA_013397055.1. Classification (NCBI taxonomy): domain Eukaryota; kingdom Metazoa; phylum Chordata; class Aves; order Passeriformes; genus Pachycephala; species Pachycephala philippinensis. The sequence continues at coordinate 32,696 of VWZT01016037.1, forward strand.
GACGACTGAGAGAGGATCACATCAATGTATACAAGTGTCTGGAGGGAGGGTGTCAGAGGATGGAGCCAGGCTCTTCTGAGAGGTGCTAAGCAATAGGACAAGAGGCAAAAGGCAGAAACTGATGCATGGGAAGTTCCCCTTGAACAAGAGGAAGAAGCTCCTTACTGTGCAGCTGACCATGCACCGGACTTCCAGGTGCATGGAAGGCTGCATGGAGGCTTCCCAGAGAAGTCGTGGAGTCTCCCTCACAGGAGATATTCAGGAACTGTCTGGATGAAACCCTGTGCAATGTGCTGTAGGACGACCCTGCTTGAACCTTGAGCAGGGAGGTTGGACCAGATGACCTATGTGGTCCCTTCCATTCTTACACCTCCTGTGTGAATACCAGAGGGAGAAACAGAAAGGGCTGAGATGCTGGGGTATGCTTTTGGCCAAAGGCCTTCCTGGGAGTAGTTCTCAAACTGTTCTTCCAGGCTCCTTTAACCTCCAGGGCAACTTCCTTTGGGATTCTTCAAGCAGGTCCCTGAACAGTTCAAATTCTGTTGTTCTGATGTCCAGGATTGTGATTCTGCTCTTTGTCTTGTTCATTCCTCTCAGGACCTTGTACGCTGCAGCTAAGAGTGCTTTCAAACTCCTTACCTATAGCTTGTTTACCCTTGTTTGGAAGTTGCAAGTTGAACAGGACATTTTTCCACATCAGTTCATTGGCCACTTTCATCAAAAGTTGCCTTCAGCACATTCTGTATATATTGTGGTTTCTTACCACCAGCTGTATTGCTGTTTCAGCACACATCAAGGAAGTTAAAGTCATCCATTGGTATCAAGAACTTTTGATGGTGAAGCTTTCTCTAGCTGCCTAAATAAGATTTCATCAGTCTCCTTTCCCTGATAAGGTGGTAGCAGACACCTAGTGCAGTATCACAGTTGCTGATTTCACAGAATCATAAAATATACTCAGCTGGAAGGCACCCACAAGAACCATGAAGTCCAACTCTTAAGTGAAAGGCCCATATAGGGATCAAACCCACAACCTTGGCATCATTAGCACCATGCTAAGTTCACAGACTTCTAATTCCCCTCGTTTGTTCCTCATGCTTCATGCGTTAGTGTACAAGCATTTGTGATAGGCTGCAAGTCATACTGCTTTTACAGTGGAAATGCCAGAGATCTCCCGCTGTCATGCTGTCCCCCCATCCGTCAGCCCCTCGTGCCCCCTCTGCCCTTCGGGGGAGCCCTCCCAGACACAGGCAGTTTAAAGCACTCCTCACTAGGTTGGCAAGTCTGCTTACAAAGACAACTCTTGACACTTGCCTCAAAGGTCTGTAGTCACTCCTGACATGCTTCAGGTTAGTTGCCCTGGCAGATTAAAATATTTCTCAAATATACAGTTTTGCAGCCTAAAATAGTTCACAAAATATTGTGAGATTATGTTTTGAGAAAAAACCCAGACCACAACCAAATTCCTCAATATCTCTGTTTACTGTGGAAAAAAGAAAAAGAAGATAAATCTCAGGCCTAAAAAGCCATCTCTATTACTAGGCTAGATGGGCAGAACATGACTTTAACTGTAATTATCTATAAGCTGCTCAAAGCAATTTGCAAATGGAAGAAGAAAATAAAGTTCATCAGCTATAATATTTGCTCTGAATTATTGGCTATGCTCCATAGAGGGAGCTGATATTCCTTCTAACGCTCTTTAATATCTGCCTGTTATTTCTTCCTGCCAGAGCTGTATCTTCCAGATATGAGTGAATAATGATCTACAGAGTAAAAACTGTACAATAAATTCATTCCCCCCCCACTCTAGTTCATGAATTGTCCATGAAGTGATCATGAAAACCTCATAATTTTGGCATGTGCTTCTGAACTTTCTGTACCTAATCTTGATTCTCTGTACATATTCACAGCCCTCTTTGATCAGTCCCGAAGGCCCTATAGGAATATTTGATTTTTTTCTCAGGTGACTGAAATAGTGAACAGAGTTTATGAGAATTTTAGATGATATGCATGCTTGAGCTCTGAAAAGAAAGAGATCTAAAAACAGATCATTACACATAAAAGTAAAAATTAATTTTCATAAATGGAGTCTGAAGGATGATCGGGGTATTTATGGAAAAAGAGGTTGAATTTTAATAGGTTTACACAAAATGTGCTGTAGAAGAATGCTGAAATATAGAGAAATAATTAGAATAACAAATAAACTCTCAGGCATTTATGAAGGAATGTGAGCAAATTCCAGAGATATTACTTGATAAAAAGGGAGCACCGAAGAATTTGCTGTGGTGTATTAATTTTCTGTCTCACATTCTCCCCCACTCTGGTTCTCGCTGTCTGCCTTTCTCTTCCTTCACAGTCTGTCTTGTCTTGTCTTTCTCTCTTCACTTTTTCACTCTTTCTAGCCTGTGCTTTTATCTTTCTCTGTCAGCCTATTGCAGACTCTTTGGCTCCTCATCTTTCCATTCTCTTTCTCCTCTCACTGTCCCCCCTTGCCCCTCTCTGTCTCTCCCTTTCCTGTCTCTGTTGTGCTGTTTGTCTCTTGAAATGACTATCCTAAAGTGAAGAAGGACTTGTCCCAAAACCTTCCCTTTCCTGCAGTATTGTGGTCTAAAGATATTTTTCCTCCTCATGTATTCTGCCTATCTAAGTGCAGTGTAATGAAACCACTAGTCACAGATATTTTAAACCTACAGGAAAGTCAGAAACAACTATTTCAATCAAACTACCTGCATTAAAGAGAAAATTCTCAGCAAGCAAGGGATGCTCAGGAGCAAAATGCTGAGTTAAATTAAATTGCTGAATTAAATTGTTTCAAGATTTATGAAGTCCAAGAAAGGGTTTATCAAAATGTTTGTTGTATGATCCTCTGCTCCCACTTTCCATGTAAAGGTAGAGTTTGAATAAGCTAAACACAGCAGACCGCGATCTCAGTGCTGACCTAAGTAATTGTTTAGAGGACATTCACTGCCTTTGTGAAAACCTTGTTCAGATTTGTGCTTCCTCACACAGCTTTGAGCTCAGAGTTGTCTGAAATTGGCACCTCAATTTCAGGTGGAATCAATTCAGTGGAACTGAATTGATGTTTTAAAATCTACCTATTATAGATACTCTAATTCTGTCTTTTTTCCCAGTCTTTCTTGTACAGACTTTTCTTGTACTAGATAAACCCATGAGATGTTGGCTGTGGTTTCGCAAACACATTCAGCTGGTATAGACTGGGACTCTAAGCTGAAGATGTTGTCCAAGACACTAACCCAGACCACCTTCCTGGTTGTAGTTCTCCACATGTTTGAAAGCATGCGTTTTGCTGATACAACAAAGGAGTCACTTTTTATGATGGTAGCAGAAAGTAAGAAGTAAATGCGCAGTTTCTTTTAAGCCCTAATTTTGACACATGACCTCATAATCAGATTTAATTCCAGACTCATATTTTGACTGTGATGAAGACCTTGAAACAAGCTTATATGTTCTCTCTGCAATGTCTTGTGACAGTTAGTTTGTCAGTTCTTAGGTGCTGTGATCATGGCTAAGAAAATGGTGAAAGACGACATAAGGCTCATTTCCCTTCTGTAGAACTAGAAAAGGATTCAGTAGTATGTTTTCGCATGATAGCTGGATTGGTTTTGATGATCTGTGAAGTCCCCTTACAAGTCTTACTTCTATAGCCTTGAAAGGTACACCTGCAGAGATCTGGCCTCATATTAGGTTACAAGTTTGTAGAACTAGTCTGTTGACAAGAAGAGTCAGAATCATGATCCGAGGAACCAGACCAGAGCTCAACACTAGTCAGGTGAAGTCCCAGGTGACTGGAAAAGGGGGAACACTGTACTCATCTTTTAAAAGGGTAGCAAGGAGGACCCTGGGAACTACTGACAGGTCAGCCTCCCCTCTGTGCCTGGGAAGATCATGGAACAGATCCTCCTGGAAGCTTTGCTAAGGCATGTGGAGGACAAGGATGTGATTTGGGACAGCCAGCATGACTTTACCAAGGGCAAGTCGTGCCTGACCTTCTGTGATGGCATGACTCTACTGGTGGACAAGGGAGGGGCTATGAATGTAATTTATCAGGATTTCTGTAAAGCCTTTGACATGGCCTCCCACAACATCCTTGTCTCTACATTGGAGAGAGGTGGCTTTGATGAGTGGACTGTTGGATAAGAAAGTGGTTGAACAGTCACATCCAGAGTGTAGCGGTCAGAGTTCCGACGGACATCCGTGACAAGTGGTCCCTCAGGGGTCCATCCTGGCAACAGCATTATTTAATATCTTCATTAATGGCATAGACAAAGGGAT
>VWZT01016039.1:0-16073 GCA_013397055.1 Pachycephala philippinensis
GGTGTGTGTTTGGCATGAGTGCAGGATTATGTTTCTGGTCGACCCCACCATGTGAGACCATTCTTCTGACACCCCCAGGCTCTCCATTGCCCAGGTGCCAAGGTGGCACCAACATCCCCAGCACTGGCAGAAACGCAGTCCCTGTCCTTTATCCAAGAGGCCTCACCTGCCTCTTTCCTTTCCTCCCCTACAGCTGCCACAAGCACAAGCACAAGCACAGCCAGCTCTACCATCCCTGCTCCTACTGTGGGACTCAGTTTGTCCTGGGTTTTCTTGACACTGCTTTTTGCAGAAAGAAGTAGTGCCTCAGAGTTTGGTGTTTGGTTATCTCCCTGGGAGAAGGAAAGCCGGGAAAAACAGTTTAACACACCCGAGACTGGGATTCATAGTGGCCTGAAACTCATAGAGTGATGCCAAGGCCCTGATGCCGTTTTGGTTTTTACCCTTTATCTTTTACATATTCCCTGTATCTTTTACACATGTATTTGTAGCTTTGTAGCTTCTTACTGTAACTTAGGTACAGCATTTTCCTAGTCAGGAAGACAAAATTAATTCCAGGATCACTCAGCTGTCTTAGTTCTTCCTGGCTACCAAGGCCAAAAACCAGCTCTTCAGACACATTTTCATCAACAAAATAAAGTCCCATCTGAGGTGGGGGGACGACTTTGAAGGGACTTGGACTGGGCAGGAATTGCATCACAACTTGTGCTCCTAATTGGTGCTTTTTTGTCAATTATGCTTGGTTACCAAACTTACAAAACTGTATGCACGCCTGTGGGGGGTGGGTTTTGTGGATATTTTTCATAACTGCCCTGGATGTCTCCAATAAAGGTCCACTTTCATATTACTTCCTATACTAAAATTATCTCGAAAGCTTCTGTTGTTTTATTTCTAGGTTGAAAAAGGCATCACCATGGCAAGAGAAGATGCCTTTGTGCTAGAGGCTCTTTTCAAGTTTTCCGTATGTCCTTCTTTCCAAGATGCCACCATCAGACTGGTGAACGGCAGGAACCGCTGTGAGGGTCGTGTTGAGGTTTCACACTCTGGGGAACGAGGCACCGTCTGTGATGATGGCTGGGACCTGAACGATGCCCAGGTGGTGTGCAGGCAGCTGGGATGTGGCCCTGCTCTTTCTGCAACATCAAGCGCCTCCTTCGGACAAGGCAGTGGCAGCATCTACCTGGATGATGTGAACTGTGTAGGGTCTGAGTCGTCTCTCTTCCAGTGCAGTCACAGTGGCTGGGGCACCCACAACTGTGGCCACGGTGAAGATGCTGGTGTTGTGTGCTCAGGTACCATTGATTTGACTTCCTGCATAGTGGGAGGCTTTCAGAAAGTGGTCTTGGTTGGAATTAGGTGTTTGTTGGGCATGAGTGCAGGATTATGTTTTTAATAGAACCCACCACATAAGACCACCCTGCTGACACCCCCAGGCTCTTCATCTCCCATGTGACAGGGTGGCACCAACATCCTCAGGACTGGTAGAAAACCTGCCCATGCTTCCTCATCCATCAGGGCCTGACCTGCTTTTTTATCTTTGTCACATAGAGGTGCCACAAGTTCGGCCCCTGTTACAAATCTTTCAGGTTTATGTGTTTTCTCCCATTTCTCCCATCCATTACTCCGGAAGTGTTTTAATTACTATTTTGCAGGTATGAGTTGTGTCATTTCCATAGTGTAATACACTGGGAAAGCTCTTTACTGGTTTTAGTTCTTTTTATGCTACACAGTGGTCTTTTCTGTTTGAGTGATTCTGTTGCTGGGGGTGGATTTCAGAGTATGCTGATTACATGGGAAATTTTCTTTTGTTCGTTCTCTGATTTTATGGTATTTAGGCCACCACCTCCTACTTTATTTCATACATATATGCCTGAAGCCCACACAGTTAATAACTGCAAGCATGGGTCAGAATTCTCTGAAGAGTTCATCACTCTTATATCCTAACTGAGAGAAGCATAATCATTATGTTTCTTTGGAGATTTAACCTCGTGTTGCCATGGTTTGTGTATATAGAACATATTCTTATTTGGTCTGAAGCAAATCGAAATGAATCACTTCTATACCTTATTTTCTTTTTTTTTTTTCTTTTTCAGGTCAAAAAATTACTTGTGGTGACATACTTTTAAAGTCCTCTGGGACATTTCAGAGTCCTTCTTTGAATTATTCCGATAAAGCAGATTGTTTGTGGCAAATACATGTAACAAATAATTTCCGCATTATGCTCACATTTGATAACATTCAGTAAGTAAACCACTTTCTGTTTAGGCAATAAGAAAATTCCAAATCTCAACTGCATCCACAGTTCCTGGGCACATTTCCCATCCTATAAGTGAATGATAAATATACATGGGAAATATGTGAGTGCAAAATCCTATTATATCGTTTGTTCAGCATTTAGACCCCAAAGTTTACCAAATGCATTTTTTAATATATTCTCCTTTCTTCCTCAGGTTGCAAGGTGGATGCCAGTATGACTACCTTGAAATCTACGATGGGCCACCCAACTCTTCTCCTCCACTTGGAAGAATTTGTTCTAGTTCTCCTCTCACATACACATCATCCTCAAACTTCATGTCTGTCAGGTTTTACAGTGACTCCAGACATTCCAATGGAAGTTTTTGGGCTCAGTATCAGTCCTTTCCAGCAGACCAGAACACCAGTAAATTTTCTTTCTATTTATAATACTGTTCTCTTGGTAATGTTTTCTTTGCTCAGAAGCTTTTATATACTTATTTTATTTACTAAATAAATATTTGTTGATGATATTGAAGAAATCCAACGTAGATGTTATTCCTACTTGAATTTTGTAACTGATACTGACTGCTCACTTTCAGAAAATAACTACTTTCTCTTTTAAAATATTCAATTTATTTGCCTTTAGATGTTTTCTATATTATTTTCTAAACTCAGATTTCTTTGTATCACATCATAATTCATATATATTTTTGTACTTTTCTGGAGAAACTTTCATAAAATCATAGAAATGTTGGTTAGAAAGGACTTTTGGTGGTTTCCTAGTCCAACTATTCAGAACAGAGCTACTGCCAATGCCAGGTCAGGTCCATTAAGAACTGGTCTAGCTGTGTCTCTAGAAATATTCAAAGGATGAAATACTTAAAGCTACTTCCTTGAGTGACCTGTTCCAGTACTGTCCTATTGCTTACCCATATCTAAGTCTCAAGTGTAAAAATAAGTGGTTTGGCTTAAGAATTCTCTTCTTTAAATGGTAGCAGTTATTGCATTTGTTGGACTTGCAATATGGAAGCATTATCAAGTACCTGAAATCACTAATAATTTGTATATTTTTCCGTAGCCCTTCTGTGCTTGCCAACCTACATGCGTGCAGTGGTAGACAGACACTATCTCCAGTCCCAGGGCTACTCAGTGGAGAGCATCAGCCTGGAAGACCCTAAATGTAGACCAAAAATTACATCAGCTGAGGTTATATTCAACATTTCATACAGTGACTGCGGTACACGTAGACAGGTCAGTGTCAATGCATTTGGGAGAGCTCTGGGCATGGGAATTTAATAGACATTTGGAAAATTGTCATGGATTGCAAAGGGTGTTGTAGGCCACAGGCATTCAAAACACTGAAAAGGAGCACGTGTCTCTGGAGGCTGAGCTTTGTTAAATATTTCTACTTATCCTTCCCAGGGTACCTGTATCCTTCCCTGTACCTATTTCAGAATGATGTTCTAGAGAACAAAAATAGAGGGGAGATTTAAGTGAGCAATCCCATCCAGAATGCTTGAGATTTTTCAGTGTGACACGTCCTTTCTGACTGCTACTAGGACCTGGCACATGCAGAAGTTCATAGTGCTCACAGTATTTACAGTGAACATGACCACATGAGGTAATTTAACACTCATTTAATGTGTCAAACAGGGCAACAACGAAACGATCACCTACTCCAACATGATAAAAGTGCCTGCTCCTGGTACAGTCATCAAGAGGCAAAAGGACCTTCACTTGCACATCAGCTGCAAAATGCTGCAGAACACCTGGATGCAAGTCATGTACGTTGCCGATGACGTTATCGACGTCGACGAAACCCAGTACGGCAGATACGACGTGAACTTGACGTTCTACAACTCCTCATCCTTCCAGTGGCCAGTGAATGACTTCCCATACTATGTTGACATGAATCAGGATTTGTTCCTTCAAGCTTCTCTTCACAGCTCTGACCGAAATCTGACGGTGTTTGTGGACACATGCGTGGCATCGCCTAATTCTAGTGATTTTAGAACAGTGGTCTATGAATTGTCCAAAAGTGGGTAAGAACTTTTTGTAAATAATTACTTTAAAAGTGTCTCCATGTGTAGTTCTAAAAGAGGTTAACTTGTGAAATGAGGTGATTTAGGACCAGTGTACATTGGTTGCAATTCTTAGGACAAATATTCTTCTAAGAACAAACTTTTGGCAAAGCCTGAATAAAATATAGAATGACAACCAAATGCCATTCAGAAGCTGCAGCCAAGCACTGAGCTTTCACTCAAGGAGGCAGTGAGGAAATTGAGGCCTGACTTTGTTTCTGGAATAGATGTATGAAATGGAGGGATGTCAATAGCTCTACATTTGTGTACATCGTGAGTTTTACAGCATCATAACTGGAATACAGAACTGTCTACTCAAAAAGAAGAGAAATTCCTTAGCCTTTTCTTATTATTCTAGAAACCTAAACCACTTTGCTTAGTTTTATACCAAAGTACATTGAAGCACTAAAGAGAATGTGTATTAAAGAAAAAAAAAAAAGTATATTAAAATGAGTTTTATGCTTCCAGAGTAGAAAGAGGAACTTTCTCTTTCTGCAACAACTTTCCGGGGCCTCTTTTCAAACAGTTAATCCTGTTGGCAAGTGCAAAACAGGCTCTCACCTGAAACACAGAAACCAGCAGAACCACTAGCCATTTTTCAGCTATTCATATGCACACAGGATTTGTTAACCTATGAAATTTCTGTGCTGTGTACATTTAGTAATTCCTCTTCTTGCTAAAAGCACTTTTTTTTTTTTTTTAAAAAAAAGCATTTTGATTTCTCCTTTACTTCCTGGTTTCATATCTAACCTTGAAACTCACTGCAAAGAGAGGGTGTAATAGTACTTCTACTCAAGAGAAGCTGCGAGTTAATAGCTAATCTGTTGATTTTATATCTTTCCAGGTGTGCTAGTGATTCTGCCTACACCCTTTTCCCCTCACCACGCAGCGATGTTGCTCGGTTTGGGTTTAACGCTTTCTCCTTCGTGAACCGATTCCCGTCAGTTTTCCTGCAGTGTGAGCTGGCGGTGTGCAGGTACCACGACTTCTCCTCCCGCTGCTATCAAGGCTGTGTTAGCAGGTCCAAGAGGAATGCAGATTCTTCCCATAAACAAGTGACTGTTGTTATTGGACCCGTGCAGCTTCGGGAAGCTCACGCTGAGAACAGGAACATTGGTAAGTTTAAATATCTTTAACGTAAGACTCTCTGTGTTACTGTGTGTTTGCGTTTCAGTTCAAACATAAAATCCAGCTCTGAAATGTACCTTTGCTGGTTTATTTACAAATCTGCTATAATTCTTATGGGGGATTATTATTTTTTATATATATAAAATGGTTCTATCAGATTTACAAGGTCTTTCCTTTCTATCATAGTTTAGATCTGTTCCTTGTTCTGCACATGTCAAATGGCAATTGATTCAATTCTATGGGAAGAGGGATGAGATGTAACTCATCTCCCTGCTGGATTTATATCAATTTTCCAAAGCTGCATGTGCCTGATTTGCATGTCTGTTATTTATTTACCATCAATCTTTAGGTCCTCTTGGAAGTGCTGTTTCTAAGTGTCCTGTAGCTGCTGTTTCCACTACCAGAAAGCAACATCTTAAGGTCTTTGAGTGTAATCATTACAGACTCCCAGTTTCTCTTTAATTTCTTGCCACAATCTTTGCTTGTTTTGCATGGCCACAGAATTATTTGTGAAATAATGTGCAGTAAAACAGTTTGGTTTCTGATCAGGTCCAGGTCAGAGCATTTTAACTCAAGTTCTCTTTGCCTAATTATCTTTGCAATTAACTAGCTCAGGAAAAAAGTGTAAGTCTCTCTCTGACTCTTTTATGCACAGAGCTGGCCTCTGACATCCAGGAAAAAGGGGAAACTCCGAGCTCAGAGCCTGCTGCCAGCTCCCACACTCCTCTGGCTGTGACCTGCGTGGTGCTGGTAGCTGTTGTTCTCACGGTGGGAGGACTTCTTTGGAAGGGGAAACTGCAGGAGCTCATCCCGTACCAGAAAATGTGAGAGGCAGCTCCAGGCATGAAGGTGGAAGGAGACTTTCACCAGCCACCTGCCTCGTTATTTGGGTTTGCAGTCAGTGTGAAGGGCAGCTCTTACTTTATTCCACCATCCAGACTGTGTTTGAAGATGCATCAAGATTGCACCTGATAGTATGAATGAACTGAACTTGTAAAGCAATCTGATTTTAAAATCTAGTCCAAACACACCTAAGGTGTAAAGAAAGGTTGATTCTTTCATCCCAGCATTCAAATAAGCATCTTCAATGCTGGACATTTCAAAGCACTTCAATTGAACTCTGCGTTGAGTGTCTATCTGAGAAGACTGATTCAGGTGACTTGAGAAACAAGAACTGACGTATTTGGCCATTGCTGATATGCAGGTGAAACACCTGTGTAGCACCATAAGATACACTGGGAAGTAGCCCAAGAAAAATGTTTCTTTGCAGTAAAAAAATGGCAATAATGAGCCATAAACAAATATGCTCAGGGGCTGCACATGAGGAATTATTCCTGTACTGTGGTCCTGACGTTGGGCAGCATGGTTCTTCCCAAATTCATATTTCTCTGAGTAAATGTAGGCCATTTATAAGATTTTGTGTGGAGGATGAATGTAATCCTGTTACATAAATGTATAATTAAAAAAAAGCCGGAAAGAAAATGGTTTTTTGAGCAATACTTTTTTTTTGTGTACTTGCAAACATCCCACTTGTGTGTGTGAACTCACGGCTAACACATTGTCAGGGTGGCTTCTGAGAAAGTGACTTTGCCAAGCAATGATTCCTGTTCTTGCTCTCACACCTGGAATGGGTGGGAGGGAGGGAATGTACGTAAGTTCCCATAAGGATGTGTGACCTGTCTCCTATCCCCATGAGAAAACAAAATAAAAAAATAACAAAAAAGGAAGAATTTGTTTGGAAGAAGCTACTTAATACAGGTGGAAAGGTCACTGGTATTGATTGAGAAATGCCCTTCTCGAGACTTTCCTGTTTTCCAGCCAGCTGTGAAAGAGGTAAGTTCATTTGGAGCTGAGCAATGTCAAATGTGCAAGGTGAGCCAAAGCGGTGACGTGTGAGGAAGGTGAGCTGTGCTCTTGGGTGACAGCCTGACCTGACAGGGAGGATAAGGGCAGCTCTGACGGGAATCAGCCCTACAGCCTGTACAATTTGTTCCTTCAAGCTGCCTTCTCCTCGTGATTCCAGGCAGGCCTCTCATCACCTCTCCGTGATGTGGAGAAGAGATCACACAAGTAGGGTCTGGCACTGCACACAGAAAGTGTGAGGTTTTTTCCACATTTGAGGAATAAGGATTGAGGGTTGTCCTCTCCTCTCTGCCTACAGCCACCTTTGGAGGGCAGAGCACCCCAGGAGGCTGACCTGCCTTCATCTGTTTTTTGGACCAGAGATTGTCCAGGCTCAGAGGAATCCAGTCATTTCCTCAGCACAGCAAGGACTCTCCTGGACCTGGGCTTTCCCAGCTCTGTAGAACAGGACCTTGCCCTTTGCTCTTCCCAGACCTGCTGTATTCTCCTGCCCCTGTTCCTGCTGTGGTGTTGCTACCACACCATCTTGCAGGGTACAACTTGCTGGCACAACCTGATGGCACTTTTTTCCACTTCTCCTACTCTCTCAATATTATTTTGACCAGACAAGCAGAAAGATCCCAGGCCTAGATCCTGGTGTCTCTAATCCTCGTTGTCCCTGTGCTGTTCAGAGCTGAGTTTTCCTGCAGCATGTCTGTGCCAGGGTTCCCAGATGGAGGAATACCACGGCTGGATAAAAATGCAAGGTGATAAGAATTACCAAATTCACTGGTTTCCATAATAAATATTGCTGTGGAAAGCACTGCCAAACTGTTCAGGTAGTAGATGTCTCAGACTCATCCTCATTTCTTGCTGTCTCCCTTGATCCACAAGCATTATAGAAATGCAGGATTCAAGAAAACGGGGCTTGATGATGAGGAAAGGGTCATGCTCTAAAGGTGCATGTGCCTGGTGAATGATCTTTCTGCCACAAACCTTCCTGCCTGGATTCAGGCTTTCATTCCTTTGTGGAGAAGGCTGTGGATATCCTTATTCCAGTCCAGATACTTTCCTATAGTCATGAGTGAAAGCTGATTAATCTTGTTGGTCCTTTCAATGGTTTTCATTTTTACCTTTAAAAACCCAGTATGTTTGCAAAGTGCCCTCACGATTGTCAGCAGAAGAGAAAGTGTTTTCAAAGCTCAATGTAGCTTCTTTGACGGAGTGATGTGCTGGGAAATACCTCAAGCTGCCAGAAGAGAACAAAAATGTGTTACTGCAAGAGGTTTACCTAGCCAGAGGGAAGGGTGAAATACTGTATGGTATTTGCATTAATTAATTAAGGTTAATTAAAACAAATTATTTATCTGTTTCCACTGTGCAGAGATTCTCTGATAATAAAGATCACTAGAAATATCTAGATTTTTGAAATGAAGGATTTATTAATGAAAAAGGTAGTGAAGAACTAGCCAATCAATCTTGATCCTGGGCAGCTTAAGACTTTTTTTTACACTTGAACTACCTGGGAATCCCTTTTGTGTTCCTCTTCCTCCTCAGCCTTTTTCAGTTATTACAAGAGTTGGGAGAAGAACTGTGATGCATCACTCACTCTTGCTTCACTGATTGCAGTGTTTGATTGGACAGTCAAAGACACTGGATTTTTTCTGCTTCTTGTCAAGGTGTCAAAACCAGAATATGAACAGTGAATGCCAGGTGTTGTGTACATATCCTCATTCATGTGCAAATGTGGTTGTTTGGATAAAGAAGAAACATATTTACCATTCTGAATGTTCACTTTCAAGGCTTCCAAAGTTATCTTTGGCCTCTTGTATTTTTCACTTCCTTCTTTCATTCCAATGATATTGGCTTTTGTGGAAAGATGTTTTAGGTCGTTCTCTTTCCCCCCTGGGCTTTGGTCTTCATGGTTGATGACTGTCCCTGGAGGTAATAAATTTGTGTATGGCAACAATTTTAACTGGTGATAATTCCATCCAAGGCATGACGGCTGTGGAGGTAGGGATGAGATGGAGAACAATATTCTGGCTCTTCAGCATTAGGATGCTCATCAGCTTCTCTTGTTAAATTGTTAGAAACACAGAAACAGAGGAAAGTGACCACTCTGGAAAGAGAGTGATGAATGAGAATTAAGTGTTATTTCACGTTGTAGAAAAACCTTGGATTCATTCTTCAAAGAATGACATAGCTGTAACAGCCACTATGTAAAATTAAACAAGGAATATATTAAGACATTTTCTTAATCTGAAGAAATCTGAACATCTTTTCCCCTGATTTGTTGGTTCAAAGGATCAAATGAAATTTTAGAAAAAAATTAGTTTTGACCTATGTAATTTGCTTAAGTATGCACAAAATCCACTGATTTTTCCACAGTGTTCGTGCAAAAAGTCACCAGTTGACCCTGATTCTCTGACACTTCCTTGCAATCTGTCAGTGAATTTTGATTTGAATTTTGGCTTGAACTTAAATGTGCCCCAAAATAATAGGTTTATACTGGGGCTGAAGCTGTTGACTTCAACTGCAAGGTTCTTCAGAGACTCCCCAGTCACACTTAAACAGGGCCACCAGGTCTGATCTCACTTTATATAGAGTATGCTGAAGCTTTAGGACATTAGTGGCTTCCCAGGGGGACTTGCCACATTAGTTGGCAAGTGTCTTTTTTGCTGGAAGAAACCAATTTAATTTTCAAGATTCTACTCTCATCCCAATACCTATCCAGGAACCTCCTCATGAAAGAAAAATGCGGAGATTCATCAGCCAGAATTGAAAGGTATCTTTGGACAGGAGCTCCCTTTTTTTTTGGTACAATGAGATGATTGTGAAACCTATGGCAGCATAAATAGTTCCTTCCAGGCAATGGAAAATGTTACTCTTGAGATATTGTCTTTTTGCAAAACCCAGGAAGTTACAAAATATTAAATAACAAATCAAACATATGGGTTTTTTTCAGATCAGAGGACTGTGGTTGTTTTATTGTTCTCCTGTAGAAAAAGAGACCTGTAGAGCCACTCCCCTTCAGAAATAGAGACTATATATTGTGAGGTCCTTTTTACCAACAATGCCTGTTGGTATTGGAGATGGGTACCACTCTGATTTTGACATGGCTGCTCTTGTTGGGTCCAGCAGCTCTGGAGGCCAAAACAGGTAAAACACTTAGACTTGTTCCAGGGCACATTAAAAAAAAATTATAGAGACTGCTTGGAGTCCTCTCTGTTGATTCAAAGAGTAGAAATTAGATTCAGGCTGGTATTGGTTTGGGCAAAAGAATGAGAGGGGGAACTGGATGAAAGAGATAGCAGAGTTTTGTTCTACTAAAATTATGAACTAATCATCAGAGTGTATGATAAGAATGATTTGAACCATTCTGTGGAGTTCATTTTGCTACCACGGGGTCCTACTTTTCTCAGTGTCTTGTAACGTTGCAAGAATTGTGTCTGTGAGTATGCCGTGAATGAGATATTCTTCCAGTTCCAGAAATCTGATCTAAAAATTATGGAAAGATTTATTTCTTTGTTTACTTTCAAGGTGTATTTTATTCCAGAGTATATGCGTGCACACATATGTTATATATTTAATATTGCTTGTATTATTTGGTTCTTCTTGGTCTTATGTACAATTTAACAAAATATAACGCGAAGTTAAGTTTTCACACTCTAGCACTGTGCTTAAATGATGGACATCAAAAAATAATGAGAGGTGAAATTCTTTTAGTTCTACTTTTGTTATGGTCATAGAATTTTTCCTTCCAGGATTGCTTGCTATCTCCTGAGTGGTTTGGGGACTTTGAGCTAAATAGCTCTGTGTATATCTTAGAATAATTGCTGATGACTTTTCCAATGAATTATTTAAGGGTCATGATGATAATTTATATTGCCATCATTCACCTCATCAATTCTCTTCATCTGTCTCCTGCTTTTCTGGTGATAAGTCATCTCACTCCAGCTGCTCTGGTTCTTCTCTCTACTCTCTGCCTCTGTCTCCCAGGGCAGAGTATTTGCCATATTTGTATAATCACAGGCTTTTGTCTTTTTGATACCTTTGAAGTGTGAGGCAGGACTCAGCCTATCCAATTTCATCCCCAGCTGATGGTTATGCTCTCACAGTGATGACAGGCCTTGAATGAAAGCAAATAAAACTGGTTTAGCTCGGCTTAAATTTCCTAATCCCACTCTGACTTTTTGCCAGGTTTGCTGTTTCACTTCTCAAAAACACTGAGTGGGGTTCAAAAATGTGAGTGTTCAAGTAGGTATTTGAAGGAACAAGTCAGATATAAGTCAAGGGGCACTTTTATAGCTTTGCCCTTTGAAAGTCACACAAATCAGGGCAATTTTAGTTTGGCCACCGTCTTGACTGTACTTCTAGATCAATAGCAAAGAATTAGGTGCAGTGAAGAAATCCTGGAGATGCTAACTTTTGAGATTTGTTTTGCTTTGGATGACTTAGTGTTTAATAACCAGGTAAATATGTACTTGGCAGCAAAGTAAAATATAACAAGTGCAGCCTGCATGTTTTGATTTCCAAAGTGTAAATACTGCAAATCTGAAGTTACAACATTTGTTTGCTTGCTACACTTGGTGGTAAAGCCTTTAATAAACTTCTTCACCAAAAATAGATCCCTAAAATCAGGATTTTCATGCTGGTCACACCAGAATGCCTAAACAAAACATATAAAACTGAAAAGCAGATGGGCTTTAGCTGAATGAATGCAGTAATCAGCTGTATACATGATAGGTTACTTTTTTATTTCAAAATGTATTAACATTTTATTGGTAGATAAGAACTGGACCCACAGAATTCCTATTGAAATCTTTATAATCCTGTTGAGACCATCATCCATTCTGTAGAACATCTGGTAGAATTCTCCCACTAAAGTCACTCTTAAAAGCTATAGGATTTTGTTGTGATGTGTGGACTCTAGGTCCTTAAACTTGTCCTAAAAATTCCTTTCCTTGCTTAAATAGTTTGTGCTTAGCCCGCTGCCTAACTTTACTGTAGGCATCTTGCATAAAATATACGTGGCTGATTCTGAGAATGGGAAGAGAGGAACAAAAAAGGTACAAATCACCTCTATCCTCACAGGCACTTAATACTGGGCTGGGCAGCACCTTCTAGGGACAATAGGGGAAGAGGACAGAATAGATACTCCTTACAGTCCCTCCCAGCTGATTTGCCTGACTGTTTTGTGCTCAATCCCCTCCCTCCCACAGCACCGTATGTCCAGCTGGTGAACGGAAGGCACCGATGCGAAGGTCGGGTTGAGATCTATTACAGAGGACGGTCGGGGACAGTTTGTGATGACTTCTGGGACCTGGCGGATGCCCTGGTTGTGTGCAGGCAGCTGGGATGTGGCAGGGCCATTGCAGCTCTGAGGAGTGCATACTTCGGCCCGGGCTCGGGTGCCATCGTGCTGGACAACGTGAGGTGCAGAGGAGATGAGGTGTCCTTGCTGCGCTGTAACCACACGGGATGGAGGATACACAACTGTGACCACTATGAAGATGCTTCTGTCGTCTGTGCAGGTACTCCCACTTTTTTTTCCCCAGCAATCCTCTCCTTTCACTCCACTGACACTGCATGGACTCATGTTTTCTCACTACGATCATATAACAACTGCACTTGCTCATCCATGCAAAGCAATTAAAAACCCCAAGGATCAGATACACATTGCAGAAATGCACAACAATTATTCCATCTAATCACCAGGCGGTGGCAATAAGGAAACAATTCAAAATTAGAGGCAAAGCTATATTTGATAGGCAAAGTTTATCAGGGAGGAATGGGGTTAGGTGAACTCTTAATGGGCAGTAAGAGTTTCACAATCACAACCCAGACTGTCATAGCTCACAATTTACTTTGGATTGTTTCCATATTTGTCAAGTCTTCCTTCATTTAGGTCTATTAATGCCTTTTTCCTTTGCAAATATCCATCCATTTTGAGTAGTCTTTCACCTTGCTGTTTTCATTTTACTTTCCCATTACTTTTTAGGAGAACGTAGGTTATTTGTATCCATTGCACAGTGCTCATGTGTGGGGTGGTTTTCTTCTTTTTTCACAGAAGAGTCTGATCCAACACCAACAGAGCCAACATCTGATCCAACATCAACAGATACAACAACCTCTGCACTGGAGACAACCTCTGCACTGGAGACAACCTCTGCACTGGAGTCAACCTCTGCACTGGAGACAACCTCTGCACTGGAGACAACCTCTGCACTGGAGACAACCTCTGCACTGGAGTCAACCGCAGAAGGGACAACACTCGCAGAACCAATGACATCTCTAAGAGAGACAGCAATGCCAGCATCAACAGCCCTCACTGAGGAGATGATATCCCTGGGGGAGATGGCCACAACTGAATTAACAACCAATGCAGGGGAGGCGACAGTGCCAATGACGACCCTAGAGGTGACAACCAGCATACCACTAATGACCTCCCCAGGAGAGATGTCCACTTCACCAGAGATGACCACTACAGTGTCATCCCCTGCCCTGACGTCCATGCTGCCTGATAAGATCACCACAGCAAGAGTGGACACCACAGTAGAGGAGAGCACAGCAGGTAACCCTGTCCACTGTCACTCACTGTTCTCTCTCGTGTCCCTGGACTTCCTTCCCAGACCTGATTGTACTGCAGGGGGACTTGCAAAATGACAGGAGAGGGTTCCATGCTCTCTTCCCCCATTAATTGTCCAGCTCTGCTTTTCATGACCATTTCCATATCCATTGCCATTGCACTAATGACCTCATTAGCAGGAACATCCAGCATACTACTTCCGACCAGCACAGAGCCATCCACCAGCATACCAGAGATGTCTACCTCAGCACAGATGACCACCTCAGCAGAGATGACCACCACAGCGGCATCCACTGCCATACCAGAGGTGTCCACTTCAGCAGAGACGACCCCCTCAGCAGAGATGACCACCACAGCGGCATCCACTGCCATACCAGAGGTGTCCACTTCAGCAGAGATGACCCCCTCAGCAGAGATGACCACCACAGCAGCATCCACTGCCATACCAGAGGTGTCCACCTCAGCAGAGACGACCCCCTCAGCAGAAATGACCACCTCAGAGACACCAGCTATGAAAGCAGAGGGGAGCACACCAGGTAACCCTGTCATCTCTCACTTCCTGGTCTCCTCAGTGCTCCTGATCTCTTTACCAAGTGACTCTAACCCCTGCCACGTGTCCCACTGGTGGGTTTTGGAGCCCTCCCTTGGAAGCAGCCATGCTGACCTCTCTCAGTAGATGTGGGGCAAAGCAGCAACTTTGGGGTTTTCTGCTGCCTGGTGAGGTGAGCATGTGCCAAGCAAAAGCCCCATTTGCACAGAGAGAGCACAGCAGGCTCTGTGCCTGTTTGAACAGGGTTTCAGAGAGGTGGCAAAGAGCAGGACTGAGGGGTCACAGAGCCGGGAGGCTGGAGAAGGACTCAGGGCATTTTGGGCTGGTGTCTCTATCGGAAATGATGGGACAGAGCTTCACTGTCTCTAGCAGCATTAATGATCCAGCCTTGCTTATCATACCAAATGCTGTGGCCATCACGAGAATTGCCTCCCTAGCAGGCATGTCCACGACAGTGCAAGAGATAAAGAAAACAACCCTCATAGCAGAGATGACCACCACAGCAGAGACAACCACCACAGCAGAAGAGACGACCGCTAGACCATGGACTGAAATAGAGGAGAACACACCAGGTAACCCTGTCTACTCTCGCTCCCTGTTCACTGTGTGAAGCTAAAAAAGTCAAGATGGTCATTTCAGATGAGTGAAAGAGCTCTGCTGGGTGTCATAGGAGTCATAGGATAGGGGATCCTATAAAATGGGCTCCTCTGAGCTGCATGACATGTGCTGACTCTCTTTGGAACCTTTGTCATTCACACCAAATTCTTCCTTGCATCCATAGCTCCAGCACCCAGCACAGCCAGGCCAAATTCCACAGGTAATTCCAGCCCCCAGCCCCATCCCTGGCCTTGCAGCAGCCATGCAGGCTCCCTGTTGCAGTGGCCCGTGTGGGGACAGCAGAGCGCCGGGCTGGTGTGAGCTCGTCCTTGTGCCTTGTGCCGTGTGCCAGGGGCCAGCGTGCGGCTGTCGGGCGGCAGGAACGGCTGCGAGGGCCGCGTGGAGCTGTACGACGGCAGCACGTGGGGCACGGTGTGTGACGACCAGTGGGACCTGCGGGATGCCCAGGTGGTGTGCCAGCAGCTGGGCTGTGGCCAGCCCGTGGCTGCGCTGGACACTGCGCACTTCGGCCCCGGCTCCGGCCGCATCTTCCTGGACGACGTGCAGTGCCGCGGGGACGAGCCCTCCCTGCAGATGTGCCGGCACAGCGGCTGGGGAGAGCACAACTGCGCGCACGTGGAGGATGCCAGTGTCATCTGTGCAGGTGAGTGGCCAGCAGAGAACACCAGCTCTCCAGCAGGTCACACCGAATGGCTTTCAGTGTCCTCCATGGGAAGCAGACATGGGCTTTCCAGTCTCACAGCTGTAGGTGCTCCATTGAGCTCCATTTTCCAGTTGAAAAGAGCAGGTTTGTGGGATCATGGCATGGGCTGCACTGGGGAGATGTCAGGCTGGTTTCTGGATAGGTCAATGGCAGGAACTCCATGCCCTTTCCTCACTTTAGTCCTTGAGCCTAGCATTTCTATATCGAGATCCATATCCATCCCCTGCCACAAGCTTGCTGCCTTTAGAGCTCTCTCATTCACTCCATCTTTTTCCTTGCAGCTGCCAATCCAACCCCTCCTGCTCAATGGCCGTACACAACAGGTAA
>VWZT01016048.1:971-23418 GCA_013397055.1 Pachycephala philippinensis
TGTTCTTGATCCTAAAATGATGTCTCTCCTTGTTGGAATTTGCTCTTTTTCCTCTACTCCACTGCATAGTTTCGTATATACGTAAAAATAGTAGGAACCCCTTGTTCCCATTTAGATGCAACTGAAGTTATCTAATGGTTTTCAGAGTCACAGACACAGTTGCATAAGCCTTATTTCACTGGGAAGTCAAGGGGAAAAAAAGTATGTCTCAAGTGTAATAAACAATATATTTCCAACATTATCTGTCATGTATTCTCCTTCCATCCTTTTCCTACAGTTGCCTCTTTTCAGAAAGCCAAGAGGGGTGATTGGCTAACAAGCCTGTAGAGAGTCTATGAAATATATCTCTAAACTGAGAAATAGGGTCAAGTTTGATCTTGAGTTTTTCTGATAGAGACTGAACTATTAAAAGGCTATTGTCTGCTTTAGAGTGACATTCTGTCTGAACATATTGTACTTTGCACAGTTCATAAAGAAAATCAAATGTAATATAGCTTAAATAAAAATAGCCCCATCTTTGAAGCTGCTAACCCTGTTCATTTGATAATATTTTATCCATATTCCATTTTACTGCTTTCACCACATAATTAGTTAGTCAATTCCCCAGGCTGTATTTGTGGGCATTTCATGCTGTAGCAGGGAAGAGAAAAGATTTAATATATACTTAAAAAAAAAAAAAGCCAATGACAGATGCAGTTGCAGTTAATGTAAATTGCATTTTATAAAAACAATTAGTTTTCAAATAGAAGAGGTCTTAAAGTGGTTTCCTCCTCTTTCCAACTTTTTAAAAGCTCTTCAAAACACAATTAGCCAGCATTATTCTCATAACTGCGAACTATAATACCTTAAGAAACCCTTCTTATTCATGCAGGTGTAATGAAATCACATGTGTTACTTGGAAGATAAGTTGTTTTCTCTCTCTTGGGAAATTTTTTATATACAAGGAGATTTTTGTTTGTTTTCTTAGAGTGTCTGACATAATATTTTTGCATACATTTAAATAGATTTCTCTGAAGGAGAAGTGAACAGGAGGAAAATATTAACCTGTAGAGTTTTCCTCCCATGGTGCAGTAGATATTTTTTGTCCCTTTTAAAATATTTTAGCACATACTTTATTTTTCACTTTACATTTGAAAGTTTATGCAATTTGGATTTCCTCATCAGAAAAGAAATTATTGCTGCATTTCATGTGCGTGTGCATACTCCGTGACTGATTGGGGGGTTTTGCTACATATTAAAAATCAGGCCCAGATTATTTCTTGTTCTGAAATAAGATGCGTGCACGAGCAATGAAATTCAGAGATTAGGAGAACGTTTTCCTGAATCTCAGAATGTCAGGTTTGCACTGTTTCTAGTGCAGTTTTCTAAAATTCCCCATGGATAGTGGGATTTCTTTTATATATAATTTATATATAATTTCATTTCTCCATTATACATGTGTTGTATTGGCACAGTGGTGTTCTGTCTGTCTTAAACACAAGGGAACACGCCCAGCCTGGCTGACCTTACCTGCTGCTTCAGCATTGTTGTGCCATCCCAAGGCTTCCTCACGGTTTCAGTGCTGGCAAAGAGCTTTTGTCACTCCCTACATCGTCACCTGCTCCTGCACTCAGCATCTGCAGACTGCAGGCAGCGTGACTGATGTCTTCTGCAGAGTAAGGATCTCTTTGCCCAGGGAGCAGAAATGAAGGTTAAGTGATTCCTGGGGATTTACTGTTATCACAAGGACATTTTTGAAAGCCCTCACTACTGGACTAGCTGCTTGACATCAAAACTATGAATCCAGCTTACAATGCCAGTGCATAAAAAAAAAATTCAGATGTCCTCTCCAGGAAGCTCCAGGATCACAAGGAATTATTAGATCATATAGTATCACCACCCTCACGTGTGAGTCACTGGAACAGGTTGCCCAGAGCAGTGGTGGATGCCCCATCCCTGGAAGTGTTTAAGGCCGGGTTAGATGAAGCAGCCTGGTCTATTGGCAGGTTCCATGCCCATGGAGGGGTTTTGGAACCTGATGATCTTTAGATCTCTTCCAACACAAACCACTCTATGATTCTGTGATTCCATGACTATTACAAGGGATTGACCAGAATTTAGTCCCACAGCAGTAAGGAGAAGCAGATATAGCTTCAGGCTCCAGTGCTGGTGACAGTTCAGGACCTCTACAGACAGAAAGGAAGTAAAACCTTAAAGCAAGACAAAAGCTGAGGCAGACACAAGCCAAGTGGGAAGACCAGACAACTTCCATGGACACCCAGCCTCTGGAAAGCCTGGGCCTCCAGTTCTGTAGACACCAGCACCAGCAGTTTGCAGAGGAGAACAACTCATCTCAACTCTGTTCATTAAAGTCACAATGTATATTTTAAAAAGAATGAGGTACTGTCTGTTGGGGCATTCACTCAGCTTTATTTATTTTTAAGTGCATACTAGGTATCATTGCATCTGAGGAGCTGCCATTTTTGAGTTTAAAGCCTGCTCCCATCTGGCAAAAGCATTGACCACAGTGGGTGACTCTGTCCCAGATCAGGTTCCATGTGCGCATTGGAACACTTTCAGAAACCTCCATCAGAAACAGCTCCCAGCCCACCTTGCAGTCCTTCCCTTTGAACTCAGCCCTGTGGCTACCTCAGCCTTTGCACACACATTCACATTAGAGAACCTTATCATGAAAACCTGTTGGCGGAAGAATGTTAAATTTGATGAAGGCCAGATACAGCTTGGCTACTATCTATCTCATAGTTTTGCCTTTTTTGGACACCACAGCTTTCATGTCATTTTATTAATTGCCTTTAAAAGCATTCCACCTTCACATACATGGCATATTTAACAGTTGCCTTTTCAAGTACTAAGCACGGGATTTCCATACAATTTTAATTTGCCTTTATGGACACAGAAACTGGCTGAATGCCATTAGGAAATAAATAGGTTGCATCACATCAGTAAGTCAGAATTATAAGATATTGTCAGCCTTTCAAGTTGAGAACTTTGTGCATGTCTGCAGGGATAAAAGAAAATAGAATTTGAGCTCAAAGTGCCCCATGGGGGTGTTAGCATTCCAGCACAGAGCTGCCATGCCACCCACACTCTGCATGTACCCCACAATGAAAGGGAGGGCAGTGGGAGCCCAAACCCAGCCTGTCCTGTGGGACTCACAGAATATTGTCACACCATTCAAACCAATAACCCTCGGCAAGGAACTGCAGCAGAGCACTGAGGGATGTGGTGTCAAGAAGCACATGAGGCAACATAAAAAAACGATTTATCATCTTTATGGGTTCTCAGTGCTCCTAAGAATGGCAGCTTGAAATTACAGTGGAGAGAGCAGGGCACAGAAAAGAGGGATGAAGGATTGGAAAAACACCCACAACTTTACTTGTGCTGCTGTATCTTCAGTGTTGCAAGCACAGGTCTTCCACTGGAAATTAAAAATTGTTTCTGAGAGCCCCTTTTCTTGCTCCAGCCAGGTTGCTGCCCCACTGTTATACCTCTCAAGCTTTCTAAAGGGTAACTAGACTTAAATTTTTAAAAATCATAGAGTTGAAAGCTTTAAGACAAAAAACTACATGTATTTTTAACAAAATACTCTAAAGCACAAGAGTTTGAAATTATAATTTCAAATTATTTCACTGTTATCTTAATTTTCCTTTAGGCTTAATGCTGCTTAACATCTTATTCATGACACCACTGAGCTAGAACTTTAGTTAAAAAAAGAGCTTTACCCAGTGGAAATATATTTTCTAAAAATTTCCCTAGACAAGCTTGACATAGTGAAAAACTTCAGGACCTCAGAACTTCAGAAGAAGACTTCAACAATTTTTAAGCTTTGGTATTTTTAGTAAGAAACAATACCACTTGAAACACTGCCTCTGTCTTTAAAATTCATCAGGAAAAGTTACATTAGGACTAAAAAGTATAGTATGAAAATATTATATATAATGTATCTATATAATGAAATATTTCATTAAAATATTTAAATGTTAAAAATGTATGAAAATCCATTTCTGTTAAAAATGCATGAAAAGCTACACAAAACATAAAACACACACTGCACATGACGTCACAGTAAATATTTAAAAATTATCTCCATTCATCCCATTAGAAGGCATCTCTTATTTAGCAGCCATTCCAGAGCAAGTCTTCTGCCAATTTACAGCAGGGAAAAAGAACATTCTCCAGTCCTTCCCTAAGCTCACTTCCACCTTTCTCATACTGTCTAGTCTGGCTCTCAAAGGTCTACAGCCCAGAAGCCTCCATGGAGTCTCCTTGGCACACACTGAACAAACCCCTTACTTATCATTAGCTGTTGTCAGGACCCTGAAAGACCCATTTGTCAGT
This sequence comes from Pachycephala philippinensis, assembly GCA_013397055.1. NCBI lineage: Eukaryota > Metazoa > Chordata > Aves > Passeriformes > Pachycephala > Pachycephala philippinensis. The sequence goes on from VWZT01016048.1 coordinate 5,310, forward strand.
CCTCTGGGAGACCCTCTCAGTTTCTTGGCAGATGGTGTGATGTGCACACTGTGGAGCTGTGATCTGAAGCTGACTCTGCTCAGCAGTCTCTACCTTGTCAGAGAACTTTAGCACCTGCTCTTTGATCTCCCCAAAGCACCAGTGTTTCTGCAGCTGCTCTGACTTCAGCTAAAGAGTTCATTCCTTTCTGTCCAATCGTTCAGTGAAAGTTTTCATCCATCCAGAGAATTTTGTTTTCTGCAATCCTGCAAACTTTTTTAGCTACCTTGAGGTTCATTACCGTCACTCTGGAACAAAAACAGTATTTTTCATTAGACAGATAAAGTTTGCAAGTTCCTATAGTGTTGAACATGATGAAAGTTGAAAAATCTACCAGGATGGTGAACTGGACATAAGAAAAAGTCTGTTTATAAACTGAGTAGCCTTTTCTGAGAAGAGCCAAAGAGAATGGGCCAGGATGGGCTGCACTGCGTGGCCAAGGGCAAGGGAGAAAGCTCCATGCATCAGTCTCCAACAGCCTTCTCAGGACAGCAAAATGTTGGAAATACACATTTATTTCAATGGCCCAAATAACCCATCTATTAATACTAAACTAGCTGCTGAGTGATGACGTTCAGGTGACAGCATCCATGTGTTCCTGCCTGGCATGGAAAAGCTGGAGTGCTGACTTGGCAGGTCTGTGGGACCTTTCACATCTTCCTAAGAAAGCGCCCATTGTCACCCCCCGTGATCAGCCACCCAGCAACTGCAGCCCAGTCTTCTCAGCAACCAAGCTGAAGTCTGGAAATCCTGGAAATGGTACTGCCCTGACTGAAACTGAGCTAGAAAAATGGCTTTGTATTCCTTTTCATTCTTTTCCTTTCCATACTATTCTCCCAGTAGGTCTGCTGCAGAGAGATTGGTGTATCAAAAACTGCCTGGTAATGGTGCTGGAATTATTTGCTTGAAAATACGTGAACCACAAATGGTGGAAACTGAATCCTGAGAACAGCTCAGATCCTGACACCATCAGTGCTTCAATTTGGCCTCAGCACATGCTCTGCAATGTACTGAGTGCAGTGACTAAAAACCAAGCACATAACTCTGAGGCTGATCCTGCAATTTGGAAGCACTGACCAAGTTACCATAGAGCAGACATCATCTGTACTCCACCAGTGTCAGAAACTTCAGGAGAAAGGGGACATGTGGTCCTCAGCATTTTATTGAAAACAACATCTTGTTTTCTGTCCACTAACACTCAAAGTTGTGGCAGCAGTACAAATACAGGAAATAGCCATGGGCCAGGTACAGTCACAAAAAGAATAATCTCCTTCCCATCATCACTAAAAAGAGATCATTAAGACATTTTTAATTTTCTTGGCAAAGGCAAAAGGTTGAGTCCTCTGACATTATATATCATTGGTACTGACCGATTTACAACACCTTAAGAGAAAGTATTTGGCCAGGTCAATAAAATGTAGGGCTGTCAAAGATGTAAATTGGGAATTCATGGAGCCAGCACTGCTGTCAGGGAAGGTAGAGAGTGTGGGAAGTAGTTGGCTGGCCAGCGTTTGATTTCCACACACAGTGAGCTCTGCCATCAATGTGCCCTAACAATAAATAATGGTGTTTGTCGATACACATGAGTAGAACCTAAAAGAAGTATGAAGTCTGAAGTCATTAAGTGTTATTGTGTTACAGAGCACAGCAGAGTGCATACGCTTCTGTATTTATATTTCTCTCTACAGTCAATAAATCAGAATCTGTCATACCTGCATTATCCAAGCCATCTGCTTTACCACATTAAAAAAAATGAGTAGGTGGGAAAAAACTTATGATAGCTTCTTTTTTTTTTCCTGTTCCTGTTGCTAGAGAAACTAATTCTTTAAAGTATTTTCTGATGTCTGAAAAGGAAGCTGTCATGTTCCCCTTCCCCCGCAAAAAGCCTGAAATGGTCTGTGTTTTATGATAGTCCAGTAGCTGGTGGAAGAAGGGGAGAAGAAATCAAAAGCACTGATTTTTCCACCTCTTCAACTGACTTGTTGACTGACCTTGGACAAATTGTTAGGGGCTCCTGTGACTATAAGCTCTATTAGGGAATCATAACAAGTGGAGAGCATAACATCGGAAGGAATGATGCCCTTCAGAGGTTGACTGAAGTTGTAAAGCGGGGCATTTGTATGTTTTTAAAGTGCCCATGCTGTCTTCAGCTGCAGAGCTGGGTGTTGCTATGTTTAGTGGGATTGGTTCATCTCTGCTAAAATATTTTGGTCCAAACAAAATAAAATTAATGAGTGTTGAAGAAAACAAATAAATAAATTTTTAAAAAAATTTAAAAAACCAACAAAAACAAACAAACAAAAAAAACCACTGCAAAAAACTGACCAAACAAAAAACCCAAACAAACAAACAAAAAACCCGAAAACTCAAAACAAACCCACACTTTCTTTCCTTCCTCCCCAGCCTGTGAAAGTGACAGATAAGATTATTTATTCCCTTTGTCTGTTTTTACACAGACAAATAGGGCTAATGGGTGTACTAATGTTGCAGTGCTAGGAGAAGAGTTAGTTATTGTTGGCAAGTCCTTGGAGCTCCATCCATTAATTTGTATAATTGCAAAATAATATAATTGATGGTGTTCTCTTTGGAGTTTTTTGTCTAACTCCTCCATTAATTTGTAATGATTTTACATAAGATGTCAGGATGCACTGCTCAAATGACGTGTGAAAGTGGTCACACAAACCCAATTAATATTTCCAACTACTGACTACTGTAGCTTTTAAAATTTGCTATTCTTAAGTTTCTGCCACTATTTACCCTTCCTCCCATAACTGCAGACCATTTTTAACAAGATTAATCAAGTATTATCTTATCTTGCCATTAATCTAAGATATGGATCCCAAAGGAAAGGATATCAATTCTATCAAACCCTCTTTTTACTGTCTTCTTTACTCCTTTTAAGTTCAAAATAAAACAAAAAAAACCCAAAACCAAACCAAACCAAACCAAACCAAACCAAAAAAACCCCACACAAACAAAAAAACAAAACCAAACAAAAAACCAAACAGAAGAGACATTAGCCAAAAAGACCTGTTTCAGCCTATCCTTGTACAACAATTTACTCACTTATTTCAGGACCATGTGGAGGAAAGTGTCATATTTAAATTTGTTCTGTTTTGGGAGACAAGATTAGAAACTGCATCACATTAACTTCGCAGCCTAAATAGGTGTCATACAGAGAACTGATTTTACCTTGTTAATGTCCATGTGATACTCACTAGGTTTTCACCATGCAAGCCTTCAGGATTTTTTAAATTCTAAAAAGAATTCTTCACAAGCTTAATGACTCATTATTTTCTTCTGGAAGCTGGTTTAGATGGGATTTTTGTTCCCAGTCCAGATACATCTTGGCCATATAATATTCTGGCAGAATTTCTAGCTGGAAAAAAGTGAAAGACAATTCATTTTATAATCCTGTTATAGTCTTACTGTAGTTACAGCCCGCTATAAAGCACATGCAAATGAAAGAAAACCCTAACAGAACACAGTGACCAAGGAAAAGAACATAACACCGCTAATATAGCAAGACACAGTGCTCTACTGCATTTTATTACAGTTCATATTTCCTTTGTAATTTTTTTTTTGTCTTAAGAAAGATTGTAGGGACTTTGCCTGTGTTAGATGTGACATTTAGGGATCTGTGAGCGTGAAAATGTGAAAGCTGAGGACTGATTTCTACTAACCTGAATGGCTGCAGGGCCAGTTCAGAGGATTGTCATACAGCAGAATTTTTTTTTTCTTTATGTCCCATAAATGGGTGAAGGTGCAGCAAGGTCAAGGAACTTTATTCCCTGTGCCTTTATTTATTTGCAGTAAAATTAAATGAAAATTTAAGCACATTCAGAGTTCTCTGTGTGTGCTCATATTTGTAAGTGGGCATGTGAATACGTGTACATATCTGCAGTTTCTAACTGATGCCCAGAGCCAAAGTGAAAGAAATGGAAGCATTTCTGAAGAGTGTACTGCAGGTTTCTTCTTACACTTTAAGAATGAACCTACACTAATTATACACCTTCTAAGTAATTTGCTATCTGAAAAATACTAAGTTTAAATACATATATTTTTAAATTCCTAAAATATTTAACATATACAATCCAACATTTTAAAGTTCAGTAACATATCCTAAGAACCAAGGCTGACTTCCATAACAGAAAATATCATTGCTTTGGGAATTAAGGAGAAAAAATATCCTTAGTTCTCCCTGAATATGCTTTGCACCACAGTTTAAGATCCTAAGGCCAAGTCTTCTTTCAATTACACCGACACAACCCTGTTGGAGTCTATGAATATGAAACAGCCTAAAGGGCTGCAGAATTTGCCCCTTAATGTCTACATGAACCTCATTTATTAAGATTCCTCACTTTCACCAATATTGTCAACATAATAAGTGAAGTACGTTAAAAATTGTTGCATATTCTTATTACATGAAATGAAGCTTTCTCTTACCCTTTTGCCCTGTTATATATTGGGGAAAATATGTTCGATATTGCTTGAAATTGGTGTTAATCAGAATGAAATTCAGCCTTTGTAGTGTGGATTCCATTTTGACCAAACCTCCTAATCAGAGAAGCACTATACATATTGCTGCACATATTTAACCTAGCTAATACACCTATAAAGTGACACTGTCTGTTCATTTGCAAATCCACCATTGCTTTCTGAAACACTCCAGCTTGTGACTTTGTAAATTAAGTTGAAGCTTGCAATTTCCATTACATTTTCTATAACACCTGGCTGAGTGGTGGCATTACATTGAGCATACCTGACAAACTTAACTTTTTTTTCCTGTTAACTAGTCCCCAAGACAAGCAATACTACAAAAATCTATTTTTTTTTCACAACTAATCACTGAATAATCCACATGATATTCATTTCAGATGCTACATTGTGAATTATATTGTGTTCATCTGCCTGCATTGCCATTGATTGACTGGGATTAATTTATTGCCACTATTCATTATAAGATTCCCCCGGGATACCTTTCAGTTTTATTTGGTGCTGAAGAGCACATCCTTTTCCTAAAGACGGTGGAGAGAAACAAAAGTGAACCTTTTATGTCCTATGGAGCTGAGAAAATCTTTTCCCCTTTTGCACAGGAACTGCACGCACATGTGGCTACGTGCAGGAATGACATGTTTTAAATCACTCCCTGGTGTTCAGGACAGGCAGGCTCAACTGCTCTGCTCCCCACAACCTGCTGTGATGGTGGGCAAGACCCTTATCCCACCATTCCCCCATTTGTCATCTGTCAGATGGGTTCTATGACAACCAAAGGTTGTGAAGTGCTCGATAATCTTGTAATTGCAGCCTTCTCTAAATTCTTAAGGTGGAAGGAGAACAAGTGAGTCCTTGACAAAGAGCTCCAAAAACCAGAAAATACAGGAGCAGTTCTGTATGGAAAGGCAATGGTTGCTTCCCACTCCATCATCTGCTGAACGCATGTGAATCCCACTGTGAGGGGTGATTTAGGGATACCTATGTGTTCTGCTTTGGCATAAGTGTCAAAACAAGGTATGTCTGGTGCTACACACAGCAGTGACTCGTTAGGATGGATACCCCTGAATGCCCATCGTCCCAATAACCTTTCAACTACAAGGGGGAGACACAGCAAGAGGCTCAAAAAAACTCACATGTAAAGGGAAAATGAGCGAGTGAGTCATCTCTTCTGTTTTGACTTATTCGATGAAGTTAAACTAGTCTCTGTAAAGACTTCTTGGAGCTTTTCTTAACTTCTTTTTGTTTCAAAATCTTCAAGTTTTCTACTTGTAGCTAAAAATACATGAGTGTTTTCCACAAGTGGAAGTGGCTCTGCTTTTTAACACAATTTAACACAGTTTAAATGTGGATTTATTGTTTCACTCTTGTAAGTTCATCTAGAAAGTTCTTTTTTTGCATTAAACAAACATTGTCATACAACACATACAAAGGGTTTTTTCCTGGATCTGAAAAAAAATATGCATGTCATTTGAATCTCTTTGCACGATTTACTTTCCATTTTTAAAAACACTTAACTATTTAATTCAGAACCAGCTCCACTTTTCAGCTTCAGTGAATCCATTTTAAAATGTTAAAGCTACTTAATACATTCTTGCTTGTAGTATTTGCCTCTACTAAAAAGTATAGTCCTGACTGCTGGCTCATGCTTGCTGAATAGGTTTCACTCTTTTTTTATTAGTCACCGCTTTGTCATGAATTTGTCACTGTTTGATTCTGAAATGTAAAGCTAGTTTTATTATTGATGCCTTGGGTAGCATTTATTTGGCAAAAAATTATGCCTATAGCGTTGAATGAACTGGTTAACCCAAGCTCTGCCAACAATCACAAAATAATAGGATCATTAAGTTTTGAAAAGACCTCCAAGGTCATGAAGTGCAATCTTTGACAAACCACCACCTTGTCAGCTAAACCATAGCACTGAGTGCCATGTTCAGATGTTTCTTGAACACTTCCAGGGATGGTGACTCCACGACCTCTCTGGGCAGTTCCAATAATTAACCACATTTTCAGTGAAGAAACTCCTCCCAATGTCCAACCTGATTCTCCTCTGGCACAACTCGAGGCCTTTTCCTCTCATCCTGTCACTGGTTGCCTGGGAGAAGAGGCCAATTCCCACCTGGCTACAGCCTCCTTTCAGGTGAAGAAGGAGATAAAGGCCACTTCTTGTCAATGAGCATTTTAATGGTGTAATCAGCTGCCCAGCAAAGACCTTTAGAAGCTGATCTCTGGTCTTGGCACTTAAAATCAACTACTGATGCACAAGGCATTGCTCTTGTTGCTCTGCACTCCTCAAAGAGCCACACTGTGGAAACAACTAATTAAGAACAAGGCTATAAAGGCAGATTTAAAAACTTTTCTAGCCTTTCTATAATGTTGTATTTCTCCATCCCTTCCAGTTTTAAAAGGTCTAATGCAAGAAAGTGCACGGGATTCAGAACTTCAATGAAATAGTGTACAACATTCAAATGGTGGGATTTTGGTACAAGTTTCCTTAAGTCCAAGGAAGATAGAAATTCGAGTATAAAATTAGTCAGCAATTTTCATCTTGTGTGTTGTCATCGACTGTGATCCTCTCTTGTGTTTGTTTAATGATTTTCCTTTCCTACTTTCAGCACAGAGCTCTGACGAATGAGGCAGTTTTTTAAACAGGAAAAGCAGCATGAAGAGGACCATATTTAAGATTTGTAAGGGACACTCAAATGTAAGTTTCTCCCTCTCTGCCCCTTCTCCTCATAACTCAGAACTCACCACAGATAACAGAAATATCAGAGAAATTTTTAATGGAAGTCTCTACTATCACCACTAACTTATTTTTGACACCTAAAAATCCCTCCTTCTGTGTTCAAAAAAAAAAAAAAAATAGTTCATTTATTCAATATAATAAACAAAACCTTCTGTCCCAAATAACTTATCATTATTTCCTCCCAGAGTCACAGGAATGCCAATTCTAATTATTATACTTTGGAGAGACAGAATTGACCAGAGTAACAGGTTAACTCAACCTGGCTTCCATTTTGCATGGTTCTCTCAAGTTTTTGTTTAAAGTGAGGTTTCCTTTGCTGCTCTGTGATGGACTCTTCTGTAGGATTTAGCCTTAATCCTTCCTGCCTTTCACTGAATCAAGAATGGGCAAGGTTGGAAGGGACCACAGTGGGGTCATCTGGTCCACCCTTCCTGCTCCAGCAGGGTCATCCCAGAGCACATTGCACAGGATTGCATCCCTATGGTTCTTGAACACCTCCAGTGAGGGAGACTTCACAACCTTTCACACAGAAGCAGCTCTGTGCCATCTTCACGAGCCTTGCATAGTGTGTTTTTAGGGCAGGTTAGAGTAGAAAACACGGGCACTTCAGCACAGCATAGACACCAGGAAGAATCCATCATCTCTTACAGTCTCAGTGCTTCCTGCAGAATTCTGGCTTCCCACTGCAAGGGATGCTGCAGGTCAAATGTCTCAGGAACTCCAGTTTCAGCCAGATCTCCCTCCTGCTGGGGCCTCGATCGAACGTGTATCCCAAGGTGTAGTACTTAACACTGCAGAGCACACTACTGCTATTTTCTAGGTCCCTAACTGCTGAAGGCAATGTCTATGTCTGGTACAGGAGAGAGAGAAATATCTGCAGCAGAAGGAGGAAAGGGAGCTCAAAATGTCTTCATACACAATCTGCTTCTTGCTCTTTGAATCCAGATTCCTTTTCCTTCACCTGTAAAGGAAGCAGTTTGCAAATGTTAAAATAACCTGCAAACTTCCACTTACTGGAAAATAATTAGATGGTAAACATTTCTTTAGCAGTTTTTCCTATTAAATTATGCTAAATAAGTGTGTCTATTGAAGTAGTGAACAGATTCACAGACACATAATGTGTCAAACTCTCAACTGTTTCTATAGGATAAACTTAAGCACTTCATTTTGCTCTATACCGTGCAAAGCATCCTTTTGGGTATTGAGTTTTAGTGTGACAAGTCCAAGTCTCATAGCACTTCACATCTCTTTGAACAGTGAGAACACTCAAATAGTTTTTCCAGCAGGAAGAAGCAAAAATGGATTTTTCCAGGAAAGGGTTATTTTCCTTCATGTCTCAGTCTGAGTTTTAATAGCATTTTTAATGCTAATAACAAAGACTATATTTTGGCACATGGCAGCTGGAGGGCCTGATTGGCAGTTAATGATAGATAAGGAGGATTCATTGCATGGAAAAAATTATTATTGAACGACTGAACCAATGCTTGTTACACCTTGGCCTTGCAGCCCTAATGTGAGCCAAATGTGACATCTCAATCCTAAAAGCATGCAGTGTTTTACAGATGTCTAAGGAAATAAATTGTCGTGTATATCAATTTTCTAGTGGAATGTGCTCTTAATAGCAATTGATCTGAAACCAAATGCATGTTACAGTAATTAAGCTGACAGAAACAAAGTAAAAGTCTGGAGCTTTCAGAGATTCCCATTCTTCCAGGGTGGGACAAAAAACCCAGAGTATTTTGCAATAAAGCAAATTCCAATTTTCCAAATGCTGCATACTGGGCATCTGCAGTTTGCTTGACAGTATTGGAGGCTTAAAGTTTTAACAAACACAGGAAGGAATGCTCCATCTCTGTTTTAATGAATACCTATCCCATAACTTAAGGTAAGGACAATCTTGCTAACATAATTATTGCTCGTTAATGTGAATGAACACAGGGAAGGGAAGGTGAATACAGCGGCACATAGCATCCATTCTGTGATCAGCTACTTGTCAAGTGACTTGTAGAGAGTGATTTGCTGGGCTTCTGTGTTTTTGACTGGTGATGAGAGAGAAAAGGAATGCAAAACAACAATTAAATCTTCAGTATTCCTATAATGTACGCAAACTTGCTTCTGTAGCAAAAAAAAATTTTTCTGAATATACGCACAATTTATCTAGAGGGAAAAAAAGACCAGAACTTAATGAAGTGTCATTGCAAGCAATGGGAGTATTTTTCCCCCTATCCATGAACCAGGACCAACACTTTCATCCAACATTCTGTTTGCAGCATGAAAAAGGCAAAGAAAGTCAGGAATTTCCAAAGGGGTATGAAAGGAATGCTGTAGTCCACATTTCTGTTCCTGCATTTAAATGTTTACTTTACTATGCTATTGCCAATTTTCACAGCTCATCTACCACCAGCTTTTGTCCTCAGTTCTGTAAACACTCCATTCTCATGCTTAAATTTCTACGTGTGAGGAACCCATACTGAAGTCACCATAAGTATTCAGGTGCATAGTTATACTTGCAGAGAAATGAGTGGAGGCTCAGGGTCTTGGAACGAAAGACGCAATGAATAAATGAAATATGAGTTTGTAAGAGAAGCAGTCATGCCTACCATGATTGCAGCTGAGCGACTGCTATTCTGCTCATGTATAATGGATGCTGCACTGTGAAAACACATGGTGCCCTGTCTCTGTCTTGCCGCCTCACTCAGCCTCTTTTTTTCCCCTGAGAAATTTTAAGATGACATCAGAAAACAAGAAAATATGTCCAATAGCATATCATTGTATCACTTTAATATGGTTTAAAGAATATTCTCATAAGCCAGGGACTATTTAGACAACTTACTAATTTTTTTTTTAAGTTCCCCCTCCAAGATGCTGCCCAGAGTCACTTTAGCATGTCAGGCTGTACACTCAGAACGCCTGCAAGCTCCCACATGGTGCACTGACAGAAATTAATGTATTTGCCCTATGGACATCACACAAAAAAGCAAAGTCAGAAATTATTTTTCTAAAATACAAAAAAACCCAACATTGTCATTTTGAGGCCACCATTTAGCAGCAGCTTTAATGTTTTAGCCACCATTCTCTCTTTGAGCTCAGTTATGTAATTTCACCTTTAAAGCAGACATTTGTGAGAAATGTGTCTTTTGTGGAATTGGACAGAAGAACTTGACCCAGTGACCCCAAATGCAGCTTGTGAAACATAACAAATTAACATTTGTCTAAGCACCAGGGGGATCCTCATTGCGTAGTTCTATTAGATGCGAAAACACTGATTTTGATTTGATCTTCTATAAGAACTAGCTTTGGCATTTATATTAGCTTTTCCATTTATATCACCCAGATATGTCAGTGGAATTTTCTGATATTGGGCCAAAAAGGACCAGGAATTCACCTTGCGTCTCGTTTGCGGGGAACATCGCAATGAGAGACTGCCTTCAGATGGAAAAGGGAAGGTTGTCAGTAAAAGATCTGTTTGAATAGTCACATGTAAAGCTTTCTTGTCAGTGCATTTGGAAATTTGTTTCTTATTAAAATAATAAAACAGTTTTAAATGTTGGAAAATGCAAAGGTCGTAAAAATGACTAGAACATATTCATAATTCTTTCCCTTCCTAGCCAACTGCAAAACAATAAAAATGTTTTCATTGTTCTGAAATGAGATATGTGTTTTTCAAGACTTTCTAATGGTATTCATTTTCCACTGTTGGCTTCTGAAATTCTAGGTCAAACCTATTAACTTCTGTGAGGTTATGTGCAGCTTAGAGATGGTTTTAGGGAATGCAAAATCAGTGCCTCAGATTGACAGTATTTTTAGAACAGAGCAGATAACTGTACAGTTACATGTAAAGAAGCTGTTCTGAAATAATTTGTCATGGCAAAAAAAGTAAAGCTGGAAAGATTTCATCAAAAAACTAATGCTTCTTAGAGAAGCAAATTATAAGTCAGTCAGTGATGAAAGGAACAAGGAAAATGTCTCTCTAAGGGCTGACACCGGTTTTTTCCAACCGATTTTAAAGAAAAGCTTTCTTCATTTCTATTGTGCTTGAAACTGGCACAACATCGGCTTTTATTTCAAAAGGACTATTTATCTGCTTTCACAATAAATGATAGTTTTTATTCCTTTATAGATGTTACACATGTAACACATTCATTTTCATAAATTACAATAAAATCCCAAGAGAAAAGCTTTGCTAGGCAAGTGTTATACCGAAAGATTGAGTATGCACACATGCAAGTGTGTGTGCATGCACTTAGGGTTCTTTTGTCACACAAGACATATTATCTAACATTACACCAATTTTTCTATAGCTTAAGTAAGACAAAATGATATAGTAAGACTATATGAAAAAATCATGACTCTTGAAATTTATTTCCCTTGAGACAAAAAAGATAGAAAAGAGTTGCTTAACAGAATTTTTCTATCCCAACTATAGAATCTTGCTTCCATGCTGGATTCCATCAAAATTAATTCATTATGGCACAGGCATAAGGGTGCCACAGAAATTCAGATGCAAGATCAGTGCTTTAATTCTCTCTTCAGCTCTTTAGGATAACTAAATGATTACCAATTCCACTTATACTCCATGTTACAGTACTTTTCCATGAGGAAAAGCATTTATTACACAAAACCTGTTGGTTTGCTGTTATTGAAAAGGTTTTTATTTATTTAGGTGCACGTTTTAGCCGTATTAAAACTGGTCACAATCTGTTACAAAGGATAAAATACAAGCCAGAACAGAAAGGCCACGTACCAGCTGGCATTTTACTCCATGCTCACAAGGGGCTGACTTGATTCACATTTGGTCAGGTCTCTAGAGATTCAATATTCCCCAATTTGTCATCTATTAAGTGTTCTATTTGTCACCACAGAGAATAAAATCAACCTTTCCTCCTCTGTCCTAACTACTGCTAGGTATACTCACGTACAGCATGGTAAGAAGGTAAGCAGAAATGACAGAAGCAGTGGGGAAGGTTAATCTTATTTACCAAGATTCCCAGATAGGTGATTTTTGTAGGTGTTGTTATTGTCCCAGTTCAGCAGTTCTACCTTTCTCAAGGCTAATAGCCTTTATTCACAATTTCAGCCATTCACGAATAGACAGAAACACAAGCAGTTAAACAAGCTTCTCACAGAAGAGGGTTACTTCAACAAAACATTCCGTTGGTCACCCACCTTTCCATACATTCACGTTGGCATTCCCACCCAACCTCATTGAAAGCAAAGGAGCTTCTTACCAAAACACTTTCCCCAAAAGGGGTGTGCACTGAGGCCCCGTGGTTAGCACAGCCCATGCTGCCATTTAAATACTGAGAATTCATTGCTCTTTTGACATTCATGAGCATAGGTGACTGCACCTAAACCCCAACGCTGCTAAACCTGCACGCATCTGCTGGCAAGTGCAAAGGGATTCTCACCTCTGGACAGGCACCCCATGTCCAGGGACACTGGAAAGAGTGGTGTTGGTAAATACGACCCTACTGATGGACACAGATTGTTTTTCAACAAATTGAAATTATTTGATTTATACATCTATTCTAAAACATTACATATTAAAATTAATTTAACAATTAGTCTAATTCTAATGGCTCCTTCAACAAAGGATAGCTAAGACAAATTCTTTTTCACCTGGATCTTTTAATTATTTTTTCTCTCATAGGATAATGGATATGCACTTGGTAATTCGAAGCCTGCTGGAGCTGCTACTGCTCTCGCAAAGGTGTGAGAAAAGCGTGAAAGAAACCCTCCTTAAAAGCCACTGCACGTTCCTTAATAATACATCCAACATCCTATTGCTTGTCTTCCCAATGCTGGGAAGAGGCAGACTGTGTAACCCCCACTCACACTGGACCCCAAGGAATACTGCCAGACTCTGCAGAGGGTTTGCTAGGCCTGCAGCCTGTCTGGAGAGAGCAGCTTCTTCAGCTTCAACTTTTCTTTTCCATCCCTTTACTTGAGGTCAAATTTTAGAATGTTGAGCTCACTGTGCATCAAGTAGCTTTGCTCTAATAATACCAACTCCATAGAAGACTAAATACTAAAAGAGCAAACAGCACAATTTGTCAGCATGATATAAGGCTTTCTTTTCCTTTTTTTCCAAGACAATTTGTGAAGTATATTTTAGGGAAGGTAATGTGGGGGAAAGGAAATTTTATGTTGCTGTGGCAACTCAAGTGAAAAAAAGAGATTCGTGCTGCAACACCTATGTTCAGCACAGTTTAGTTTTAAAATACCATTGATTTCCTCAGCGAAGGAAAGCAATCAGCCAATTTTACAGATGACTTCTGCTTCCCATCCCCATGATGTTAAAAGTTCAAACTAAAACAAAATCTTCTCCAGCACAAGTAGGTTTTCAAAAGAGGAGGTTTTGAGGTTTTCAAAAGAGGAACCAGTGTGCATCTGGCCAATGCACACTGTCTTGAGTATATTACACTTCAAACATTTAGCTCTTCGTCCAACCAGTAGTCCATGAAAAATTCTGGGAAATCCCACCACTCTGTTCATACTTGGATGCAGTATGATCCTTTTTAGTCCCTATGGCTGAACTTCAGCCTGCCAAATACCTCCTCACCTGAGTAGATTGCAACCAAATCAGTATTAAATGCAGAAACAGAGAAAAAGCCAGTTCTTTCTCCAGAGAATCATGTTGGTAAGGAGACTGCAATACAAACAGCTGTAACTGGAGAAGCATAGAAAATTCTCAGTTAATTACACAAGGGATTAATTAAAATAAAGACTTCAAGGGGAAGAGATGGTGTCCCACTGATCAGTACCAAAAAAAAAGGGTTTTGATGAGAAAGAAAATCTGAAACTGTAAGTGGAAAATGTAGATGCAAGGAGGAGCAGGGTGTAAGCATGAGGATGAAAATGGGAAGCCAGAAATTGAATTTTCAAGTGGATTAAAAGAGTTGTATGGACCATATTACAGATAGCCTAGACAACGTGCAGACAGGTCTTTAAATTTGATGAAAAAGATTGAAAAACTACTAAAGGGATTTGGAGAATTGAGAGGTAAAAAGGTTAGGGCAGGAAATACAGAGATCCTTGTCAGCAGCTCTTTCATATATTGAAAAGAAGATAACTAGAAAGTAAACAGGGAATATGGAAAGCACCACAGTAACTCAAGGAGAGGTAGTGAAGATGGAGACTTGCTTCAATAATTTCTTGCTTACAACACCAGACTCTGCAGGCATGCTTGGCATCTGGCCTGGAGACTCATCCTCCAGGCACTAAGGATAACAGTGGCTGAGAGGTATGAGCAGGAGCTGCTGCACTCCAACCCCCAAGAGTGGGAGATCCCCTGTCCAAATAAAGCTTGCTTGGCAAAGCCCTGGCCATGTTTTGGTACATTGAAAACATTTAGAAGCGTAATTGCATATTTAACAGATGCTGTAAAAGATACAGACACTCACCTACCGTAAAATTCGTGCAGTCCTAAAACAGAATCACAATAACAAAAATCAGGCATGCACACTCTGTGGCTTGGAACAAATGTGTCATGGAGAGAAACTCATTGTTTCACTCTCCAAGACTGCCTCGGAGTTCAGGGTTGCTTTTTGCTTTGCTTTTTTCTTTTCTGAGAATGTTTCTTTTCCTTTCTGAGAATGTTGTTCAGTGTAAAGAGCAGGCAGCAGGCAGCAGGCAGGCCTCATTCTGCACTGACACTTGAACATGCCATTCCCGAAACACAAACTGCTTTCCAGAGAGGAAATATTCGCGCAGGTCTCTCACTCTTGCTTTCTCCTCTAAATACATTTCATGGTATTTGGCTTTTCCATGGTATTTGGCTTTTTCTCCTCTCTTTTAAAAACTCACTTGGAATACTCCATTACATGTAGCTTTATTTCTAAACTGATATTCATTCAAAGTTACTTACCTGAGAAAAAATTGGCACTTATTACAAGGAAAAACCTTTTCTCATGGAATTTCCTTTTCTTTCTTGGCTAGAATGCGTACTGGCAAATAATGTGGCCTTTTCTGATGAAGATCAGCTGTTTGTCACTGAACAATAAGCCATTTCCAGTCAGCATAGTTATTGTTTGAATTTCTTCCACTGTTTTGATGATGTTGTTGGTTGCACTTAATTATATTCCTCTGGAAACAAAGAGATAACATCCTCCTTTCTCAATATATCTCTCTCACACTGCTAGGAACCAGCTTCCTAATTACCAAGTAAGGCTACTGCTAATGACAACATAATCAAAATGTAGGAATTCATATTTCAAATGCATGAAAAAACACCATCTGCATGCATCTTTTAAGTGAGACATTAAAAACCTGACTCCGTCTGTTCTGTGGACATTAAAAATGTGTAAAAATGAGGATTTTCCCTGGTGTCTTTGGCGAAAATCTCCCTTTTACCCACAATTGCTCAGTCTGTTCAGTTCAAATTATTCATAACACTACCTCTAATTTTTCTTTCTTTAATTTCATGTGATTACATCTCCTGACATTCCTTCTCAGCACTTAACCCTTTCTAATACAGGTTATTATGAAACTCATTTAACTATGATTGAGTTAAGCTTGGTATATTCCGTTATCTTTGTTTCAGTTATTTTCTGTTTTTCTTCTTTTTCTTCCAATCACATTCCAATAACATATTTTTGGTTACAAGATGCTCAGAGCTTAATGAAATAGTTTCTGTCTTGTCACACAGGGAGAGGGTCTATCACTTCTCCCTCATATCTCCAGATAGCCTAAAGGTATTTCTCATCCCTTTTATTGCCACATCACATAATATACAAATGAGAGGTAAAGTGATGTCTCATTTGCTATTCAGTGTCACCTCTAGATCTATCTGTTACCTCAGTTCTTTCCAAGGCAGTATTTTGGGCCTTCCCTTCATCTGAATTTTACTACCTGAACTGTATCCCTCTTTGTCTATGTGCTTATTTTTTAAGTTAAGTTCTTGATCTGTTTTTTCTTCTCTATATTTTCCCCTGAGGCCTTTACTTTTAGCAGTTTTCTCTGGTTTCATTTTGACTTCTTTTTCTCTCATTAATATTTCTATTTGTCACAAATTGGTATAGTCTTCAAACTACATAAATAAATTTATAAGACTGGTCCTAATTGCTTGTGTATCTGCCCTTATTCCCTGCTGATTTTTTGTGCTATAGCTTAATGCTTTAGTAAGCATTCAGCCCATATGAACACATCTCTGTGAAGATGACTTTGGGGCAGATGCTTTTCTGTATATTCAGAATTTGCTTCTATACACACTGAATTCACCTGAAATGTTTCAAGTGACACTGACTGTTTCCAAGTCAAAAGGAACAGCACAACTTCTGGATGACCACATTTGGGCTGTATGCCCTGGTAGTAAAGCTCTGAGCAGAACAATCAACAGGAAGAGGCAGATCATGGAATCAGAGACTTACAGAATGGCCCGGGTTGGAAGGGATCATGAAGATCATCTAGTTCCAACCCCCTGCCTTGGGCAGGGACACCTTCCACCAGAGGAAAGACTTGTAGAGGACTGAAGAAGCATTTGGCCGAGCAGCATCAACGCGTCATGAGATGAGAGTTCCAGGCTACCCTGGAAATAAAAGGGATTCAACACAAGTATATTTTATTAACAGAAATGCCTAAAGGAGTAATAACACTACAGCTACCAAAACTTTGACAGCCCTCTACAATGTTTCTCTTTGAATGGAGCTACATTTGTCTCTCAGAATTTCTTCCAGTGCCTCTAAACTACAAATTGATTTGAAGAGTAACCAACAATTTCACACAATACACTCCTAAGAAAATTCTGTACCCAGTGGTGAACACTTCATAATGAAGAGGAAAAACAAATTGGGAATTTTTTTGCTTATATACAAAAACTATCCTTTTTCATGCTGTACTCTGCCTTCTCAGCAGCATACCAATGACTTCTGATTTGCTGTGTTGTGATTCAATTACATTTATGAATATATCATATCCAAGAAAAGACAGATAGTCTAAAATTAGGTAATTAATATGACACTGTATGCTTATTAATAAATAAATTTTTTTCATAGCAGCAATTTATTATCCTCACAGCAACAGGTTTTGCCCCCCTGTAAATTAGGACATTTCTTAATTGTTTGGAATTGTCAGTGGGAGATTAGCAGTACTGAGCTGCTAAGGAACTTCCTGAAGGCTGTAATTCCAGTCACAAAAGAGAAGAGTTGAAAACAGCAAGGAAAAAACAGCTACTTCTGTACATGAACTCACTGAGCCAGGAGGCACACAACCACTTCCAGAAAAAGACAGAGTTTTCTATACTTTTTGACACTTCAGCATCAGCAGGAATGCCTCCTACCTCCTTCAGGGAAAAATTACTGCTCTCAGTATGTGGAGATACTTAACGGCAAAAATAATACCTCCCTGAACTTCGAAGAATCAATTCTGGCAGGGATTAAATGGCAATACTGGTCAATAAGTGCTGCTGGTGGGAGTTTGTAACATTTTTCAGATCCGCTAACTGGGATGCAATTTTGCAGGGCACAATCTATTTTAAATAAGCAGATAGCTTGTGCTTGTGAACAGGCTTACAACCTGTAAACCCAGCTCCCCCAGGTGTGTGGCAGCATGTGCTGGCTCATCTGGGATCTGCCACTTCAACTTGTGTCTCAGATTCACACCATGGAGAAAACAGCAGAGCCCAACAGATTTGCCAGCATCACCAAAAAACAGATTTGGGGTGAACACCCAGCCCACTGGGGTCCATTGTTCTCAATATCTCCAATGCTCACAGTTCTGGGTGATCTATTTGCATTGAAAGATAAGGGATGGAGAGAAAAGGGGACTATCATTACTTCTGTTTAGTTAAAGGACAGATCCTTTAGAGAAACATATCAAAAATTCACCCGGGGG
>VWZT01016048.1:28295-115876 GCA_013397055.1 Pachycephala philippinensis
AAAGGACTTTTTTATTCATTATAGAGTTAGAATTTACTTGACTATTTTTCTTTTTGATTTACAGTGTCTGAAACTGGATGGCTGTACATTATAAAAATAATTTCTGGAGCAATAGCTTTATAGCTTTCAAATGTTGCCAGTGTCATAAACAGTGACATTTGTAAGCTGCTGAAGGAAAACCTCAAGAACAGAAAACTCTGAATTTCTCAGACTAGTCTTATTCAGACAGATCTGAAGCCAGAGCCAAACTCAGAATTATACCCTCAGTAAATTCAGGCCAGTGTTTCTCAATAGCTACTGCCTACTTAATTAGGACTTTCAAATGAGGATGAAGCCAGAAACGAGTCTCCATTAAATGGCTCAGACTAGTAATGTGTTTAAAGTTAAGAATGTGTGGTGTATATTTGCTTTATCCTTATTACCAGTAGCTTGAAAATAAGCCAATTATCATTTTAAATAACTTACAGTCTTATCCACCTCTTGTCAGCTTCTATGATGCAAAGAGGAGGAGAGAAAGCAGGGGTTGGGAATAGAGAGCAATAGAGTGACGGTTCCCTTTGATTCAGAAAATAAAGCTGTAAGAGGCATCTTCCATCTAAGAGATGAAGCAGGAAGAACTTTCACCTGAGCAGAGACAAAGGTTTGGGTGAGGGCTTTCCAATCTATTGCTTCCAGCAAAAGCCACGCGAGGAGTAACTTTTCTCTGAAATTGAAAAAGAAACAGACAAGACAGAGAAAATGCCCTGTATCTGTCTTCACATATGCACAAACCCTCCCCATTTCATGTCTGAGTATGGCTTCTTTCCAGAGTTGTCTTTTATCATTGATTTAGAGGAACATAAAGCTACGTGCATTCTGACCAGGTCCACTGAATAGCTAAAAGCTGCTCCACACCATATTACAGTGACTATTTCTTTAAAAACATGAATCTGATCAATCTTCTTGTCAACTTCACTTTCTCTCGCCCTCCCCAGAGGTACATTTCTGAACACCACATCTTACACAGCTGATGGTTTGTCTCACTTCTGTAAACACCAAGTCTATCTGGAACACTCTGTAGGCAGTTCTCCTGCTTCAAAAACACCACCACTTATTACCTGGACATGAGAAAACAAAGCACTGATTTATCTGTTTCTGTGCACGTCCTGCACCTACCCACAATTTCCAGCTGGCAGGAGGGGAGAGGAAGAGAGGGAAGAAATGCCAAAGTACAGCTTAGGCTACAAAACACATGTGCAGCATGCCTGCCACACACCCCATGTACAGAGAGGAACTGGGTTTGTTTGGGGAAGAAAAATTTAGGAGAAACCAAACCACCATACACATACCAACCTATAAATTCAAGCAAAGAATTTTTCACAGTTCCAGGAACACATGTAAATAAATGCAGCTGTACAGTAAAACCATATCCACACCAGGATGGAAAAAGTTTGGAGAACCAAAATATGTAATTGTGTCTATACAGTACAGTACCTGCTCTATTCCTAGAATTTATAACAAGGCAGAAATTTGTTTCTTGTACTCACCAAGGGACTGCAGTAGCTTTGCTTCTGGGAAAAAGGAGGGCGATAGCTGCTTTTGTTTCACCTACATTCAGATTATTATGTGTGTGAATTTTTACATCATATTAGTGATGCCCATTTCCCACCTCCCACCTCTGCCCAGCTCCTTTCAGTCCACAGAGCTTGGAAGAGCATTCTAAAATAACCATCCCAAATGAAACTTCCAGGCCTCTGTGTTTGCTCTAAAATTCCATCCTGCAAAACAAGAAAAAGATTTTTAAAAAGAAAAAAAGGATTAAAAAAACTCAAACCCAGAAGTTTCATATAACACTGTTGCTTTCTAGCTTGGAAAAAAATCTGATTCCTTAAGCTCCCTGACTTCACCAAGAGGGCCCACTGCATCTGTTAAACTCATTGACTGTGACTACCGCCTCCATATGAAGCAAAATTTCAGTTTTATGAGCTTTAGCTTGTGTGAAGCCCAGCAATAACGTCATCAGAGCCCTGTGGGTACGGCAGCGAGGGCTGACAACAACATGCTGTAGAGTTTGTGGGACCAGCTCCAATAGGGCTACGCGCTTCATCTGGAACATTGCTGAGCCTCAGCATGATCCAAAATACTTGAACTGCCAACCACTGGTAAATTTATTGACTGTCAGGCAAAAAAAATACAGAGAAGTCAGCCATTTATTTTATTATACTTTTAGATGTCCATTACGATGGCAAAATATAGTAGTAGAAAAAAAATACCTTCCCTTCTCTCTTGAGAGATATTTCCAGATTACTAGAATGGCTTGACTGCTCTTATTTGGATAATTTTCATGGTGTACATGGAACCATACAGTATATCATATATGAAAACACAGCATGGATTTATGGATTTTTGCATTGGAGGTCTGCTTTAAAAACTCCCCTTGGCCTTCACACAAAAATACAGGGAAAATAAATAAATTCTGCTGTGCTTTTTCTGCCCCAAGCACAAGAGATAACTAGTTAATGCATAATTACAGAACCCTACCAAGAAAAGAGATGATCCTCCGAGAGCCTGATTTTAATTATGCTTCAGCCAATAACTGTGTTCAGCTCTGACCTCAAGTGGAGAAGACACATGACTTGCAGACTGCATTACCCATACAGACTTTGGGACCAAGACGGGACGTGGAGTGTAGTTAAAGTTCTACCCTTTATTCTTCCAATTAATTCACAGTTGTGAACACTAACCTGAGGGTACATCAGGTAGGTTCATTCTAAATGGCATTTGGGTTTTTTCACTATTTCCATGAATGGAATTCCAGCAATAAAAATGATTATCACCTTAAAACTTTCGTGGAAAGAATGCACTGCTTGGCATATAAAATTTTAAAATCTCTAATTATATGTCTCAATAAAGAGCCAAATGCTGCTGTAGCAACACACCACTAAACACAGCCTCCATTTTGAAAGGAGTAAATATAAACAACAGGCTTTTGCTGCAGCTGTATATGCTGGTTGTAAGTAACCAGTGCGTTGGGGGGGGGTTTCTCTAAATCTGTTCACCCAGAGGGCCCAATTCTCCAGTGACTGACACCACCACAACTTAACCGACTTCAAGAGTTCAGGTCCCCTTATCCACAAATGAGAGCACAACCCAAACAACAGAGAGGGTAGGGCTTTCCACACAGAACATATCTCTCCCTCATCATACAGGGGAAGTTTCAGCAGATCTCTTTCTACCACACTCCAGAAAAGCTTGATCTGCTTCTGATGTACTTTTTCAGCTTGGTCAGAAAGCTGTTCAGTTAACCAAGGTCAATGAGGTCAATCAAAGCCATTGCTTTTTTGTGTGTTGTAAGCAGGAAATCAGAACCCTGAGCTTGAAAAAATATATTCAGGGAAGAATAAAATCCATAGATGAGAAAATTCACACTCCTCCTTTCACTGTTTTTAGATGAGGCAAACCTGAGGCACATTTTAGGCTCACAGAATTATTTCCCAGAATAACTTCAGTTAAAAAATTCCAACGAGTCTTACGTTCAGGAAGACAGCAAAAAACACCTCCTATCTTGGGACCAGAAAAAAAAAATTATCTACAAGGCTAATTTTCTTCAGGGTTGAGCTACATGGAGACAAATTTTCTGAAGATTTCTCTTTTCTTCTTGGCATTGTAAGAACTGAATTTTCTAAAGAGTTTACCGTTTTTTATTCCTTTATGTGTTATCCCTCTTGCTGCTGAACTTTCCAGACATCGCATTTAAAAATTCCTTTCAGAATCCCTCATGTAGCCCTCGCCCTTTTATCGGTTTTCTTGCTTTTGCTTTCCCTCTCCTTGTTCAGTGTTCCATGTAGTTTCACATTTGTGACACTTGGGCTTCTCTGGGAAGCCTTGTAATCACATCCATATTGTGCAAATAAAGAAGTTACCTGTGAGGAAAACAGGCAGTGCATTGGGTTTGTGTGGCCAGGTCTTGGTAGCAGGGTAGCCATTGGCCAAGTCTGGACCAGTCAGGAAGGATGGTAGCACCTCTGGGATAACACACTCAAGAAGGAAAGAAAAGTTATTGCTCAGAGGTAATTGCACTCACAGAAGAGAGGAGTGAGAACATGAGAGAATCAGCTCTGCAGACACCAAGGTCAGTGGAGAAGGAGGGAAGGAGATGCTCCCGACACCAGAGCAGAGATTCTCTGCAGCCTGTGCTGAAGGCCATGGTGAGGCAGCTGTGCCCCTGCAGCCCATGGAGGACCATGGGGATGCAGAGATCCACCTGCAGCCCATAAAGGAGACCCATGCTGAAGAGGTGGCTGTGACCCTGTGGGAAGCCTTTACTGGAGGAGGGTCCTGGCAAGATCCACAGACCCATGGAGAGAGGATCCCACACAGGAGCGGGTTTCCTACTAGCACTTCTGACCCCACGGGAGACCCACACTGGAGCAGCCTGTCCTTGAAGGACTGCACCCCATGGAAAGGAACCCATTCTGCAGTAGTTGGTGAAGAACTGCAGCCGGTGGGAAGGACCCATGTTGGAGAAGTTCATGGAGAACTTCATGTTTCCCATGGGATGGACCCATGCAGTAGGGGAAGGATTTTTCTCCCTGAGCAGCGGCAGAAACAATCTGTGATGAACTGACCATAACCTCCATTTCCCATCTCCCTGCACTGCTGCGGAGAGGAGGTAGAGCTGGGAAGGAGGGAGGGGTGTGGGGAAAAAGTTTTTGAGATTTGTTTTACTTCTCATTACTATGCTTTGATTTTGTTAGTAATAAATTCAATTAATATCCCCAAGTTGAGTCTGTTTTGTCTGTGATGGCATTTGGTGAGTGATCTCTCCCTGTCCTTATCTCAACTTATAAGACTTTAATTATATTTTTTCTCCCCTGTCCAATTGTGGAGGGGAGTGATAGAGTGGCTTTGGTGAGCATCCAGCATCCAGCCAGGGTCAACTCCCCTCAGACAGGAATACCTGTACAAATCCTGCAAGTTATTCACAGAATCTGGTTGAAAATTTGGCCCCACAACTCCCTTGACTATGCTCATAATTGCAGTCTCCTGAAACTGAAAATCAAATAGCAAATGGGTGCTGACTGATGGTCCCTTTCCTGCAGTATGATCTTGGGTAATACATGGATCTCAGACCCAAAGAATATTACATATATATCCTATTGATTAATATTTTTAAAGTCACAGATGCCTAAATACTGACTCTTGAATTTTCAGATATTTAGAGACACTTTTCAAGCTTGTACTTAGAAGTTTTACTCTGTTTTGATGGGAAAAACTAGAACTACAGCAACCGTGAAATCTCTATAAAATGCACACTTGTCTGTTTTCTTTATAAGTTACATTCTGTATTCTAAATTGTAAAATTCAAAGCAAGAGAAATACGTTGCTTAAGCAGACAAATGCATGTATTTTCAGCTCTCAGCCTTCAGACACTGAGGTCTTGACTTGGGCCATACAGACGTAAAGAAGTACTAAATCTGTGCCTAGAAATTGTGTATGTCTCTTCTCTTGCTTAAATTAATGTTCCAAGACCTTTTTCAGGCAAACTTCTGCATTTTACATGTGTCACTATGCCACTGGATTCAGTACACTTCATGAAGGATCACTTAGGTCCACTGCAAGTTTTGCCAGTAATTAAGGCAATGCTGCAGTTGCAGAGCTCATGAAAGATGTAAGTGGTAACGGTGGAGCATGGATTTCTTCACCTAACACAAGAGAAAAGAGAAAGAAACAGCACTAGGGTCTCTGCCCCAGAATACGGTCTGAAATGTTTATCTTTGAAAACAAAAATGTGATTGGTTTCCATACTCATATTTTGGGTCATTTTAGTGATATCTCCTGAGGTTGTTCCTCAGAAGTCTTTATTCTTTTCCAAGAAATTGCAACTGAGAGAATAAATGCTCTGAAATGTGTTAAGTCAATACACAAAAGTGAAACTGGCTCCAATGTCATTAACTAAAAGATTCAGGACTCTGCAAACTCATTTCTTGTGAAGCAACTAGTGTGTCCTACAACAGCTGAGCATTGATCGAAAAAATGGAACTGAAAGTGATGCCCAATAAGGGAAGCCACAAAACTTAACCAGGACCTGTACAAAGAAGCATGCCACTTCAGAGAAAAAGAATCAGCCATTTCTAAACTTGGCATAACTCAATTCATTAGTCTTGCTTTGGCCTTATACCTTCTCATTCCCACTCACTGCACCTAACCTGAGCGTTTGTCTTGCCAGAAGAAAGAAATAATACTACATGCATTTCAAAGATTTTAGAAGACATGCTGGTGTGAAATACCAATTGGAAAGTCTGGAGCAAAAGCTCATGTCTCTTGAGCAAGAAAAGCTCAGTTACCATAAGCAGAGGTTGTCCAACGGTCTATACAGTCATTTAGATGCCAGATCCTCTGCCATTACTGTGGTAAAGGATGAAAGTTAAATAATTTAGTACGGAAAAGTTCAATATCCTAGTATCAAACTCCTTAAACAGTCAACACCCTATGGCATGGGATTATCCTAAATTTATCAGCAAATATATTGCTGCCTTTGTCTGAAAAGACTAAAAAGTAAGGAACATAAGAGATCATTTATTTTTAAAAGACCAAAATCAGCTGATAAGTCTCAAATACGACTGGCTCAGTTGCATTATGTTAAGTACCTGAAAATCTTTCATTCTCTTTTAAGGCAAACCCCATTTGAATACACATAGCAGTTAAACTGCCTAACAAGATTTATGATCAAAGCAAATGTGAAGTAATTGCTACTGGTTTGTGCAGCAAAGTGCCTCATACAAATAAAGGCAACAATATCAATAGAAACTAATTTGGTTCAAAGTGTAAGGAAAGAGAATAAAAAATGTATACATTCATGTTATTAGATCACAGTTATTTTTAAACTTCCACCGTGAAGTGACAGCACC
Organism: Pachycephala philippinensis; assembly: GCA_013397055.1. Classification (NCBI taxonomy): domain Eukaryota; kingdom Metazoa; phylum Chordata; class Aves; order Passeriformes; genus Pachycephala; species Pachycephala philippinensis. Next base: position 35,186 of record VWZT01016048.1, read on the forward strand.
AGCAGAAATGAGCTTTCCTGAACAGTATGCTGCTCATAAATGTGATCTGTGTAATCAGGATTTCAGATTCTCTTGGACATTTCCACAGTCCTATAGATGAGTCCTTAGTAGAGGACCAGGGGAGGGGTGAGGTTGGGGACCAGACCTGAATAACCAAGAACAAAACAGGGAAGTTTACCTCTGGAAGTTAATGTTTAAATTAAAATAAATCACCAAACTCATCTTGACTTAAGCGGCATCACCAATTCTACAAGTTTCTGCTATTGTGATTAAAATGTCTATCTGCTCAAGAAGAAGGCATGGCAGGAATTGAATTACCTTACAGTTAGACCTCAGACATCAAAACAGATAAGGTTCTTTTGTTGACCAAAATTCTTGCCCTCCAACAAATTCCATATAAAGAGTGGTAATAGTGAGCATTACTGCATCTACAGAATGAGGGTGAAAGAAATTGTGATTCATCATCACTGACCACTGAACATTCACAGCTTGGCTAATAAAAAGATAGTTCCTCATTACTGACTATGTACCTTTTGGTTCTCTGATATTCTGTGCAGGAAGAATGATGACCACTGAAATGCTGACAGTACTCAAAACGTTCAACGTGGACAAAAAGAAGCATAACAGATTTTTAACCCCCTGTTTCATACCCAAAGAGAACAGTCATGCTAGCTATGCTGCACTGAAAAGTTCCCACTTGCTAGCAACTGATAGCCATTCTATACACATCCACTGAAATTTATGGTATTACTTAATTTCACAGCATTAATTCACCATAAAAATAAACTCTATCTCTAAGACTTAACTCAATATATGCATTTTCTAACTTGTGAAAGACAGCTTAGAATAACTCCAAACCACATACTTCAATCCCTGAGAAACCACTTCTGGACACAAACTCCCTCCCTTCCAACCTGCCATACCATTCCTGAGTAAGCTTGTAGCTTAACTAAACAAAGGCCAGCTACAACCTCATCTAACTGATGCTCATATTCTAAACTTGGAACAGTCTGAAATCATGCCAGAACACAGAATGGAGCCTTTTTAGCAGCACAGATGATCCCCTATCCACAGAAGATGGTTTCTCATCTGGGGCATATCTGCAGCATTTGACTGCGAGTTACATGGTCTTATGGAGATTATGAGACATTTGCTAAAAGAGATGACAGGAGCAAAAGGTAATTTACTAAAATGTTTTGAGTCTTTCTGGAACATATCCATCAAAACCTGATGGGAAAACCTCGCTTTCATCTGGCATCTATTACTTTGGTGTAGCATATGATGGGTTCTCTTTACTACCTATTACATGGACTATTTAAATGTTAATAATGTAATGCCCATAATCTATAATGACACACAGAGATATCATTCACACACACAGCCATGCTCTTTTGTATAGGGTAAGGTGCAGTGCTTCAAGGGTGAAGCAGGTAGCTGAAGATGAGCCTCAGCACAGAAGAAATAGGTAGTAAACAAAAAATAGAAGGACATTTTGAAGATTTTTTGAGTCTTCTTTAGCCAGTCAGTGAACGAATATAAGTGGGATTCATCTGCCCTAATGCAGGCACAGGAAAGAATGACAGATGTCATTTAAGGGTGAGTGTCACTCTAGGTTCCCTTTATTTATCAATAGTGAGAGGTTCTCACCTCCTGAGAGCAATTTATTTCATCTACAGGTCAGATAAATCACTCTGTGGAATGTGTATCTCTCTTCATAGATCATATAAAAAGAACTTAATTATTAGCTCTGGCCACGATTTACAACATTTAGACATTTAAAATTCAGTAATTTGGGATTTCTCAATAATACTGAAGAGTGTGGTGATGCCATGCTCAAACAAGAGTGTTGTATCAAGTTGTCTGGTGGATGAGACAATTGCAGTAACTCAGCAATACACAACACACCCCAGCACAGAACACCAGTGCCTATGGAAATCCATCTAAAACTAAGTCCTGGAACATGTCTTCAACCACTTATGACACCACAAACATATAAAACTTTATTCCTCTGTCTATTTTAGCTACCCAGAATATTTGGAATCACAGCTATCTTTACAGTTGTTATTGTAAGGATTCTCCAGGTTGCAGATAACCAGGAGGGGGGAAAAAAAAAAACCCAGACAAAAAAAACCCCTAAAGTTTCAGGTTAATTATTTAATATTTGCGTCTTTTCCATAGAAGAATTATCTGTAGCAGAGGCATACAACTCCAGATCTGTGCCACTGGATAGGTTTACAGCAGATTTGACAGTTTCATGTTCCTGTGGCAGAGACTGTACTGCTCACCATTCTCCTGGTCACTGGCAAGAACTAATCCCTTGCTTCCAGAGAAAAGTGCTGCCTCTGTAAAGGTGGAAGCAATCATTGGGTTTCTGCTCTGTGGCTCTCATGAAAATCACTAAGCAGACCTCTACAAAAGCCAGTGAACCTCAGAAAGTAACCAATTATTTGCAAAAAGAAATTTAGTAGCTGTGCTTTACAGGGACGGCAAAGACCATTTCAAGACCTAATCTACAGTTGTGGATTTCTAAGAAATTTTGAATATTCACAACCCCCAGTGCCTTGCAAGCACAAGGCACATTTCTTTGACCTTGCCCTCACTAACAGTAATGCCTAACATACATGCTAAAAAAACACCAGAAATTTTACCACAAATGGGGCTTCTCTGCCCCACCCAAGGAGCAGATGAGTGTGTGACAGATGTTAGTCTTGTTCTTAAAATGCTACTGGGAAGCACTCACATACTATAGTAATGAGTATGATAGTGGTCTTATTCAGAATAATAAAGCTACATCCATTTCAAGGCATGTTTTTCACAGAAAAGAACTTTCTACCTCTTATTTCTCATGTCTTGATGGGAGAGGAGCAGTTAAGAAAGGTTCTCAAAGCTCATTGTGTTTAGGCAGTGACAAGTGAAGTAGAAACAGTAAGGTTCTTACTGAGAGGCCAAGACCTGCATCATTTCTTAAGGCTTTCTCTTAAGATACATGAATCACAAAGGTAAATAAATTATTCCTTGTGTTTTAAGCCACAGATCCATGCCTACTCCCCAGATGTCCTTCTCTACCAGAAAAGAATGAATTTTGGGTGAAATTATACAATGAGAAAACGACCAGGTTTTTCAAATCTTCCACTTTTGGCTCACAAGAAAGGGTCCAGGTTTAGAGAGCAGAAAAAAAATAAATATAAGGCTAAGCTGAGGAACAGTACACAGAAACTTGTAGAAAGACTATCTATAAGGGCATGTAGTGACAGGACAAGGGAAATGGCTTCAAACTGAAAGAGAGTAGGTTTAGATTAGATATTAGGAAGAAATTCTTCATTGTGAGGAACTCAGGTTGCTCTGAGAAGCTGTGGATGTCCCATCTCTGGGAGGGTTCAAGGCCAGGCAGGATGGAGCTCGAAATAACCTGGTCTAGTGGAAGGTGTCCCTGTCCACAGCAGGTGGGGTGGAAATAGATGGTCTTTAAGGTTCCTTCCAATCAAAACCATTCTGTTATTCTATGATGAAATTATGCCATTTACAAGTTACAGTACTATATGTTAGGGGGAAAAAGTAACAGAAATAAAGTTTTAAGGCTTCTAGGAATTAATTTGAGAAAAGTAACACTGAACTCTCCAGTTCTGGAAGGAAAAAGACAATATTGATAGTGCTCTGAAGAGGGAATGGGACTAGATAATCTCTAGAGATTGCTTCCAACCTGAGTAATCCCACAATTTTACATAACAAACTATAAGACAGTCCTAACTAAAGTGAAGGTTATGTTCTTGGTGATGAGGGACCTCTGGAAAACCCCACATAAACCTATAACTTCATTGTTGTCACGCTACTTTTTTTTTTTTTTTTTTAATATGAGAACTTATATTTTTCCAAATTTGTAACAGCCTGGATATTTATTTGAGCTGTCAGGTAATTGTACACCTCTCTACAGTGTGCACGTGTGGTTCTGTTTAAGCATTAAGACACTCCAAGTTGTTTTACCATCCTTGAATTCTGCACATTTAAATGTCCAGATTTTCACCATGACCTGAAGCAATGCCCTGAAATACAGTGTAACACAATGCAATGTAACACAAGATTTTGTTTTCTTTCCATCCTGGTAGGAAGCCCACATACCATTGCTGCTGAATCCAAAGAGAGCGAGAGTCTTTCCACCAAAACCAACGTAACCTGAAAAGCAGGTTGCCTGTTGGTTAAAAGCTTCACTAAACTGAGCTGATGCACTATCATGCATTAAAAATTTGATGGCATTTTTGTGTAATTTTTAGAAGCATCTCCTGATTTTAAGGTTTTGTGCTTTTCCTCTCCACTCAATACTAGTGTAAAAATGTGCTAGCTAAGTGTCACTTTTAACATTGCCATAATGGAACTTTTTTTTTATTTTATCACTAAGCTACTATGTTGAGGAAAGGTGCTAAAGTCCTGTGAAAAATGTATGCAATAGCTTAAAAAAAAATCTGACATCCAAACTTGTAGTGGCAGTTTCTGGTGAATAGATAAGAGTTCACTTTATCTTTGCCTCAAGGGCTCAGAAATATTTATCTTTGGACCTGCTAGCCTTAATGTTAAAATTTGGACAAAGCAACTGGAATGTTCTATAATTGCTCTGACTTAGATCATTGTATTTTCTCAGCTTTCTACTCCAAACAACATTCTACCCTCTCCTTGAAAGGACTTCAGCATAGCTCTCTCATATGCACATAAACCTCCCCTGGACCTCTGCAAAAGCATTATCAGTAATAATAGATGCTTCCTTATTCAGAGGACTGATTTACGGTATAGTTAATTTCAGATTTTTGTGTTCTCTTCCTTGCTCGTCTCTAGTAAGGAAATTGTTTCCAAACAAAGCAGGTTGCAGTCTCAAAGACATTATTTTAAAAAGTAGTTATCTATGGAGTAAACTCAAATTCCACATGGTGATTATTTTTCAGACCCAGAGGTTACTGATCCGCAGCAACTCAAGCCTCTGGAACAGTGTGTGCTCACAGCTGCACTGCAGAATGACAAACTAGTCATCTTCAGTTTAGTCTTCTATGCCTCGAATCCTAAGCAGCACCAAATCTGAGAGTTTTTTATGTAACCAGCACTTGCCACAGATCCAAAAATCAGCTGTAAAACAGCACTACTCCTGTTGTGCAGAATTTTTATGCTGGTGTGTCTCAGCTCAGAGACCTGTTAGAAAATCCAGCAATAAATAAACATGATAATAAGCTGAGATCTCTGTAAACGTTTCTGAACCAGCACACTGAGAGCTGTCTCTATGAAGTCTGTCATCTTATACACATCACTCCAGACTGATCAAAGAAAAACGTTTTGGCCTGTAAATTTTAAAGTACTGCAAAATGTTTAAAACTGAGATCATGTTTAGCACTTTGCAAAGAGTGTTACACAAGATGGTAATGCTTTGAGTCCTTTCACATTGCAATGTACAGAACTTTTCAGAAATGTGAATTTGACACCAGCCATAATTTAGGTGTTTCCTTCTATTTCATACAAACAGCAGAGTGGTTATATATCTGGAAGAGGATTGGTTTGAAAAGATTCCATTTGTTTGCAGAGATGATTTTTTCCATTCACATCCCTCTGACATGAAGCCTCTGGTATTTGCTGTCTGTGATTTCTGGAAAGTACATTCACTGTTATGTTTTCCCATTTCTTTGACATAGTCTTTACATTCACTTGGCTTTTAATTTCTTTGAAGTAGACTGGTGGGAGGTTTTATTCTGTAATACATGAAGGTGTTTGGGTGTCCCTCAGGTATTTCCAGATTTGCTTTAATCGTCTGTGTTACGGAATACATGGCTTTTTATCTGGAAACAACACAATTATTTTTTTCAGAGAGCATTTTATCTCCTTTTTGATCCTTGGAGTAAAAAGGGGGTTTTTGCTACTCTGTAGGTAGAGGTCTCCATGATTGTGCCAATCTTGAGAATTTCAGAGGACCTAGCACAGCAGAAGGTGAAGTCCATAAACAGCACTGAGATGCCATGCTGTGAGACACACACACAGAGTCTCTCTGTTCTGCCAGAGAGCATTTAGATATGAATAAATATCTACATACATATACACACATGCACACGTGTATATGTGTGAATATATGCACATTGGCATGTAGTCTGCTTCCATGTTCTGGGGACACCTTTAGTACAGGCAGATCTGATTTTGAGGCACTAATCTTCCAGCAATTAACTACACAAGTGCATGTTTTAGCTGATGTGTGGTCATTTCCAGTGAAACTTCTGGCATTTAGCTGTCTCTCTCCCATGCCACTGACAAATAGAAATGCTGTGGCAATTCTTTTTTGATCTGAAGAACAGAGACAGCCTTCATGTCACCCATCACCAGTGACATCTGCTGATCACTCAGAAGCACAATAACAGAAGGGAGACTTGCAACTAAACATTCTGTGCAATTGCCATCCTCATCCACATCATTGCAAGCAAATCTGTGCTTTCGTCTCTATTTAATTCCTCTTTGCTCTCATGTAAATTTATTCCAGAAGCAGCTCCAATGTATTTTCCACCAAATGACACTGTAAGACTGCCAGATTTCTTCCTGCTGTCACAGTGCCTAATATAGATCTCTAGCTCTGCCATTAATGTCTAAGAGAGCTCTAGAGAAGGAGGTCAGCATTATAGAGACCAATTCATTTACGATTACAATTACGGCTTTACCAGAATTTCCTAAAAACCTCTGTTTTGGGGGTGGGCAACTCAATAACAAATCTAAACAAGTACATGAGCTGTTTTTAGACACTTTTCTGAGCTGAAATTGCATATTTTTTACCAAATATTTCACTATGGCTAAGGAGTATCTAATGTAGCTCAGAACATAAATGTGCCAAATTTTCCACAGTTGGATTATGCATAAAAAAATGCTGGACCACACTTCCTAGCACGAACAGCATGGGGGAGGAGCAGTGGGAGGTAATAGGATGTGCCATGGCTGGCTGCTTTGTGCTGGCCATTTGATGCAGAGTCATTTGCCCTACAGCATAGGATTGGGCTCTGTTATTATGAATGGGTTTGAAACACTCCTATGTCCCAGGAGACCAGAACGGAGTGTTTCAGTCAATAATGCAGCCTCAGCCCTGGGCACCCCTGGAAACAGCCCCAGTTCAGCAACTGGCTTAGCTGAGCTGAAAGGAGGACAACACAAGGGGTTTCAGTATACAAATGTATAGAAGCAGAGGGGGTATTTTATATACGTATGTGTAACTGTTGTTCTGCATATATCACTTTGCTCTACGCTTTTCACTGAAACCGTGCAAGCTGGGGCTTTTTCCCACATCTCTGAAGCTAAGCCTGTATTATATTTTGTATTGCCACTGACTAGGTCTTTTCTGCTATTACAAGGCATATTGAAGCTTTGCCAGACATTTACTTAATTAGGGGCAACTGTTTTAGGTAATAGGGGTTAACTCTGGTAGGAATGCCTACTGGAATTTTTACCAGCATTTGAATATAAACTTTCGTTACCACCAGCCTGGACCTTTAACTACAATGGTTGGATTGATGGGACTTTTAACTCTAAATCATGTCTTTGCACAAGCCATTTGAAAACAAATGAAAAAGTGTTGGAACTTCTCTTCAAATAGGTACACAACTCGACTGAAAATTTTAAAAGGGAATTGCTTATTTTGTCTCCATTTGCATTTTCATCCTATCACATTTGTACCATACATGCAATAAAACAGGAGCTGTCACTTACACTTTCCCAAAAAGGACTAATTATTCCCCAAAATGTGTTTAATTATTTAAACACACAGTACCTTCTCTTTCTATTGAGTTCATCTACTGCCTCACAGAAATTTAGGAGCACAAATTCTGCAACTCAGTCGCCTTCAATGCTTGTCTCCTTTTTCCCTGCAGACTGTTGATGGATGAACTCCAGTATTGATGACTCAACTCTGCTGCACCAGCACTTCCTGCTGAGGGCATGATGGTATCACAGAAAACGACCTTGTCTTTTTTTCTGTCACATACAGGGTTCACACTGTTACTTTCCATCATATTGCAGAAACTCAACATGACATCACCTAAGCATTTACTTATCAGACAGCATGTCAACAGTTTAAAGGAAATATTTCTGTCTGCCAATCCACTACCTGAACCAAATTGTGGTAGGCTGCTGGTAGATCATGCATATCTACAGAAGAAAGTAATTGAAATGATCCGTGGGTCAATATCCAGACATCTGTAATTTGAAATTGCAGTGGCTTGTGCAGCACATGTTTTATAGATCAACCTTTTTTTCCACCTTTGCATGATAAGATTATCATCAAGATGCAGCAGCAGTGTTGACATAGTTAAGGATATCCCCAGAGCTTTTTATTTCAGATTGAAAGTAGCTTTTGAAGTTTATTAATATCTCAAGTGGAAGATAGAAAGACCACATTTTGTAGATAACACAATGTCAGTGCTAATGTTAAGCCCATTCTTGTCTAGTGCTATACGACTAAGACAGTCTGTGAAAGTCTGTGTGCAGGAGGGTGTTAGGAGAAATGTGAAGAAAACTCTCTCATAAAACCCTAAGTACAGAGTGAACAAAAAATGGGAGCTGCAAGTTTAGATGGGTGAATGCAACAGTTGAACTCCAGTCAAGATTACTCTCTCTTCCTAAATAGAGAAATTCTTCTGCTTCTGCAGTTGCAAGAAATAACGAAAGAACTCTTTACCTATCCATTTTGTTTATAACTCCACTGGGAAGCAACAGTTCTGTAAATAATATCCATACACGAAGAAAAGCTTCTGTCTTTTTTTTTTTTCCCTGACTATATTGTCTCATTTAAGACTAGGAGCCAAGGGGAGTTCAGTTGTCTATGTTAGGCATATTTCCAAGTATGTACATACATTTGTTTTATACTTTTGGAGAATTCCAGAAAAGCTTACATTTTGGCCATAAGTGTGCAAGTAAATTCCAGCATTGTCTGTGTCCAAACTGCTGTCACTGAAATTCTTGCAGACATGAACCTAATTTTAAATTAAGCCTTTTGGGTTTCTTAGTCAAGACAGAGATGGCTTTTTAGTTGCTCAACAATTCTCCCAGTTTCTCAGGTGGATTTGTAGCCCAAGATATATCCCACAGAACAGGTCTAATAGCATGTGACCAGCTTACTGGGAAAAGACCACTGGAGAAAGAAAATCATTAGACAAGTATCCCAGGCACTATGCCATAGCTTGGTACTCTGTCTGAGACTTATAAATTACATAAAGCCAACCAAGAAAATCCATCTTGTTTTCAATTCACTTATACACACACGCTTGCCCAGGATGCCATTGGGAAATGAATGACAATCCCTTCTACAGCATTCTGTACTTCTCCCCCACTTTCACTCATGATCCTCCTCTGCTCCCAAGGAAAAGAATAGCAAAGAAAAAGCTCAATTCACTGTTCTCATGACAACCACTCTGCCTTTCCTTCCCCTTTTCCAGAGACCAGACATAAACTTGGAGGCACTCACATTGATCTGGTTATATGGAGGTGGACATGCTGCTCACAAAGCTGTGCCCACCACCGCAGTGAACTATGTGATGTAAAGGCAACAGCACAAAAGTATCCCTGTTTCTTCCAGTCACTAGGGTTAGCAAAGAGTGCCTTGGTATTTGGGGACAGCTAAAAAGAATGGATATAACCAAAATGTTTGCATGGAAAGGATGATTCTAACCATATGGAGCTACAGTCTCTGTAGACCTCTCCTGCTACAACCACACATTTCAATTTCTAAGCTTTTCTACTCCATTTCTAAACCAACTCTGGCTTCTTGCTTGGAGAAACATGAGAACTTGCATGCCAAGAGCATTTCCCCACAGGACACTCATAGTCAACAAAACTCTTCTCCTCCACCCTCTCTTCAGAGGTACTCTGAATTTGTTGCAATTTCTGTGATTTGGGAACTGGCACTGCAAGCACTCCCTGCTGCGTATCTGTGATTTAATTTCATCCTCCTAAATAGAGCTTTTGAGGACTTTACCTAACTACATGGCAGTGATTTGAGCCATCTCTCCTATTTTCCAGACATGGTTTAAAATCTGATCTTTCTTCTAAACTTATAATTTAATCTAAGAAGTTTACACATTTTAAATACATGAACTGTTCAATAGTGTATGTTATTAATGGACTTCTTTTTAAAAGAATGTAGTCCAGAGCAAACTCCGGCAAGATCTCATTCTAAGCATTGATCAGTATTTGTGATAGGACTTTGAAAACTCTGCATTAAGGCTTTTCCAGCCTACACTGTCTCTTCAAGACCAAACTTCATGAAATCACATACAAAAAATTTCAAGCTGGATAGTATCAATAGTCTTCCTGAAGACATGAACCAAACAGACCTATCACAGAATGCAACCACATTCAACAGACAGGTTCAGAACACTATCCTGAACATGTTAAAAAGCAGGTCTACCTGATAACATCCAATTGCCCTGTCAAAATAGTAATCTTTACCTTTCCTTGGTTCCCTGTCTCATTCATAACACTCTATCTAATACTAACAACAAATGGGGCACTGGCCAGAAGTGTCCTTCAACTCCTTCCCACTCTTGTTCTGAACTCTCTATCTCTTCTTCCTCTCACTGTTCATGACAGGCTACCTGGGTATCTTTACCTGATTTCATAAATTCATAAAATGTCTGTAATGGCAACCAGCAGAATAACACCAAAAGGCTTCGTTGCTCTTATCAAGGCTGAAGGGGAGTATTTTTTTCTTTTTTTTCTAATTCATTCAGCTTTAGTGTCTGCCTAAGTCTGGATCTTACACTGAATGGATCATTAATCCACCTAATGCTGCATGGGGGATCTGTTGCTTCCCAGCTGTCTTTAGCTATGCCCATTTCTCTACTCTTTTCTTATAAATAAATGAACCACACTGAGCAAGATAAGAACTGGCACTGCAAGCCCTGTATCAATATATTGAGATAAGAATATATTCAGAGACAAAACTAAATAAAGTATGGAAAAGTACAACAGAATTTTTTTATGCTAAATCCAAAACAATGAGAAACTTTGAGGACATTATGGCAGAAGAAGACCTAACCTGGTTTACCACAGGGCAACGTGCTAATTACAGTACTGATTTAAATGGACCCCTTATTATAAATCATGTCTGCTTTGTAAGAGTGACAAATACAGACCTCACATACAGGCACACAAGCACATACATGTAAAGGTCTCCTAAAGCCATTCTGGAGACTGAAAATCAACAGTTAAAAAATGATGATAAATACATGGAGAGAAGTTAGCCCAAATATATACAGAAAGTATTTGCTATACTCTGAGGGAAAAGACCTTCCCAAATCAGTTCTGAAAGCCAAGTCTAAACAATATGAATGCCTCCAGCAAAGGGGCATTCATCCAAAATCAATCAAATCAAAACACACACAGTTTAAAAAAGTAAGTTAAGAATTTGTCTATCCCAAGATTACCTTATTGTGTGATTCCTTAAAGAAAAATCTTTATTTAATCCATCAAAAAAACCACTTAGGATTTCATTGCTTCCCTGTCTCCCCACACATTTCCTTGTTACAAGGTAAATTCCTTCTCAAAACAAAATCTCCACGGTACAAAGCAACCTCACAACTCAATTTCCAGATGAGTCAGTTCAGACAGAAACAGTCTAAGTCAAAAACAAACAATCCAACACAGGAAAAAAAGGTGTTAGGACTCAAAACTCTCCTGCTGCTGAAAAACGTTTTTTTCCAATGCAATAAACAGTCAGCTCAAAGAAACCATTAATTCATAGAGCTATTTAATGCTCTCCAGTGTCAGAAGATTAATCAGTCTCTCTGCACACTTATTCCAAAGCCAGTTCTCCAAGTCTGAATATCTTCCAAAACCGTTCCTTACTTGAACTGTACTTGCAATAAACATTTCCCCTTCCAGGGTGCACTTCCAACAGATTACTAGGAAATAATCGTTGATGTCAATTCAGCAGCTTTGCCACATTGGAGGCCAAATGGATCTTGTACAAACTCGTCAATTCACTGGTGTGAAGCCCTAGGTAATTCAGAAGCAGTGTAATGATCCCTTCATAGCATGTGAGGTAAACTGCTGTAGCTCCAATTTCTGCAAGAAATAGGCATGGACACACTGCTGCCAGGCCAGTAAGGCCTTTACCTACTTGGCAGGTAAGAGCTGATCAGGTACTGTCCATGCAGCCTAAAACCAGATCATGGGTTAGAAAACATGTCATGTCTCCTAAGACTTTTTAACTGTTCCCTGATCTTGGAACTACCTCCACGTGAATATAAAAAAGGCAAATACTGTAAGCTACCTTTCTTTTTGTTCGCTATAGGAAGCATTTCTATGTAGCAGCAGAATTCCACCCCAGCCATATTCAGGGATAAGAGTTTTGCACAATTTGTAAGATTTAAATAAGCTAAAATTGCTGTCTATTACAGTTAATATCAATATACCTTTTCTAACATACATAATAGAGGCACACCAAAAAAATGGAGCTTCAACAGTTAAAGGTTAAGCAGCCTAGCTAGCCAGCTGGCAAATTGTTAATGATTCTGCCCATTTGTAAACATCTTTATGCTTTGATGAGGTGAAGTGAAATGGTAGCCAGTATGTGCTTGTCAGGAGGAATCATATCAGATTAAATGAATTCATTTCCTTAAGACCAAAAATAGATTTGTGCTCTCTTCCTCTTCTCACAGTAATTCATTCCCACTCACTTAGTAGCATGATGGAAATCAAATGAATACTTAGGTGAATCTACAGAGGAAATAGAACACAATGAGACTGCTTTCTCCATGAAATCTGTACAGTAGGAATCAGGCTTATGGGGCTGGATCTTTATAAAGGGCTGGAACTGTAAGGAATTTAATGGGTCAGAGTGGACAGAGTCCTCTTTGCTAACCACACAGCACATTGTTATTTGCTTACACACAAAGACTTTTCCTATGACAGCGTGTGCAGGGTCCACAGCTCCACACAGCTGGGATAATCCCAGGAAACTCACTGCAAGCACCAGTCCTTGTCTTCTGCACTGCACGGAATTATCCAGCTCTGCCACAACAAGGAACATGGATTGCTTGGCTCAGGAGAAAGCTTTGCCAAACCATATGATTCTCTGATTGTGCCTAAAAATACCTCAAACTGTCATCAAAACACTTCAAGGAATTCCATCATGATATTTCATGTAATTTCATTATAATTTCATGTAAACTCCTTTTCTCTTGAGTCATTCTGAATATTTGTATGCCAAAAGAACATTCAGTGAGTGATACTCCAGTGAGCAAATAATTGCAAATCTTGAACTCAAATACTCACAATTAATGGTTTGCAAAGAAAATAAATGTTACTATCCTTGCTAAGATATAAGTATCCTTCAGGAATGCTTCAATACTGTGAAGTTTTCAGTCTCGGGAAAGTGAAAATGGGCCTGTTTTCCTAAACTGTTTCCTTTAAGTGAAAGTAGGCTCATCATGGAATACACAGTCCTCAGGTCTGGATTTCAAAGTCCAGGTCCACATCTCAATTTTAAATTTCCGTTTCCAAAACCTAAATTTTTGGGTGATGTTTAAATAAAAAATAGGGTTCCATTTTTTTCTTGAATGACAGAATTATTCAAATAAGAAAGAATGCTGTATAAAACTGGACTTTTGTTGAGTATATTGTAAGTAGCTCTAAACTATCCTGAATGCATATCTGGCTGATTTGTGTTGGTAAATCTACCTATTTATTGTTACCAATCTCTGACATACTGCTGCTTCCTGAGGGCGAGTCCAATGCTGCACAAACAGGAGTAACCAAGAAGAAATGTATTGCAAGACAATGAAGGACAGATAAGTACACGAGATGAAAAAGGAAATTGAATTTTCGTATTATCAAAACCTGAAACCCCCATCAGCACTCAGAGGATACATCCACCTGATAGGGAAAACTGTTCCCAAGTCAGCATATAGGAAAGACAATGCAGATGTACCCTTCATCATCCTGCAGCAAAATACAGCAACATAATTGGGAAAGGAAACCCTGCAAAACTACAGCCATGGACGAATAGGTTGTGCATTTCAGACACCACAGTCATGTTCAATTTAACATTTTCAAAAATCTCTAACAATTTCTAAGATACCACACTGTAACTACAATGTAACAACCAATAAAACTATAATATCCAGATTTCCTTTGAAATTTTTACATATTTTTTCTTAGCTTGCCTTGAAGACAGTGTTGATAAGTCTTCCTGAACACCCTTTAATCCCAGTTACATTTTTTTCACTACCCAGAAAATGTGCATTCACATCTTCATGCATATTTGGTCCTTGGCTCAGAAATGAAAGGCAGCACATTATTCATGTTGCAATAAATCTTCCAGCCTGTACAGCTGGCAGAGCTGAGGTGCACAAATACATAGGATTGCCACTTCCTCTAAAACTCTGGGAAAACAGACATAGAAGCACAGCTAAAGAAAATGAGGCCATGATTCCATGGCACAGAAAATCCCCTTTCACGGTTTGCACACATGTGACATGAAAAGCTCCAGCTCTGCAAGACAGAACTGCAGACTCATGCAAGATGGGAGTCACCTGGACCAAGTCCCTGCTCCAAGCAGAGCCAGTTACAACAGCTGATCCAGTCCTCTGTCCACCCTTCACTGGACTCACTCCAGTATACCAGTGCCCATTGGTCCAGTACAGCCAAACAGGGACACTGCCCTCCAAGGGCGGTTTCAAAAATGTTGAATAGAGGGAAAAAAGCACTTGACCTGCTGGCTAAGGCCCTGCAGCCCACGGTGGGGCTGTTTACCTTCTTTCACAAAGTGAACTTGTCCAGTTCAAATGAACTTGAATCCACCAGGACCATCAAGTCATTTTTTGCAAAGCTGCTCTCAACCAAACAGTCCCCAGCCAGTACTAGTGCATGGGATTGCTCCATCCCAGACACAGGATTTTCTACTTGGCTTTGTGCAACTTCATTCAGTTCCTCTCAGACCAGCCCGACAAGATGTCTCCGACGGCAACTCCCACTCTCCAGTGTACCAGTGTTAGGAAGTGTTTTCACTCCATCATATGAAGAAAAGGAGGCTTATAATTTTTAGTACAGAAGACAGGCAGAATAACATACCAAAATAATAAGAAGTGAAGAAACCTAAGTTTTCATATAAGTGCTACAGCCATCAAGCTATCAGCTATTCCAGTCACCTTTGTTATTATCAGCTATCCATCGCAGAAAAAAATAAACCAACATTTTCAAAAAGACCAACATATTTCCAGAAAACCATGGATTTCTGCCAATTGTATTACTGGAGAAAACATCATTCACAATGACGATATTTTATTCTTCAATGGTTATTTAAATGCAAAGCCCTGGAAACCACAATATCCTGGAAATACCTCTTCTTCTGTATGCTACAGCATTCTGTGTGCCACAGGGTCCCAGTCCTTATGGTGACTGAGTTAAACCCGACATTTCAGATTTGTCTCAAATGTAACATAGCCTCCTTTAACAGAGCCTCTGTTCTGTAAAATTGAGTGGGTCTGAGGTCAGAATTCCTATGTAAGTCTTCTCATTTGCTTAAAGTACTCTTTTTCTCCCCAATAAACAGAGGAAGAGTTCACAGCACAATTTATATGCTGTTTTATAAACAACACAAAAAATCCTTTGTTTATGCGAACCTCATCTGAAGTTGCTTTCTGTGACATGACTTGACACACTGGCAGATTCTTTGGAATATCATTTTTTCTTCAATTTTTCCTTTACTGTGTCACGTCTAAATCTATTTCAGTAGGTTTTCTCATTTATTGATTTTTTTCCATTTTCAATAGAACACATTACTAATATTTTTCTACTTGCTGGTTTTTCCTTTGGACTCAATGGATAATATTTTTATTCAGCTTTGCAGGTAATTTTATTGTGTGTTTTTGTCTTAAAAATGAAAAGAGAGAGACAGAGAGAAATCTCTCATCTCCTTTTTAGCTGGCATGCCGAACAAACTGAAGTCTCCCAGACTGCCAGTAGCACTAACATCATAAAAGTATTTCATGTTTATTAATAATTCATCATATTCTGCCTTAAGAGAGTTCAAAAATTCACCAAGTCACAGTTCAGCAAGCTTGTTCCCAAAGCTTCTGGGAAGATTAAAATGCTTATCATAATTATATGAATATAATGTGTAAAAAGGCTGCATGAAGTTGCACAGAATGTTAAATGTGCTAACATCTTTACACTAAGACATTAACATCTGTATGTTTATACATTGACATATTGCCTTGTGTCAAATGATGTAAAGTTTGTAAAGTCTCAGACTTCAGGCCAGGTCTTGCAGCAGGGTCTTGTGGATCTTCTCTAAGTACCACTCTAAAAAATGTCACGTTCTGTTTCTAGAGTCAGACCAGGTAGCCCATTACAGAGTAAGAGCAATAACAACGTATTTCTATTTGCATTTCATATGCATTTTCCTAACATACACATTTGAACAATTTGCTTTGATCTGTTTTTCTGTTTTTCTAACAGAGGAGTATGCTGCTGCTCACACTCTCTGCAGGCAGGTGAGGGAGTGTTTTGGAACTGCCACTGCTGAGGAAGACCATGCTACAAATCCCACGGATTGCACGAGTTTTATCATAACAAAACCCACTGGCTTTGACCCTCCATGCAAGCCTTCCCTTCCTCTTCCAGGCTGTCTGGGGCTTTCTCTGGCGGCAGGCCTGCAGACAGAGCTGGCTCTGTGGCAGGGATGACCTCATCCACGCACCACACAGCTGCAGAGGCAAGCTGTGTGCCCCGCGTTCCAAACAACAGCTTTCTGGGGAATTTATTTGTTCACACATGAGCAGTAAATCAGCGTTCAGCATTTCTAAGTTCCAGAGGGGTTTTGCTTTGTGGGAAATGCCTAAGTGTGAGGTTTGTATTTCACTGTTAGGAATGAGATATGAAATGCATAATCCATCTAACAAAGATATGTCAGAAACAGCTTAGAGAATCCTGGAATATAAACAGCTCTGCCTGCAGAGTCAGATACTCCACACAGCAGAACATGTACTAGACCTACACAGTACAGTTAAAGGGCCAAACTTCAGTTCACATGAATAAATGATTTAACTAAAATTACTAAATAAACTATTATATATTAAAAGCCTTCTGAGATGTGCTGTTTGGTCTGTCTCTGTGCTACCCCAAGCCTATCACTAGACCAGCTACAGGATACAACAACATCTGCCTACCTGCCCATTTTCCATCATGTCCCTGGGTGCAACACCAGCCCCCCAGGCTCACCCCACTGCCCAGGACCCCACACCAATCCCCACGGCCATCAGCCCCTGTCCCAGCTCCCCATGGAGGGTGATGGCAGGGCCAGGCAGCCGGGGCCTGTCCCAGCCCAGCCAGGAACAGGGCAGCTGAGGGCACCAGGGCAGCCCCAGCCCCAGCCCCAGCATCAGGCACCTCTCTGGGGACAGGGACAGGCCAAGCCCAGGCTGGGATGGGCTAAAATTTTTCCTAGGATTAAAGGTAGCCACATATTCCAGAGGCTGTGTGGTCCTCCAGAACCGAGTGTGGGGACAGGGCACATGTGGCGTGCCTGCAATGTGAGCTCCCACAGGCCCTGGTCCTCTGGTCTGATGTGCCAGCTTCAGCATGCCCAGGCAGCACAGGCAGCCTCAAATCGCCCTTTTTCTGAAGAAACCTCCAAACAGAGCAGGAATGACACAGCCATTTCTCGATTCTCTGCGTAGGAGACATGTCTGAGAGGAAAAAGCTGTTGTAAGCTGGCTTGGTTGATATAAAAAGCCAATTTTCCAATTCAGGGAACAGCCCCATGTCAGAATTGCAGCACACAAGAGTGGACAAACTACAGTTGTCCACTCCATCTGGAGCCAGTCCGTCCTCCTGCTGCATGTTAGCCCTTACACAGAGTTTTATCAACCTCTCTTCTACATCTGTACGGAAATGTGTTCTTGCTGGAGTGTGAGGTTTGGGATCTAGACTGCCACTTCGAGTCTCTACTAGTGATGAAATTCCAGAGAGATGAAAATAAGCAGTGTCCTACACTCAGTGAACCAGCACTGCTTTCCAGTGAGCAGGTTCTGGGCCTTTCACACTGTGAAGCTGTAATGAATCACTTTTGTGGAGTTTAATGCATGTACAAAGAACCCCTTTCCTGCATTTTTTCATTATCATAAACTGCTTTTGATTGCAAAATGGCTCTGCTGTGTGGCACAGCCATGCAGGGGACCTGCAGCAGACGTGTCTTGCTCTGATGAACCCCTGAGCTGCAATTGTTACACCTGCTGTGCAGAAATGGGGAGCAGGGCTATGGTACCTCCAAGCCCTGACAATGCCCCTCATCTCCGTAACAGCTCTGCGCAAGCCCTATATTGGGGGATGGAAAGAGAAAGAAAACAGTCCTTGGACTACGAAATAAGTGTTGGGTATTTCAAACACTGACTGGAAAGAGACCTCTGATATTCTGGAGGCACCATCCCAGCATTGCTGACTTTATGAAATGTGGGGAAATTTGCCAAGAAACAGCAGAGTTCACAGCAGGCAGTAGCCTTGAGAAGGTAGAGTAAAAAACCTAAACTGAAGAAAATGAGTTATTCCAACAGAGTTTTCTCCAACTCTGCCACTTGATACAGAGTAAGGGTACAGGTACCTCAGTGTTATGGACGTAAAACAGATGACTGGCAATCACAAAAATTTTGAAAATCAGTGTTTGAGAAGCGTGGGGTAGCTGTAGAAATGGCACAGTGCAAAGGGAAAGAGCTGTGAAATAGAGTAGTCAGACACGGATCCACAAACATGATGGATATTTTTAGTTGATGGCAAATCCGCTGTGGGAGGAGAAGGGAACGAGGACAGAAAAAGCAGTTGTCACTGAACTGAAAATCCTGTCACTGTTGCACACATCATTTCAATTTTGACTGGGTTTTTTTTTACTGAAAGCAGAGTTCTAGGCAAGAAATACATTTGAAATAAAAAACTGGGAGTTTCATTTTGAAAGTTGAGGCAAAATATTCAGATTATTTTGGCATGTGTTGGATTTTCTTCAACATGAAATTCAACAAAGTCTCGCAGGTCCATAGACTATTTTCATGCCACTGAATCTGCATCTTTCCATGGAAAATGTTTCAGTTTTAAATGTTTATCCAACATCATCAGTAAGAGAGATTTTTGTCATGACAGGAATTACAGCAGAAAATGTTTGGTATTCTTAGCGTCCACCCTTCACAACATGCTTTGCATAATACAAATTTTCTTTGGCTATATACCACTACAGTACCATGTGTCTTCACCACAATATAATGAATTTCAAAATAAAGATTACTTGCTGGATCTAACACAGCATTATATTATTTTTTACCATTCTAGACGAATCAATAGAGAGGACCTAAAATATCATGTGTAGAAAGCATTTTAAAAATTAAAGGTTAGATTCCCTCTGGAGATGCATGCAACTCAAACTGCATCCCAATAGCAACACTGCATTTTTAAACACAGGCAAATATTAACCCATTTTATTTGAACCACATATTTCCTAACTCTGCATACTGTTGCAGCAGTTGCAAAATATGCTCTCTCTTTGACAATACATAAAGCAGGTACGTGAATACAGATAAATTCCACTGAAATTGTAATGGATTTTTACAGCTTCACCTGCTCTAAATAAAGACACTCTTACAGGAGAGTAGAAAACCAGGGATGCAATGCAGCCAGAGCAGCCCAGTGAAAGGCCTTTGATCTCATTCCTAGCAAGGACTCTGGGCAAGAAAAAACTGCCACACTCAACTATCAAAAAATAACATCCAAAAGTGCCCTGGGATTACCTGGATGCCCAGGAAGGTGTTGACATGAAAGAACCATGGCCTGGCCTTCGACATGCTGAAACAGGGTCCTGTAGGTGGGAGCATAGCTCATGGACTGCCTGGGACCTACAGCAAGACCCTGTCACAGGCAAGAGACAGCCAAAGGAGCCTGTCTGGCACAGCCTTCCACAGACACCCAACAAAATTCCAAGTCCATTGCTACTGCTAGGAGTGTGTCCTACACAGCAGCCAGCTGCACCTCACTACACGTGTATAGGTGCTCCAGCCCTCACTGCAAATCCAGGTGAAAGCAGGCAGACAGACAGAAGAGAGGGAAACCTGCCCCCGATGAGAAATCTCGTACAGCTCTGGTGGTGCACGTGCATGCACAGGCACATCCTTGGCTCCTCCAGCCTTGACCCTTCCCTAGAAGAAACTTCCAAAAGTCAATCTCATGGGCCTGACCTCCTAATCTCAAAAAGGTCTAAAGCAGGTTGAGGAAGGGTCTTTCCAAAAGACTTCCTTATGAATTTAATGAACAATCATCTCAGTCTCCACAAATTCCCAACCTAAAGGGGAGGAAGCAAAAATCTGTCTGGCAGGTGCATACACCTCTGTACACAAAGGCACCCACATAAGCACACATGCAAATATTCATGAGGGGATTTTTTGAAGTCTTTCAAGGAGGGAAAAAAACAAAGGAGGTTTTTCCTCCAGAAAAAACGGAGCAAAAGACAAATACAGATAAGGAGTTTCAACTCTTATTCTCAATCATCTTTTTCTTTGAAGCTTGCATTTGATATGCAGGCTGCAAATGTTGATCCACTGACATTAAACAGTGCCTATGCCTATGCTTGTTCATAAAAGTTGTAAAAGCCAAAAAGCTTTTATAAACCTACATCAGCCACCTCACCACCACCAGTGACAAAGCAACATCAATACTGGCAAAAACATGAAGCTTCTTCAGAAGACAAACAAAAACAAACAAATAAACAACCCCCTCCATACACATAATCCTTATCTTCATCACGTCTTATTAATGATTTTAACGTGCTGCTATATGGATGATCATTGCCCGGCATTCAACTCTCTTTGCTGAGCCCAGTGATTCAGAAAATGTTGCAAAATTCACTGACCATAATTCACTGCACCACTGCCTTTTCTGCTAATTGCCAGCTGCCACCCAACTCGCAGGACAAAGTGCAAACGGGGACCACCCCCTGGAGGAGTCCTGTTGGCCCACCTCTAACCACCTCTAGGACCTGAGGGGAAGCTGACGTGTGCTAAATGTGACAGAGACCACTGCCACCAAGCCATCCATTTGGATCAACCTCCAAATCCGTGGGCATGATGATCAAAAGGCAGCGATGGGTTGGTGAGGGCTGACCTGCTCCTGACAGCACAAGAGCAGCAAAATGTGTTGCTCTACTTCTACCTCTGCTCACTTATGTCCCCCATTTATGGACTTATCCTAAGATCGGTCAGTGGAGCCATGTTTAACCAATCTTGTGCCTGAGCTGTGGATGCTTTGCAGAAAAAAGGGCAACTTGTCTTCCCTCAAAACCAGCCTTGCATCATGCTGAGTGCTGGATGACTACAGGAAAAAATCCCCCTTCTGTCAACTTCATCTTATGAGCACTAAGCATAAAGAAAAAACATAGTGTCATTCAAGATGCTGCCTCTTTACAAGTGTAACAAACCCTCTGTGGAGAAAAATTACCAAATTGGTTGATTTCTTCAGAGGGCCATTATGCATACAGAAATGTAAAAAATGTGTATGTGCGCTATTTTCTGCATTCTTTTCTCAAAGCTGCTGATTGTTCGTGTGTGTGTAAATAAAGTTTTCACATTCATAATCAACCACCACCTTTTCCTCCCCTCCCCTCCTGCCTTATTCTTTTCATGTTGCTTCAATCATTTCTTAGTAGTAGTAATCACACAATGATATTTGCCTGAGAAATTTCAGGAGAATCAAAATGAAAAAAATTCTTTTCTTCACATTTTCATGAAAAAATAACATTTCAGGCTCTTTTTCTGCTATGACTGAACACAAATTCAATCCTCTGCAAAATATACCTTTAAAATTTTTGGGCAAAGGAAATCAGAATGTTTTCCCCAACTACATGAAAATGATAGTGATACTGCAAAGAATAGGCTGTAAAACCTCCAAAAGAGACAGCATAGTGACAAAACACTTCCTTTGTATCTCCAAAAGATCTGGGTAATGAACAACTGGAATACAGAAAATAGTCAAAGTCAATAATTTTAAAACATGCATAGCTGTTAAAGCAATCACATGCCTTTTTCTTTTGTTTTTCCCTCAGGAAAGGTGGTTTAAGAATGGAAAGAGTCCCCAGCTCACTCCATTCTCAGCTGATGGAGTCCACTACGGGAATGGCTTGACTTTGCTCCTTCCCCTCTCATCTATATTGTATCCACTAATATTACAGAAACTAACTCAGACATTTTTCTCGTCTTGATTTAGGTCAGGGAGGAAGAAGGATATACTCCTTTTTACATAAAAAGCAACTTTTTCACTTTTGGTGAAGAAAAACAGAAACAGGAAACAGGAAAGGAAAATGGGAAGGGGAAGGGAAAAAGAAAGAAAAAAATGGCAGAAAGAGACAGAAAATGGACAGTTCCTTTTTTTTTTGTTCAGTGATACTTCAGATTGGCTTTAAGACTGACAGAAGGCAGAGCTATCTTATAAAATATAAGTCTTTCCATCAAGCTTTATCAATGTCTTTCAAACTCTAAATCATACTGCAGCCCTCATAACTCACAGTAATTTATGCTCATAAGGTCATAAGGCATTTTTCAGGATATTTAACTTTAACCTGGCTTGAGACTGACAGACTGCAAGTACATAATTGTTCTTTAGTTGCCCATCAAAGCTGATGTCGAATCAACGATTTTTTATATGCTAGCTTGATCTGTTTTCACACGCTGCCTAACAAATTTTGAATTAAACAGTGGCATGCAATACATTAAGCATCTCTGGACCTAGAAAATTATCTAATGCACTGGTTAGAAGTAAATCAGCTTGATTTTCACTAAAGACTAAAACCATGAATAAGATGGCA
Source organism: Pachycephala philippinensis (assembly GCA_013397055.1). Lineage (NCBI taxonomy): Eukaryota > Metazoa > Chordata > Aves > Passeriformes > Pachycephala > Pachycephala philippinensis. Next base: position 58,020 of record VWZT01016048.1, read on the forward strand.
TTTTCAGGCAAAAGAAAAAAGTGGCATATTTTCTCCCCAATCAAGCAAAGCTATTTAGATTCATCAATCCCAAATTCATGAGGAATTCTAGAAACTGTGGTTTGGGCAAAAACAGTGTGAAGTTTTCTGAAACATGATTGGATTACATGTCATTTATAAAACAAAAGAAACCAGATGTCATTGACCTGGACAACTCACTACTAACACTGCACACAACTGAAGTACATTTGTGAACCTTCCTGGTAGAACAGTGTGTTTGTGTTTATTGCTAGAACAGCTTGTCATTATCTGTTAGGCATTTTCATCCATGACTTTCCAAACAGTTTTATAGCGTAAAAAATCAAAACTAAACCTTTCCCTTGTAATGGTTTCGTAACCACTGCAAGATTTATACAATACCTTAACTTAAAGTGCAACAGATGGATTGCTAGCAGGAAACCACGAAATTGTCAGGAAGACAGTAAGAAAAGGAAAAAAAGGAAAAAATTTCAAGAGCTCTATATATAGCCTTTGAACTACCATACTACTCATCTGTCATCCTTGTGAATGCCTATTCTACTGGAAAAGTAAATTCTTATCCTAGCAGGAAAGTATAAGGGCCCACAGGGCTTCTTTCCTAAACTATGAATAATGGGCTGGCTGCAATGCATTGACCGTGATGTGCCCTAATTTTTGTTATAGTGCATTAACATTAACTGAATTACATCATTATGACCAGAGTAAAAGACAAGCAAGGTAATATTTCTGTAATAATTTTTTTAATTTCCTATTTTTTCCATCTTTAGATATGCAGGAAAATGTCTACATTGTGCCATGATGTAAGTATTTAGCACATTTCCCATGGTATATCCAAGGATTTCTGACCAATTTTCGAGACCCAGACTTACTCTTTTTATACGATTTAACTAAATCGTTCCATTTATGGTACTTATTCTGTGGGAAAAAAACATACTGGATAATTTTTTTTTAAAACCCTTCCTGCCTATACTGCTACAAAATAGTAGTAAGTTATTACTCTTACCAAGCGTCAACACAGGGTATGGAGAATACCATTCATTACGAAAAAGCCCAGACATATAGGGAGGCCATACAAGGGAACAATGAGTAACTGAAAGATGAATCATCAAAAAAAAAAAAAAAAAAAAAAAAAAAAAAAAAAAAAAGAAAGAAAGAAAAAAAAAAAGAGAAAGCTAACAAGAATAATTTACATAAAGAACAGGCTACTTTTTATAAACATATTCACAGGTGGAGAGAAATTATTTGCAATTGCTAGACATGTAAGGGGAATTTTTTTTAAGAGAAGGAATCGTTTGCATGTTTTATATTGATGGCAAAATATTTTAATGCATAGTAAAAATCTTCTAACCATTCTGGAGGCCTGGTGTCCCCATCAGCAATACTAGAGGCTTCTGCATCAGGTTATAAACAGCTTCTTCTCTCCTGGCATTAAGCATTTGGATGCTTTGCAGGTATAAAAACATACCGCACCTGTGACAGCAGCTACTATAATCGGGCAATTAGGGCAAAATCTCTTCCAGGGCTCCTCACCTTCCCTGACCACACTCAGGAAGGAGGCTGAGGAAGAGCAGAAGCCCAGGAGATGGAGGGAGGAAAGGTCGGATGCATACAGACACCATGACTGTGTCGAGCGAGAGCAGAACAAGTTGCAGAAAGTCAAGGATGATGTGCACTGGCAGAGCCTCCTGACTGCGACAGGAGCCGCGGGAGAAAGCCGCAAGCGGGCACGGTGCTTTATGAAACACGCAAATGACAAAAGCTCTGCTCCAAAAAGAGCTCTATCTCCTGATTCCTACCGAGCCAGCCAGCCCCAGCTCCTGGAGCCAGATCAGACACCACGCCACATCTCACTGCACCACCTCGGTGTGCCGTTTTCCAAGAGGTAATCTATTTGCCAACTTCTATTTTTGTCAGACCAACCTGTTCCCTGAAGCATAATGAAAACTCCTTGCCAGATCAATTTGTTTCTGAAGTTTCCTGGTTGCCAGCTCCACTCTGAGCTATTTCACTTTGTCTGCATGTCAGAACCATTAGTCTGGCGACTGCTTAAATCTTTCCTTATCGTCACAGGGTGGGGGGGAGGTGCTGGATACTCACAAAATGAAGCAAAATGCCTGCCCTGCGGAGACAGCGCTCCAAGTGCTGTGGCAGCATAGAAAAGTACTAGCAATGGGTGCTGCCACCACCCAGCAGGGGTGGTGAAGGGCTTTGGGGCATTTCTCTGCAGCTGTGCAGGTGGCACAACGCCGAAGGGAGCGGGAAGGAGCTTTCAGCAGGGGCTGGAGCGCCGTCCAGCAGGCAGCGGTCATGGAGGGCCCTGGGAGACACGGCCGGGAGGTACCAGCTCCTGGTGTGGCTGAAACCTGCCGCTGAGCTGGCGTTGCGATTAGCTGAGTAATCCTACACCATTCATGGCCTAGAGTGGAATTTTTTTTTTTTTAATTTTTTTTTACCCAGTGTGATACTTTGTTCTGTCAGGAAGTGAGTGGCAAAGGCCAGTGTCCAAGATGAGTCAGGTTATGTGGACACACAAAGGCATCAGATCTGCAGCCCTGCAAGAGGAGTGTGAGGCTGTCAGCGTGCTCCAGAGAGGCACGGGGGTTTTATGAAAGGCGGTGCTGAGTCATGAATGACAGCGAGGAGACAAAGGGAGATTGAAGGTGAAACAGAGTATACACAGAGAGGATTACCAGGAAAAAGCCTGCGTTTCATATTACCCTTTCCATTCTTTAGGGCTTCACAGGAAATTATGTGCCTTGGTTCTTGAAAATAGCTTGTTGCAGAAGCTGTGTGTGCTCTGCTCTGGGTTCATTCTGCATGCTTTGCTGTGAACTAGGGCAGTGCTGATTAGATAGACAGCTCATAACCCTATTCAAGATTTTTCCCCTTAGGAAGGGAAAAAAAAAAAAAAAGCTGATGTAATTCCCCAGGGCTCCTTCTTTGGCTCTGCAATTGCATAGCTACACAGTCTCCCAGAGTAATTGTCTTGAACAACATCCCAGCCCCCCTCTACACTGAGGGACCTTCTGGCTGCTTTTCCTTGCCTGTGTTTTCTGCTTTATGTAAGGAATGAAACAGGGAGAGTGAAATCAGAAGAATGAAAAAGGTGATGAAATTTTCAGTTCAGACACAGAAGGTACATTCAGTACTGGATGTCAGAGGGAAATCTGAGAAAGAGGCTTCTGCGTTCCAGACTCTGACTTCTCTACGGATGGGGTGACACTGAAGTGGGAGGCAGCGAACACAGACAGGCTGCTGATCCTCTGCAGCAGAGGCCCTTTCCAAACGCTATCAGCCATGCAGACTCCGCTCAGATCTCTGCCTCCCTTTCCAGCACACCACGGCATCGGTTAATTGATTCTGAAAACCTGCTCCTCGATCACACCCACAGGTCTCATAAATGTGCTATGGTTTAAATCGTCTTGGCCTGAAGGCTGAAGGATCACACATATATCCAAGCCCTTGTCTGAACCCCCCAAAATATGAGTCCAGAGAAACAGAAAAAAATCCACTTTCAAATAAGCAGGAAAAAACAGACACGCTGAAGGTCTGTTTTAAAGAAGCAAATGCTGTGTTCTCCTAAATCTGTGACCACTCATTCTAAGAACCAACATCTGAGGAATCAAAGGAGATTCTCAGACTTGGAAGGCCAGTCGCATTTGAATGTAAATAAGTGTTTATGTACTTGTGGAGGAAAATAGTTTTACAGTATATTGCAAACCAGCCTGCTGCCTCTGTCTTTCTCCCACCTGAAAAGTAGGTCAACAGTCCTTATGGCTTTGAAAAGCTGAAATGAGGAATGCTTGTTGAAAACAAGCAGGGTTTGAGTCATAAACAGAAAAAAATACTAGTTTTATCTTTTGTATGTGAGACTTCAGGATATAGATAGAAGTCAGGCACCACTGCCTGTTATCTGGCATTCATACTAAAAGCCCACTGCACCCCAACTTTTCCATACTCTGCTTCATTATCCACGCAAGTGGATGAGTTGCAATATACTGCCTGCAGCAACATAAAATCAGCACCTGTCTCATGAGGAACAAGGGCAAAAAGGGAGAGATGGGCTAGGACAGCTTCAAAAACAAGGAGCTATTTGGGTAAAGGAGGATAGCAAGGTGGCTAAAGATGATTCAGCATATCCCACCATAACTACCAAGAACATTACAGAATAAATGGGATATTAAACTATTTATGGATGCTTGCATCATCACAACAAAACCCAAAGGAAAAACAGTAATTACATTTCTTGCCTTCTCTTGGACTAAACATCCACCAAGGGCACTATGGATTTTATGGTCCCAAACCCAGCAAATACAAGAGAACTTGTATTTCTCCTGTGACAAAAACATTTCCCATTTAAAAGGATTAGGAATTGACATATTTTTAAAAGTGACTGGGAAGGCTTCTGTTTTCTGCACCCCATGTGAAGGGCTTGCCTGTTACAGTGTAGCAGGAAAGCTCTCTACAGAACCAAACATGCTGCACTTAGGCCAGTACATGATCACATACACACGCATACAAACACAGTTTCATCTGTAACCATGACTGGTGCTGTTGCATATTATTATTTTTAGTTTTCCTGACAGCCTACTGAGAGCACTTTATTTTACTTAAACAGAAGAGAACGCCTGGGACCATGTGGTTCTGGCTGCCCCACTTAATTCCATTACACAGTAACTGCTCAGAAAAAAATCCTGGGCAAAAGCTGAAGTTTATTGATATTCTATCTTAGATAAACATGACTGCATATGCATTAGTGAGGCAAACTGAATAATAAAATCCCAGACAATGCAGGATGGAATAATTGCATTTTGTTTAGCTATACAATGAATTTTCAATAGCCCTTAAAAAAAAAGGATTTTATGACTTTGGTTGAAATTGCAAGCATTGGTGGTGTTTGTAATGTGTCCAGTAATTCTGATGGATCCTTGTCAAATTGCAGCAGGCTTTCCATTTGGATTCTCTCCATCATTAGGTCTTATTTTCCTGCCAGTTTGCCCATTTTGTCATGAGTTTCTTTCAGACAACAGACTGGGTAACATACCTTCAGCAGCAAAAGAAATCAAACAATCTATAAAAATAAAAATATGTTTTAATAATTATTTCCAAAAAGATGGTTTATCAGAATGTATAATATGAATGCTAGATTCATGGTAGTCATTTCAGTTTTCTCAAGCATACAAAAAAGCTTTGCTTGTCCTTGTTTTCTTCTAAAACATAGTGGATACACTTGGATTCTATTTAGGAGTCTTGAAATGTGTTAAAACAGCCCAAAAAATGCTAAGTGGTCAAACTCAGCTGTGATGAGAGTTGGGGTTTAAGCTGCATAGCAAGTTTAAATTAGTGAGAAAAGGGGTAGATGTTAACATTTTTCCACTGGTGCCGGTCTAACACTCAAAGCTGATTCCAAAAGCTTTTAAATCACACTGGAAACTTCTCACAGGGAGAATTCATCCTATGGTTATTATGGACACTAGCACAGATTTAAATAAACATCAGTTTACAGCAAGCCTGAACTCTACTGTCCCCTTTACTGGCTTCTGCTGAAATCCTGCTCTTATCGTTCCAGGATCCGAGTCACTTCTTGTATTAATCAGTGCAATTTTCTGAGATTACTGGAATGGCACTAGATTAAGTCAGCAGAGAAACTGGCTCTCTGCGTGTATCCTAATTTTACATCCCCATGAAATACCACATCACTCACATCAGTCTGCCTTTCACACTTGGAAGGAGTTTCATAGCGCTCTCTCGCAGCGCAGCCTCATGCCATCACTGACTTGGCTGTTTAATCTGTCCCAGGATCCCCAGAGAGACCTCCTGGAGCCTGTTCAATCTAGGCAGCATTTGACAGACTGGGGCTTTTTCTTATTATTTTTCTTTTTTTTAAAGTTTAGTGAACATTCAGAAACAACTTCAGGAAAGACAAGAGGTGATGCATTGATATCACAAAGGAACGAAATCCCTATTTTTGTTGTTTTAACCAAGGTTGCAGAGGAGGCTGCAGCTGCATCACTCCCAGGAGGGTCTGTGATGCTGGGCAGCTCAGTACACTGCTCCTGCCAGCTCCTTCTGGGCTGACATGGATGATCATGGCACAGAAAAGCTGGGGAGCAGTTCACAGATTTTGGTACTGCGGAGGGCGACCGGCACAGGGAGGGCAGGTGTTGGTTTGCTGTACCACAGCTCTGCGTCAGGAGTCACCTCGGAGGGCAACGAGCTACAGTCCTTGCCATGACCTGGCGAGGGAAGGATGGAAACTCAACTTGTCTAAATGCTTTTACACTCCCATTGCCTAAAATCCCCAAAATGATCCAGACAAAGCTGTCCTGTGAGGGATCTTCCCTGGTATCAGTGCAAAACTGCAGTCCCTACACACCGTTGCCATCTGGGCTAGAGCAGCATTTGTGGGTTAAGACCTTTGACACCTTGAACCGAGACTTCGAGAGCACCTGCCCCTTCCCTCACCCCTTTATTCTGCTTGAAAATGTAGAAGGAAATAATCTACACAAGCAGTTTTGTGTGAAGGTAATGCGACCCATTGAATGCATAGCTTTCTTTGCTCCAGAACATACAATGTGGATGATTAGTTTCTGGGGAGCAGAAAGAGCTGCAAGATACAGAAACACCCAATTCTTTGGTTTATGTTTGAACCAAAGTAGATTTCCAACAGGACACGAAGACAAGAGTCTTAAGCTGCACCAGGGAAGATTTAAGTTGGACATTATGAAGAATTTCTTTGCAGGAAGGGTGACTGGGCATTGGAATGGGCTGCCCAGGGAGATGGTGGAGTCACCATCCCTGGAGGTGTTTAAGGAAATTCTGGATGTGGCACTCAGTGCCATGGTCTAGCTGACACATGGTGGTGTTCGGTCACAGGTTGGACTCGATGATCTCAGAGGTCTTTTCCAACCTAATGGATTCTGTGATTCTGTGATTTACAGGGATGCCCCGGTACAGTACCGACCCTTTACAGCCTGGTCCAAACAGCCCCTTTGGTCCCGACAGCACCGAAGGCCACAGAGGACCCGTTTTCTCCTTTACTGCTGTAAAACCAGCCCGGCCGCCCATCAGCCCGGCGGTGCGGGGGTGCCGGGACACGGGGCGCTGGCCAGCAGCTCCTGAGGTGTTGGAGGTGAGGTCCCCGCCCCAGCCGAAGGAGCATCGCTCCCGCCGCGCTGAGCGGGCCCGCGGCCCTCGCCGAGGCCATGGCGGCGGCCGCCCCCCCCGCCCCCGCGGTCACGTGGCCGGGCCGGGGGAACCCGCGCTTTGTGGCGGGGTCAGCGCCGGCCCCGCGCCGCTACCGCCCACCCTGGAAGAGACGGGCACTGCCGCTCGGCGCCGCTCCCTCAGCGCCTGCAAGGTGCGGGCCAGGCCCCGCGTCCGCCCGCGGGCAGGCACAGGGGCTCGGCCTCACCCCTGCGAGGGCTTGGGTGTCGCGGCTGCTCAGCAGAACGCCCTGGGGCGGGCAGGGACAGCGGCCCCGCGCCCCTGCGGTCATTGCCCCCTTCGCCTTCATTCTCCTCCTCCTCCTCCTCTGCAGCCCCTCGAGAGCTGAAACTCAGGGGGCTTCAAAGCAGAGCGCAGGATAATTTTGTGGCTTCTGTAGGGAAATGCAGATCCTATGAATTCCCGTCGCAGAGGCTTCTCCCTCCCCATCTCCCTGGAGAGCAGCACCAGTCAGACGGGATCTCTTGAGGCACTGCTAAGACTTGACCCACTGGAACTAGCGGAGAAAAAACGCTGTTATATCGATACACAAAGTGCCCTAATCCCCACTGCTTTCTTTGCCTGCAGGAAAACTTCCTTCGATTTTTCTCTCCTTTCCAGGCTTAATGATCAATTAAATAAATACCAGCTTCAAGTCACCTTTCCTACACCTCCTTTCCCCTCCCGCCCCCAGCCCTCGCGTTGCAGACATTTGGTTGTGGCTGCCTGGGCTAAACACTTCCCTTGGAGCCGCGGTGCGCTCAGGGGCCGGGCCGGGAGAAGAGGGCGGGGGAAGCCGGGTTCTTGTCCTTTGACCTCTGTTGGGATAAGAAAAGCAGGTTAAAAGGTCAAGGAAAACAATTGCAAGGCTCCTATTGCTTGAATAGCATGCCAAATAAACTTATCCTGGGGATTTGGAATGATCCTTTTATGGGAATTTCTACCTCCCTCGGGATTGTGCAGGCTGACTTTATGGGGCATGCTCAATTATTTTGGGGGAGGGGGCGGCAGTGCTGGAGCCCTTCTCAGCACCCTTGTTTAAGGACGCAGAAGTACAAGGGAGGAGGAGGAGGGCACTGCGGCCTGGTTTAACTCTTGTGAGCTGCCCTGAAATCTGTCAGCCAATACATTGACTTCTTCCTCTCTGAATTATTTCTAATCTATAACGTCAGCATATAAAATCGAGGGGAAAATACAAGCCTGCTGCGCTTTTTACACAAAGTGCACTACTGTGACTCGGTTTACTAAAGAAGTTATTGCTGTATATGAGAGCAGACCTTTCCCTAAGTCTGAATAAAAGAATACTTTGTTACCAATAGCTGCCTGGTAATCGTGGGGCTAGAGCCTTGTTTGAATGGCTTCTCTATAGGTACATTTGGTTGGTTCTATTCTGTTCAAATTTTAGCTGAGTAAAGTGGCAAGCCAGCACCTTCCTTGAGAAATCAGTCTCTTGGAATAAACTCTTCCACATGCCTGGAAATTCTTTAGAGCTTTTTAAATAAAAATAAAGGGAAAAAAAAGTATTTAAGAAAAATTCAACAAAACATTTCCCATGTTTAATTTTTTAGAATTTTATAACAAAAGACATTTTTCAAAAAACTACTGGGGTTTTTTCCAATCAGTTGTTCATCTAAATCTTTATTCCTTTTACCGTGTTGGTAAGCAATTCTGGACAAACCCCCAAAACCCTAAGGAAACCACTCATGATAGTGAGGCTCTTCCAAGAGGCACCAGCAGCCTTTGATGTCCAACAACAGGGGGAGTGCTGGTGAAAGGGAAACCCCAGAGCACGGGCTCTCTCCTTGCTGTGCCATCGCCTTTGCACTTGGGTCAGGGCCTGATCTACCAGTTGTACCGGTTAGTGGTGGAAAAAACCCAGCCCATGTGGGCAAGGCTTTGTGTAGGCACAGTTATAGCCCGGAATCAAAATAGGCAAGTACACACCAGTCTGGCACATGGAATGCGCGTCCCAGCACCAGGGATTTCCTGCATTTCCATGTGTAAGGAGTCATACTGGGGTTGTGGGCAATTCTGAAGTGTTGGTAACCCCAACAAAGAATGTCCTTTTGATGTAAGGAAGTGGTTGAAAGTCTTGGATGAGAAAAGAACTTCAAGAATTGATATATTAAGAAGAGACAGTGCTTAGTTAATCAAAAGGCTTATGAAAGCAATGATCTTTTTGTATAATAGAATGAAGCAGAAAATATTTCACTGTGTTAGAGTGCTGAAGACACCTCTATGGGTGCAGTATAGATGCAGAGCATAGAGGTTACGTAAATTGTAATAGGTACATTGATAGGTACATTGGTATTTTTTTAGTAAATTTTCCTCTTAAGAATACGAATTTCCTCTTAAGTAGCTTGCAAGTACTGGGAGATCCTGAAATACGAGTGGACAGTATTCTGAAACACTTTCTTGAAGTATAGATCCACAAATTGCTGGTTCTCTGGTTTTTGTTCTTAACATGTCTGTGTTATAATATGTTGCTACACTCAAGCGTAAAAGCCTGTTGTAAGTAAAACTTCCATGGTAGCCAGAGAAGTGTGCTAAACTCAGGGCTGTGCTGATGACTTTTGAAGGTCTGTGATTAGCCATCTCATTCCTGAAGGCAACTAGGAAAGATTGGGTAGACCAGGGAGGTCCAAATGGGCCATTTCACTTTGCCTCTAGCCTGGCCCATCATCTCTGTTTCTGTATAAAAGCCCAGGCACTGCGAGTCCCCAGGGAAGCTGCACACTGCTGACCACAGCCGCAACGGGGGCGCTGGGGGGATACCCCTGAATCCCTGCAGAGACACAAAACTCCCTGGGAATATTCTGGTGGCTGGGAGTAAAACTGGGGCTTTTGGGCAGGTGGAAGCCCACCTGGTTAGGCACGAATTTGAGTTTCCATGAGGAGATGGTCATCAAACCTCATTGCTGGCCCTATTTGCAGTCTAGGATGTACATGCATGCAGGCTGTTGTTTCATCATTCTTGTCCCTGAGGGTAAAAAGAGACTCTGTGTCCTCCTATGAGGAAAATAATGCAATAATTTTAACAGAAAAGTCAGTCATCTCTTTTGGGGGGCAATAAAAATATTGCCCTTCTCTGTGAAACTGCAAAACACAGTAGGTTTGCTCAGCACAGGAAGGGCCCAGCTACCACGATTGTGTGTCATTGCTGTTCACCCAGGGCTGGGAGAAAATAGTCCCATCTCCTTGCTGTTGCTATGGGAACTTTTTCGGAGTTCTCACAACTCTTCTTTCAAGGCTGCTGGAACAATGAAGAATACTGAGCAAAGAGTATCAACCATCATCCAAAGCACTTTAACAAATACCAAGTTTTATTTAAAACTGCACCACCATCAGCTCTTGCCAGCTCTTGTCTAATTACTGTTGCAGCAAATACGGTGGCTTTCCAAGAACTCTGCTGCAGCTCCCCACAGCTATGTTGCTCATCCATTTGGGTCACCTACTGAGTCACACTTCGCCTTGCGGTAAAGCAAATTCTGTGTGCATTTCCTTACGATGGTGCAATTAATTTATTTATTCTGAAACATTAGAATAGAAAGGCATATGGCGTGGCCTACTTGCACAAGTCAGAGTCAATTTGTTATTTTCAGCACTGGTAACTTACTACGTTTGATACTTCTCAGTTGATTCACTTTTGTGCCCAACTCTGATCTTTAATGCATTAACCTTAAGAAACCTGGATTTTAAGCATATGCATGTATTCGGTAACACCACAAATGATTTCTTGATGCAGCTATTCCTTTACCTTAATTCTTTATACTGTGTGGGCCACATTTTCAACAGCCTACATCCAGGAACCTATTGCAGCACAAAAATCATGACGTCCCTGTGGACAAATGTTCTTAATTTCCAAATATGAATCAGTCACATGTTTAAGTCAGGGCATTTCTTGGTTTTCACTCAAGGGGAAATTTAAATTTTTTTTTTAATTACTTTTCCAAGATCTACCCTGTATGATACGTCTATGACAATTTTTTTTTAAAACAGTTTCTTCTTAAGGTTAGAATAAGTAATTATCTCTAATTCTATGCAACATCATGAACATGCCTAGTGACATCAGCACAGTAGTGACCTGTTACACTGAAATAGAACAAATTTTCTCTATTAGATTTTGGGAGTAGGAAAAATGAAGGTTTTTTTTTTAATTTGAATTTTAACCTCTCCTTAAGGATGCTTTGTTTTCATAGGAAATGGTGGAAAAAGAACTAATTCATGATACAGAGGGTAAAAGGAAACCATAAGAGAGAAGTATTGAATGTGAAATCACACTGCTACTAACCGCAGTTTCAGGCGTGCAGGTGTGAAAATGTTACAGAATTAAAATGTGTGTGATTCTTCTTTAAAAAGTTAGTGAAAATGGAAAGCTCTGTATTAGAACCATTTCTGTGAGCTTGAGCTTAAATATTATATGTGTGGCTTTATGTTGGTGAGTACCTGAGAAAACTGGCAACTGAGCTGCTGGGCTGCACTCTCTAGGCTCGTGTGAAGGGCCGCTGTGAAGATTAGAAAATTACATCCCTCGGCTGCAGTTTGCATAGGTGCACACACTGTGCTCTATTCCTTGGCTTTCTGCCATTCTTAAATCCAGGCAGGGAGTGAAAAACATGAGACTCTTCCCTCCCATTGTTTCGGAGGAAAAGAGCCCTTAACCCTCACCACATCTGTCTGCTCTGGAGCTGGGAGCCGAATGCCTGCTTGCAGCATGGTGTCATAATCCTGCTTGGAGGGAAATGAAAGTTGGAGTTCATGAGGAGATCTTCTAGAGCTGAATGAATCAAGGGCTGTTGTAGTGTGGAGATGTGTAGTAAGGCTGGATGGTGTTTGGCTTCAGAGAGCTCCCACAGTGTGGGATATAGGATGTCTATGGCCACAAGTATTCAAGGTGTTCAGGTTGCTCCCCGACCGTCCCGTGTGGCTGATGCACGTTTCAATCAAACCTTCCTACAGTGTACAGTGACATAATCTAGGATTTCACTCAGTGCTTCTGCTTCTCATGAGTCCTCATCTCTGGCACCCCCAGTTCTTTCCCCACACTGAGGGGTGTGCTGGGCTGTAACTACACACACTTGTAATTACACTTGCGGATGGAGTGAGGCAAACAGTCTGGTTGCCTTTGGATTGGGACGGGGAGGCTTGGTGGGAAGGTCAAAATCCTAATAGTTCCGATTCTCATGGAGAAATAAAAGTTATATGGTTGTAACCATGGCCACAGCTCTACAAGCGTGGCTTCCTCGACAGCCCACCTCTCCTGCCTTCTGCTGGGACACCAGATGTCTGGAGTAACTGGGCAGCAGCTGGCTTTGCCAAAGGAACCACCACATGGCTGAGGAGAGGAGAGAGAGCAGGGACTGCCCGACACCCTGAGGGGATGGGGTCAGGCCAGAACTGGCTTAGGGGTGCCGAGCAAAGAGAAAATGAAACTTGATTCACACTTTCAGCTCAGCTGCACACATTTTGTGTTGTCAAAGGGAACAACTGTTCGGTCCACAGGCTCAGTCTGATGGGCTCTGCTCACAGGGTTGAGCTGAAACAAAGTTAAATGTGTCTGCTGAGGGGCAGAGAGGGAATGACCTGTGAGGCTGAGTTCTAAAAAAAAACCCACTTGTATCAGCGCGGTTGCTGCTGCAAGGTCACACAGCAAAGGAACATTTTCCATCCTGAAGTTTTTATTGCAAAGATGATGTGGGTATTTTCCAGGATCAAGGAGCAGGAGAGGTAAGGGTGATTTCAGGGTGCTGTTTTCAGAAGCATGGCTTCAGCTAACCTCACCAGCAAAAGTCCCATCCACTGCAGCAGAAAGTAAATTAAACCGGTGCCAAGTGCCTTTGTAAATCCCACTTAAGATGGCATTAATTTCTCTCAGCATTGATAGCAGCTGCCTGCATATTGTTTTTTATTGCAAAATCGTCCTTTGGTCTCTGCATACTGCTTTTTCTACCAGCAGTCAGTGCTCCCCACCTCATCGAATCCTGTTCCTCACCCTTTCTAATTTTCATCGCAATGGATTGTACTTATGCAAGCTCAGTGTATTTTTCAGAGTTCATCTATATTTATTGTTACTAGATTTTTTCATCTCTGTTAAAAAAAAGTTTTGAAATATATTCAAAATTCAGTTGGAAAACATCTTGGGAAGTGTAGGCACACTCTCAGAATGGCATTTAAAATGCAGTAACTTATAAAAATATTCCTGTAAATTCTATGAAAATTAAAAAATAAAAATTTTTCCATTAATTTTTCACTAACCACATTATGATATCCAGTTGTTAAGCACGTTACATCCCTGCAGGACATTATGTTTCGTAATGCAACTCAGTTTCCAGCAGTAGTGGAGAAAAATTTCAAAGTTCACATTTTTTCCAAGCTGAAGAAACTTCTTTCTTTGAGGCTCTGGAGCTCCAGAATAGCTCAAATTACTTGTATTTCTTTTTCCACTCGCTGTTAGTACTTTGAGTCAGCAAAACAGGAAATGTCAAGGGATTGTTGAGGTATGCTCCAGGTATAATAAATGCGTAGGAACATTTTGTCATCTGTCCTGTGTATTAGGAAATCTCTGCTGGAGTCAGGAGACTGCTAAAACTGAAGGACATTTCAGGTGTTCTCCAGATAAAAGAGAGGTTATTGTTCAGAGAGAAAACTAACTCAAGGGCAGACAGATGTGTTCTAAAAGTAAAATACACAGAGGAACATCTTCCCTCAGCTACCAGACCATGCATTTGCTGGACTTGAGTTTTCAAAGAGCACTTTTTTATTATGATCTAAATGCACAAGAGGTCACCAGACAAAACATCTTTTCCAGATGAATCTTTACTTTGGAGTTGCAGGGTACTGTTGATCTCACAGAAAAAAGTTTAATTTCTGGTTTTGGCTCAGATTCCCTGATACAGTTATCTCAAAATTACCATGAAGTCTGTCTACCAGAGGCAAATAAAGCAGACTTACACTGGACTGAGATCATAATTTGGCTTGTGGTCTCTTATTTAGACTAGTCTGAGGTTTGCTTTAAATAAGAAGAACTGAGGAATTATTAAAGAGAACAAAAAACATGATCAACAATAACCATAATAAAAATAACTATGTTTTCAGGAATGTTTTCAGGAAACAGAAAAGTTTACAGTATCCACAGTCCTGGATTTCAATTAATGAAGTTATTTATCTACATGTGAATAAGATTTCACAAAAAAAAAAGTAGTATCCACTCTGCACTATCAGTCATCTGGGCTATAGATTAGCCATCCATTGTCTGTACCTGATACCATTTCTTAAATAGCTTTGTATTTGAGGGAAAAGCCATATCTCAGCTAGGTGGGTCTCTAAAGATCTGAAATTTTAGTTGTTATTAAGAATTCATAAAAACAAAAGTTAGATTTCATTTTCTCATTTACAAGTAAACGTTTACTTAAAATTTGCTGGTTGCTTCAAGTGCAGATGAAGATCCAGTTTTGTTAAAATCCTTAAATTTTTGTTACATGAATTTGGTAGTATAATGGGTTTTGTTCTGGTCAGCAAGCACCGCAAAAGATTTCTTCTCTTTTTCAGATTTTCTCTTGGTGCCATGATACTGAATATTGACAGTATTGAAGTTGCCACAGGAAAATCATTCTATTGCGTTTTTCCCCCTTTTCTGTTTAGGAGCCTCCAGAAACAGATGGCAGCACATGGTAGCCAGTCCTGCACTACAGAATAGCCATTCTCTATTCCCGCGGCCATCCCACTAGGTCATCATCCTCAGTGAGTGAAGGTAAAGTGCCCACAGGTTAGTTAGGATGCTTCCCTGCATTCACAGAAGACAGATTCAGGAACTTCCTCTGCCATTCATGGCCTGTGAGACTTTTAAAGGATTTAACCTCAGCCTCCAGACCTCATTAGGCATTTACATTTCAATTCTTTCAGGGCATGTGTTAAAACAGAAGTACAGAATAGAAATTCCTCCCCAAATGGACATTTAGACACCAAAGGACAGGCTGTGAATGCTGATGCTACCCTGGCACCTAACTCAGGCCTATACAGAAAGGCTTAAACTTAGGGAGAGGCAGGAAGGACTTCAGTATGTCCTGCAGGACACCTACCATGTTGTCTGAGTGACTCTTCCTCCCAGGCCTACAGCCATTCAGAAAGACTGTGAAATTCTCACTTTTTATTTACATTCTGAGTCACCTGAGAATTGTCATGACTGAGTCCTTTTGAGAACTGAGTTGAAGCATCTCTAGGTTGCATCTAAACTCTAGAGCAGATTCATGCTGTATGATAGAACCCAAAGTCATGCCCTGCAAATCTTCCAGACCCACGGATTTATTGGAATGCTCCATGACTATCTCCCCAGCTAAGCACTCAGGGTTCTTTCCAGTAGGTTATCTGGTTGGGGGGAGAATAATGTGCATTTAGGTCTCATAGCAATATGTTTTGGGAAGCATCTGAATGTGGAACTGAGAAACTATTCTAGGTTCTTAGTTACGCATCCTATCTCTATCCTCTATTGCTGAAATGAAGAAAATAGCAACTTTCAGTGTATTCAAACAGTAATTTATCTTATTACATGTGCACAATCCCAATGAGCACTGCATAGAATTCACATGCTATGAAGTTGGCATCTATGACTTAGATTTGAGTGCCATATCAAACTTTGATATGAGTGCCATATCAAACTTTGACAGCTTAAATGTGAAGCATAAGGCCTCTTGTCCTGCTTTTCTTCCACCTGCCTGATCTAAGTTATAAAGCTGTCGCAGGACCCTGGAGACAACTGTATGCAAAGGCAAAGGAAAGACCTATAAATCCAGTTCTTTCTTTCAGACCTTATATCTGATTATTTGGGAATTACTTTAGCTAATATGTTAAATTTGTTTATACTTTCCAAGTGTAACATTTAGCACAGGAGTAGGATAGACATTCTCACACTGGTGGGATTATGTCTTTGTTCAAAATTATATCTATTCATACAAGAACCATGCATCACTAGAAGTGCTCATTGCCTCATCTTACCTTTGGTGGCCCTCTTGTCTTCTGTTTCCATTCTTGTAGGAGGGAGTTGCTCTCTGCCATTGTCACTGTCCTACTGAGTGAGCATCTAGCACAGATGTGCCTGCCCCTGCATGATAATACTGTTCTGAATCTTCCTGGAGATCTCCAGCCCAAGTGTGGGATTAAGAGTTCCTAGCAATGCAATAGCACATGCAATAGAGAAATACATCTGAAGTGATGAAATTCACTCACCTACAGCAATTTAGCTCAAAATGAAAATTTCAAACATGCTTCTAGAAAAGACTGCCACTTGAAGACCTAGTAAGTTAGAAGCTCACTTGCTTTTTCAAAAACATCTGTATTTGCAGCAGTTTTCTTCAAACAGCTCAGATCAGTCTGATTTTCTTTACTCCATCTCAACAAAATGCCACAGGTCGATTACAACATTTCTTAAGAAAAGGACGGGCAGTCGTTCCACAGAATATCTACCTTAATTACATGGTTTCTGAGCTGCAACACTATGGCTTATAGTTCAGTGGTTGCATAAACTCCCCAGTGGGAAATCTGAACAATATTTAATTAGCTGGGTCCTGCTGTGTGGTACTCCAAACACCCTGTTTACCCAATTAAGACAAAGGTTGTGTGCTCTTACAGTTAGTAAGCGTCTCTATGTAATTGCAACTGGAAACTGGAAATGTAAAACATCTCTCTTTGTAGCTTTTAATTGTGCCTTGTCTATATAACACAAAGCAGATAGAGAATAAGAGAGTAAGGAATCCTTTCCAAAACACCTGGTTTAAACATCTGCATGATGCAAAGGAGGCTCAGCTAGCAATAGGATTCTGGTTCATATCATGTTCTGTTGTAATAAAATAAGACATAGGATATTTGAGATGACAGTTTATGTCTCTAAGAATACTCCCAAGAAAGGGATCTTCAAAATCAATACACTCTGTACCAAAATGCACATGGGAACTACCATATATTAAATGTACTGAGGAGCACATGGTGCTAGGAGACGGAAAGGAAGGAACACAGTGTTCATGTGACTCCTCTCAGCTTGTTCCAATAAAAGGGTTTTGTCCATTGAATGAGAACATAGAGAATATTCAAATAACATGATGCAGCTTTTGCAAAAACTTTCATTTCATTAATGGTGAATAATTGCCTCGTCCACAAGATAGTCTTGAAAATGTCTCTCACCCTGGGGATCTTCCTATCCAGAAGGGAGACTGCAGAATGTTGCATAGCCTCGAGGAGCTCTGCAAACTGCAGACCTGCTCTTCTGGATCTGGTAGACTCTACTCCAATCTAGTTCCCTTTTGCCAAGGGAGGGTTTTGGCTTCAGCCTCCATCTTGGTATTATTATTCCAACTGTGGGCTCCTGATACCCTCACAAAAATCTAACAGCAATCTTCTCTAATGGTTGTTTTAAAGTATGATATCTTTAAGGCCTCTTTCAATGTTTAACTCTATAATGAAGTACAGTCTTAATTTTCTTACATTGCTCTGAAAATGGTCTGAAAGTGGAAACTCTGGGTCCATTTCATTTTCCAATGAAAAATCAAATTTAAAAAATCACCAAAGTGTAAAATTCCCCTTTCAATCAAAAACCTATTTCCAATCAACTCTGCTTCTAACACATATACTAGAAATCAAAAGTTCAAGCTTTACTTTAGATCACACTGAATCGTGCTGCATCAACATTTACACGGAAGAAAATCTTAATGGAAAATCCCGGTCCTTTCAGTAAAATCCATGAGATTTTATCCCTTCAAATTTAATAGGGAAATAGGTAGAAAGTTTTCAAAATAATGTTACAAGTAAACAATATTTCAAAAACTGTATACTTCACCTTTTACTTATTCATGCCATAAGATATCTGTGATATTAGTCTTTACTTGCCAAGAGTTTTCTTAATGTAGATATCTATTGTTAGTTGTGTTTCATCCCAGAAGTCACCGTCTTGCATTGATGGGGAGGAGATAACATCGTGTGTGTATGTGCCTGTGTATGTGGGTGAGAATTGTAGTCATCGTTGAAGTTGAATTCAAATTCAGTTGAAGTCATTTGTAGGAGGTGGTAAGACAGCTAAAACTTAGGTGTTGCCATGGCCGTGAGCAACATACATGTATTGCTCCGGTCCTTCCTGTGTTGTAATTTTCTTTGATCATACCGATGTTTGTCTCTAGAATAATTTTTACATGAAGCCAGAAGCACTCTGGAAGCATTGAAGAGGTTGGGAGTAACAGCTGAGGCAAGGAGGGGGCTCATTGTCACCAGCATTTGTAGTCTGCAAAAATCGTTTGGCTGGTATTCATGATTTTATAAGAGAAACTTAAAACTGTCCCTACTCGGTGGGTGTAACACTAGTGATATGTGTAAGGATTGATGACTAATCTGGGAGGATGCAGTAATCCCTAATTTTCATCAAGTAGCCTGAAGTGAAGAAGAGCTAACCAGATTATAAAACCTTGATCCTTTTAAGAATCCAAATGTAAGTACTTCTTAAAGATTTCATTATGCTTTGCATTCTGTAATTGCATAGCTAGCATTTACCTGTATAATAGATAAGGAAAACTATGTATTTAAAAGGTGATTGAAAATTAGTCATTAATCTGTAGAGATGAAATGATCAGCCAATCTCAAATAGTAGGAGGCAAACCAAAATCACACTGGCAATAACTTCTACAGCCTCACACAAAATCTATCCAAAGAACTTGTAGGAAATCTATTACTCAGCCTTTTGGAGTTAAATTCAAGATGTGCTGTTAAGCAACTGGTTTCCCTTTAAGATACCTAAGGCTGATATTTAGGCAAAACCAGCAGTGACAAACTCCAGGCTCAGCTGCTGTCTGAAGTACCTTGACACATATGACCACGTCCATACTAATAACTTTAACTGTGCCAGGGAAAGATTCCAGGCACTGAAACTCAAATCTTTTATTCTTTTACATAATCAGCGGTCTTTGGCTTCTTCTGGGTTTGGATCCACCATCACCATCCCGAACATTTCCCTAGCTTAGTTCAGGACTTCACACAAACCAGAGACTGTCTCCACTGAACAGTGGTGATGCGGATGCCCTACTTGGAGGCTGAAAGAGCTTAATGGTATAGATTTGGGTATGGCTGCAGTGTCAAAGGAGGCTTCAGGGAACATTTAACTTCCTTTTCAGGACATGTCCCAGGTATAGAGAGGGGAAATTCAGATGGAAATATCCCATCAGTTTCTGCTTTGAGGCATGCATAAATTTGCACCCAGTTCCTGGCCATATTCAGAAACTGGGGAATCGACCTGGTGAAGAAAAGCGTCTCCCTGCCCTAGATCAAGTATTTTTCTAGGAAGAAGTATTTTTCTAGTTGAAGGGGTATCAAGCCTCAGACTAGCTGGCTTATTATCACAGCACAAAGGCTGGAAGTGAAAAATAAGACCTGAATATGTTTTCAATTAAATTTCACTTTCCAAACTCAAAGTTTATATTAATTGATACTTGAATATTATTTTTGTTCTGTTAATATCTTGGTATGTATAGTCAAGGCAAAGGAAAGATGTCTCACAGGCAGCTCAGAGCATACAGAGCATTTATATTCTTTTTAAAAAAGTGGTCTTTGGTCTGCATATTGGCTTCTGAGGCCACATTTAGTTACAAAAATACATTGTCGTCCTTTCAAAAATGTTGAGTGCTCTTGAATCCTACGCAGTCATGTTCCCACATATTAAAAATGCTAGGCTGGAAAAATTTCTAAGCACTGTTTAGTAGACAAAAGACTAAAGGTTTTGTTTGCAGACTCTTTCACAAAAGAATAATCAAACTCTGTAGAGAGCTGCTACTCCACTTACTTGCTAGCCTTATTTTGACAGCCTTTGCTATTCTGCACTACTTTTTAAAGGGTGGGTTCTTGTGGCAGCCAAAAAAGTGAAATCATATTTACTGTCAAAAAAATACGTGTGTTTTAATCTTTCATCTGCCACTAGCAAGCAATCAAAGATGGCAATGGTAGCAGCCCTTGTAGTTAACCCAGTGCATGTTCATTAAACGGCAGGGGGTACCCAGAGTGTTTATTTCAGTAAAAACAATTAAGCATATATATGTTTATTTCTCAGTGTTAATGACTCCCTGTTGACAGAGCTGAAAAGTGAGTGCTTCTTGAGTCTCCAAGAGTGATTATTAAAGAGAAATGACTGTCAGTCTTCTAATTTGGATGAATGCCAAGTAGACCAAAGGTGACAAAATAGAGGGGAAAAGAAAAGAAAGATATTCAAGGCTCATTATCAACATGCTCTGTCTTTTTTATTTTTTTACATTGTCACAAATGAGCTTCACAGCTTTCCCTTCATTATCAAGCTACCGGCCATAATACAGTCACATTTTCAATTGCATCATGATGTGATTCCTTACACGCCTGAGATGATTTCTGCTTCCTAATTTCTTTCTTGGAATCATTCATCATTTTCTTTATAAAATATTACCTCTCCTACTGCGGTCTGTCAAACTTGTCCCCCATCTGTGGAGGATTTTGCTTGCACTTGAGTGAGCTGTTTCAGGGGTGGGGGGAAAGGGAATTTTCAGGCTCTCCAAAGCTGTAGAGAAAAAAAAACAAACCCTGTCATGGTGCCAGCACCACATATTCTCTGGAAACCATGGTTGTTAGGACCCAGGCTAGGAATTGGGTGCACAAAAGCCAAGAAGAAAGAGGTCATGCTCTTAGCATTGTTTTATAAAGCAAAAATATGGAATGAATATGTTCAGGGCCCTGCAAAGGTGTGGTGTTCTTAACAGGTTGGCTCATCCTGTTATTGAGAGTTAGCAAATGTTCATACCCTGTGTCTTTCATATTGCTGCAGACTGAGTTCTGCTGGCTCATCACGATTGTTATCTCTACTGGAAAGCAAGCAAACCTCTCATCTGTGTGAGATCTGATGTGACATTCTGCGTTTTAGCCAATTCCAGCTGGCTGCTCCAAAAAAGCAGGCAATGTTTCATAGGTACCACAGCTATTTCTTTCTTCAATCCCCTGAAGCAGTAGCTGTGGGGCTGTACTTACAGTGAGGTAAGGAACTGTAAATTCATATTCTTTTATACATAGATTTTTTTTAATCACCTCTTTCAACATCTTTGTAGTAATCCAGCTGCATTAGATGATGTGACTAAATGACTCCTTCTTTTATCTGTTTTGACAGTCTCCCATTTTTGATACATCTCTGACTGCATTGTATGTATATCTCTGGACTTCATAATCTGCTTTAGAGCCTAAATTATACACTCCAGCCATACAAACACCATACCTCTCTGTCTTATTAATTTCTAACTTAAAGACAAGTTAATGAAAGTTTTCATGTGATTATTTTAGGCAGAAATGGGAAGGCAATGCAGAGTAAAAATCCTCTGCTAGCATAAATTCCAACTGCAATTTGTTTATTTCAGGAGAATTATGGCTGAGGATCAGCTTCCTGGTAGATCATGTTCATTTAGCCTTTCAAGCAGGTGTGTAAGACATATATCTTCCATGCTCACCCTATCATGGAGTGACTATACTATAACCTTTATCAGAAGCCAAAATAATCTCTGTCGGGAATATACCCTCCATTGACTCCTGTCCAAAATAAAAGGCTGTGTAAATTTGAAGAAAAATGGATATAGGCAGCTATACTGAGAAACAACAAATCAAAACACAGAGTTTATTTAGTTTGGTTGCATGCAGTCAACAGGTAAAAACTAAAAGATTTAGGGTTAAAATGAGTTATTAAGCTCTTTAATGGTGGATGAAAACTTTGGACTGGCATGTAACATGGATTGTCTGTAAATTAAAAAAGGTGGTTTATTTAACTTGTACAGTATAAAGTATATTTAATGATGTAAAATTTTATAACTTCTGCATTTAATTACTTCTTTGGTTAATAGAAATTATTCCAGTTGCCATTGCCACACATTTGCTCTGTTGGTGGTAGTGTTGGCAAACTAGTTCAAGGGATATGATTTGGTCATAGTAAATGTGAGATCTCATGGAAACAGACACTGCCCTCTCCTTCAAAACACAGTTTCACAGAATGGTTCTAGCTGGGCATTTGTGTGTTATCTGAGTCACCAAGAGCTCAAAAGGTTCAGTTTGACATTGTTTGGACCAGGACAGACACACTGAGCTGTTACACAACCATTCTTCAGCAAGGATCATCACAGCAATAAATAATTCTGCCTCTGTGTCCTCCTGAAGAGCAAGGAGGCCCCTGTAAGGTTGCTGCAGCAATCTGTTGGAGCAGAGGTAAGCCAGGTGTCTGGGGATGTTTCTTCATCACCGTTTCCTGGCATTCCCCTCCTTACCTGGCATGCCTCCTCCTAAGCAAAAGCTGTGTTGCCATATGGTTTTGTTTTGCTGAGAGGAAATCCGTCAAACCTACCCACCTTAAGATAACAATTTCCTCACTGCCAGTCATCACCTCGAGGCTGGCACAAGGGAGATGTGGAAAGCCATCACCCTGTTGGTGAAAACAGCCTCATTGTGTGCAAATCCCCAGCCGAGCTGCAATTGAGCTGTAAAAAAGGTGAAGGTTGTTCTGTGACTTGGCTGAGAAAAGAACCTGCTACTGCCTGGAACATGTTAATAAGGGGTTTAGTGTCCTAATATGGTTATAATTCTTTCCAGTCTTTTCAGTCTGGAAATTGGAATCTGAGCTTTTACAATGTATCAATTCTTTGAATGCTGCCTTATAGAATAAAGCTCCACACACCTACACATTGGGCCAAATCCCAGTGCCAGGATGATAGTAAATCTATTTATGTCAGTAGTGACTTCAGAGTTTATCAGTTTTGTAATAGTTCTGAATTTTGTAATGGTTTTTAATTTTTTTTTGTTTTGATTTTAAAAAAATCTTTCTGATGTTTTTGCATGGGCAGATAGTGATAAGAAAAGGGGGAAGAGTTTTTAAGTGAAAGGGGAGAGATTTTGATTAGATATCAGGAAGGAATTCTTTACTCAGAGGACGGTGAGCACTGGAACAGTTTGCCAGTGGATGCCCCATTCCTGGGAGTGTTCACGGCTGGGCTGGATGGGGTATTGAGAAATGTGGTGTAGTGGAAGGTGCTCCTGCCCATGTCAGGGAGGCTGGAAGTAGATCTTAAACGTCTCTTCCAAACCAAACCATTCTATGGTTCTACAACAAGGTCAGAAATGTATAGTTACAGTAAAAATAGCATATAACTGATCTAAATAAAATATAAACCCTATTTTATTAAACTTTGAAATATTCTGGCTACAATAGAAACAATGATACTTCCATTTGAAAAACAAAACCAAACAGAACTGACCCTTGCTTTTTCTTTTAATTTTTGGTGTAACACTCTACAGGCAATGAAAAACCCCAGGAGTACTTACTTCAAAGTGTTAACTTGAAAAGCAGTAGTTATAGATTAACAGATTCCATCCCTTTGTATTTTATCAACTGTGCTGCCTTTTTAATATAGTTTACAAGTGCAGGAACTAAATTTAGTGAGTAATGCACTAGTAAAAAAAATAATTATTAACAAAGAATGGCCTTTAGCTGAAGCTGGAATTCTTTGTACTAGTGAAACAAGGTATGTTAAATGCCGTAGATGAGGTAAGCTTACTTTTTATTATTACTATTTGCTTAGGGCTTAGAATAAAATTTTATATACTCTGAAGACAATGGGAAGTTTCCTCTTCTGTTTGATAATGCTACTATTGCATGTTTGATTTCCAGTTTAGGATATGAGACATTACTCATACATCACGATTCAGCCTGTTGCTTAATGAATAAAATTTTGTCTTCTGTACTTTACATTTTCCTGAGCTGCCCTGCTCTGCTATCCAGAGCAGGTTCAGATGCCACAGTTTTTGGCCAGTCTGCACTATGGCAAAATAGTACCATATTTTTGCCATTCACATATTCTTCCCTAGGCACCTGCTGTAGGCTGCTGTCACTGGACACAGTGAAATTTCTGTCTGATCTTGTCTACCTGTTTCTATCTTCGCTTGAATCTTCTGTTCTTAAACAAGAGACACCTCCTGGCAATCCACCTATGAGCAAGAACTGCAATGCCTCGGCAGGGAGATAGTGCTCTTCTGGAGTCCTCATTCCTTGTGCTCACAAGGGGTAGATTGCTTTTGTAGGGAAGCATGCTTTAGTTAGTCCAGGTTTGCCTTAGAATTTGTTCACAAGTTGTCAGAACTGCATGCAGCTCAAAACACTAATAAAAGGAGTCTCTGTTACCAAAAAATGAAGAAGATTTTGAATTTTTGCAGTATTTCACAGTCACCTCAGAGAGTCACAATACAGAGGCATTTGCAGTGATATATCTACATTAATTAAACTTTCAGAACAGTATTTCACACTGAGTGTACAATTTTGTCTTCTAGCTCTATTCTTCATCCTTTATGGAAAGTAATATTTTCTCACGTTGCACAGACCCTGCAACTAGGATTGATTTCAGTCGTAGAATCACAGAATGGATTGGGTTGGAAGGGACTTAAAGATCCTCTAGTTCAAATGCCCCAGCCGTGGGCAGGGACACCTTCCACCAGACCAGGGTGCTCAAAGCCCCATCCAACCTCGCCTTCAGATCATTAATGAGATAATTTCTTAGCTCCCAGCTGAGCCAGGACATTTGGTTATTTGAACTTTCTCCAGATAGTGCTTTGCTTGTCTAAGACAAAATTTTGCCCCAGTCCTCAAAGTACCTTGGTTACTCTGCTTCTCAAGCAGTTTGATTTACTAAGTCTCACACTTTCCTATGTTTTTTTTTCCTCTTGCCTTGTTTGAGCCTTTATTCTTTTATATTGTATTAGTGAAAGCACAGAGCCAAAACTTGACCTGAAGATTAAACAGAGAAACTTCAAAACATGTTGAGTCTGACTGTGGAAAGTCTCCTATGCACGTCTATACTGCAGCAAGGAAATTCTTCAAAGTGTGTTCTGTTTTCACTCTTCTCTAGTGCTGAGTGTTAAGCATTTCTTTTTTCTCTTTTATTTTTTTTCCTTTCACTGTGCTGTGTCATTAGTGCTGGCTCTGTTTGATCCATGAGGAGAGCAAATTTCCTGCTTCTGCCTACAATGAACTTGAGAACTTTTTCACTAGGGCCAGTAAGAATGCTCTTGCACTAAGGAGAAAAAAAGAAAAGCCAGAGTAAGAATGTGATTTTTTTCTACTCAGCCTTTTCATATATAAAATGCAGCAAGCCAAAGCTGTACACATACCAAGAGGTGTCACAGCAAATTCCTCTCTCTGTGTTTTCCCAGTGGTCACAGCTCAGAGTTGAGAGCTATGCAGAATCAAATGCTAAAATTCTGCTGCTGCCCTGTGTGAGCTGGCCTTGCAAGCTGGTCCCTCTGAAGCTGGTCCATCTGTGAGGGTAATGTAAAGGATAGTTTGTATTTTTTCTCTGTTAAGAACTGTTGTTTATTTCCTGCAAAAAAGAGGAGACATTGGCATCGCAGATGTGTTCTTTGATTTCAGGATGTAAGTCTTCATTCTTCAGCAATTTGGGGGCTCCTATGAAGTGTGTCCATGATATCTGAACACCCAAGGATTGCAGCCGACGTCTTGCATGGTGTTCCCTCAGCACGGTTTCATGATTCCTGTGTGTTTGCAGAGAGTATAAGTCATCTTCTAGTTTGAAACACTACATTGTGGATGGAAGGTGTAGGTCTACCTCTTTTCACTTCAGGTGTCTACACCTGAGCTAGTCACTGTGACTTTCCTTTAAAGTCAATTTAAAAATATAGGCAGGTCTAGACTGATGTTGATATCTACAGTAGGATGAGATGAGTAGAAATGATAACATTTGTCACTAACCATAAAGGAAATCCATACAGCAGCTTAGCCATAAATACGTGCACTTGGTCACATAAACCTCACCTGCAGTGTCCTGCTTCTATACTGCATAATGTTCACACAGAAACAACTTATAGTTGAGCAAAAGCTTTTTGGTTTTGAGGACTCATGACATCAGGAAGCAAGGAGTATAAGTCCAGGCAGTTCTGCTTCTGCCACCAAAACCTCATCTGAGCTGTCTCAACTTATCTCTATAGCACTGCTCTGGGCAGCACTGGTGTCCCATTTATTGCAGAACATGCACAGAAGTAATGCACCATTTCATGTGTTAAGATTTTATTTTCATTTGTTAACATCTTTGCAAAAACACTGGTTGAGCTTTATTTCAGTTAAAGTTTCTTGAGAATTTTTACCTAACAGAACTTCTCCTTTCCCAAGAATGAAATATGAAGCAATCTCTTTATTTTTTTGATATTAAATATGTTTTGACCTCTGTTTCATTGAAAACTGTTGCACTTCTGTGCTGTGAAGTGACTTCAAAATATTTCATGGATACAGGTGCCTGTGACATCTCTGATCATTCCCATAAAAATGCTGATCTAGGTGGCTCCATGAAAATTCCCAAACCTTCACCGTCGAATATGTGTGTTACAGAGGAGTGTAGCATAAGTACCTTCCCAGAAACTGATTTTTTTTTTAGCTGTCAACAGCTACTACCACTACTGTGATGTTTAAAGTTGAAACTAAGAGTAAGAGTTGTCTGTTGTGCTTATCAGACCTCTCTGCTTCCGGCAAGTGACTCAGTGGAGGGAGGTGGTGACTTGATTAAAAGCAGAGGGTGACAAACACAGAGAGTTAAGAACAAAGAAAAAGAATGGTGTGAGGCAATAAGAAAAAAATCTCTGAAGTGGCATCAGGAACAGAAATAGACAGACAACAAGAGGAGAGTTAATAGAAGGGTAGGTTGTTGGATGCACAATACAGAACACATATCAAAATGGGGAAACACATATCAAAATGGGGGGAAAAAAGAGAAAAATGAATGGCAGGTCTATGTAGTAGGCTAAGGCAGGAGGCAGAAAAGAAAGGAGGAGTGGCAGGTCCTAAGGAGAAGAGAGAGGGAAGCATCTCAGGTTTCTAGAGCCACAGAACCTCAGCATTTGCTGGCCACCAAGCATTTAGGCACAACCTGAACATTTTTATAAGGCATGATTCAGGTTTTCAATAAGATTTCATCAATTAATACCATTCACTTAAACTTGGTTATCTTAGGCTAACACTGCAATCTCAAGTTATTTGTGACTAAGTAGTTGATATACAGATTACTCAGATTTCATTTTCCTGGAGTGTTATTTGATACAGAAGAATGCAGCCACCAAAATCCTCATCAGCACAGAGAACAAGAGCAAACAGGTTTTGTGTGCGTGTAAAAGCATAGAAGTGAGACAAATTCACATATATTAGATGGAAAAGCGGTATAGAAACCTGTGAATGGAAACTGAGATTACATTGAAAGTGTGAAACTATAGATTATTTTATATATTAAGAAGAAATACAGGAGCTACAAAAGTTCTATCTTTCATTCTCTTTGTAAAGTTCCAGTGCTGCCCTTCACAAGCCTCACTTGAATATTTCATTCAAGTGAAAGTAAATTCAGCTTTACTTCACCCGACTATGATGTCTTTGAAAACTGTCTCAATCTTTCCATACGAAGAGTACATCACCAACAGAGCCAAACTCTTAATAATACATTGCGTGACTACAGACAAAGCATCTATCTTTGATCCAAAAGAAAATGTATAATGGCACTCACTAGCTGAGCTCTACTCAAAAATAGAAAATAGCATTTTCTTTCTTCTTGTGCAGTTTCATGTGATCCTGAATGTTTTCTTGTTCCAATACAGCTTCTTTCTTCTGTTTACTGGAATAAATTCTGAAAAAAAAATAGCAACCTGCCCTTTTACCTTTCTCCAGGATTCAAACAAAAACACTACAAGGCTCTCCTCTCACCCAGATGAAAGCTTAGCCACCCACTTTAGCACCTGTATTTCCATTTCCTTCTCCCACCATAAAAGACACCCCTCTTGCCTTCTTCCTTTACACACCTTGCAGCTGAGCTGTAAATGAGCTCCAGATGCATGAGTTCAGTAACCTGTTTCTCCTAACCTAAAGGCTTGCTAGGAGAAATGGATTATGTTTCCTAACTGAGCATCACTGTGGTATTGTCCGGAGCGTTCCCTATCACTAGAACAACTGCTACAGAACTGCTCTGATTTTACAGAATTCTGCTTGTAGGAAAACAGTGTATCCATGGCTTGCACACCACAGTCACGAGTGCCGCCTTCAGACTCTCCTAAGGGGCTTGAACTGTGCAGGGCATATTTTGCAGAAGGGCAGAATACATGAGGTATCTGGAATCTTGGCAAGGTCTAAAGAAACTGTTCAGAGTCTGGATACAGATTGGTCTTTCCTGATTTAAGAGTAGCCACATGATTGCATGCCCCAGTTAGTAGGGTTGATGCTGAGCAGTCCACGGTAGTATCTCAACAGTGTTTTGAAATGTGTTGCAAGAGAGATGCCAGGAGTATAATTCAGTAGGCCATTTTTCCACTTAAGCTACTATCCATCTTCAGTTCAGTTCTTGTGTGGGTTGACATGCAGGGACTCTTAAGTGTGTCCGGATTTCGGAGTTAAGGATATCAGGCCTTAAAATTAGTGCCTTTCCTCTTCAAAGTGCCCAGTGTGGAAATGACCCCAGCAGCACATAAGCTCATGGCAGAGCTATGGATCAGGCTGGGGTGGGACATGGCCTTTGGTGCACATCCTCATGGAGGGGCGGGATGCCTCGGGATGCTCACAAGTGCAGCTGAAACACAGCCTCTTTAAGTGGAGCTGGGGCTGGGGAAGTCACCTCTTGACCACCCAGCCTCCTGCCTGCCAGGGCCACCAGCTGACACGTCCGTGATGGCAGTGGGGTGTCCAGGCCATGGAAGTCCCAGAGCCTGCAGTGTGGGCCCATGGAAAGTGCCCAGGCAGTTGGACACAGGAAGAGCTGCATGCCCTGGCATCTGCAAGGGAAACATCCCTTAAGGGGGGGTTGGGAAGGAAGGTTGGAGAGAAGGGAAAATGTCTTTATTTCAAAAATGCTTAGTATTGGTTTTGCTTTGTTCACTGTTCCTCCTCAACTGTTTGAGCTCTACTTTTTAAGGGGAATTTGTTGCACAAACATGTATTTTAGTCATGATCTTTCTCAGGCTGCCAAGGTGGAAGAGATAAACATCACAAGTTGTCCAGTATATTCATGGGATAACTCTACTAAAATTTCACATCTACCACAAGTATTTGTAAATGGGATCAATGCATGTTCAGTAGGAAAAATGAAAGCATGCCCACTTTGGTCTGGGTGAGTCCACCTTCAGGAGTAAAACATTTGTCAGGTAAAGGAGTATTACACAAACCAACTGAATTTTAAACTAAGTTTAAAGGGGCTGAGGAGGTCGATGTAGGAAGCCTCTGACCATCCGCAGGATTCAGAGGGGACCTTTCAGCAGATGAGCTGAGGAAAACCAATGTACAGCCAGATGGACATGTATTTGTGCTTTAAACTCTTGAAGCTTACAGCTTCCCCTGCTTTCCTTGCAAGTTTTCCCTGTATCTTAATAGTCACAGAGGTGACAAAAGCGCTGCTTAATACCACCTTTGACTGATATATATTAAGGGAAATAAATTCAGTCCCCATTCACCTCTGGTCTGCTGCATGTCTATTTATTACTGTGCTGTTTCCGAGCTAATAAGTCTTATAAACTAAATTTGATTTTTTTTTAATAACCTATGAATCTTAAGATTCAATCGGAAGCTTTTGAAACTTTACAGCATATAACTGGAGCTGATCTCTTTTTCTTTATTGTTCAGCTTGCAGGTCAAGCAATTATTACTTTCTGTCTCACTGTAATTTCATGCCAGTCTATTTTAGCTTGCCAACTGTCATGTTGGTGGATTGAGCTTTTCTATAGTTCTACATAATGCATTTCTTGCTCAAAGGGTAAAGCATTTTTAAATTAAAATGCATAATTTTCTAAGAAAACTGTTAATAGAAATATCAGTATTTTCCAACTAAATTTAATAAAGCTGTAGTCCTGTCTGATGCTGGTTTCTACCAGTCCAGCTAGACCTAAAATTAAAGACAATTTTCTGTTGGCTTAAATCAAAGATCCAGAAATTAAATTCATTTTCTCTGTAAACAGGTTCCTAAATCTTTTTCAAGACCAGAATAGATAATGGTCATTTCGTGATTAAATTACATGATGGCTATAAATGTGGTCACTTGCATGAAGATGGGTGATTTAATACATCTGGCAGTCAAAGAAATAGGTTTCTGTGCTGAAGCTGCTTGGACTTTTAGTAAGGGAAGGACTGGATTCATAGGGATAAATTATTTTTATTGTTTTGTAATCTGCTTTTGTTGCCTGATTTTTTGGACAATGTCTGGGTAAGAAAGTGATGAGAAGTGGTGAAGGTTGTCTCACTCACTGTTTTTGTGTCATGGCTCCCACCTTTTACCCAGCAGGTGCTTTGTTGTGCTGGGTAGATGCTGTGGACTGAAATAGAGTAGGTGGCTGTGTCTCTGTGTGCCTGACAGGCACCAAACTTTCTGTTTTGCACCTTCCAGCCTTCTTCTCTGTGTGTGTGTGTGTGTGTGTGTGTGTGTGTGTGTGTGTAGGCACACACATCTGTCCTCACCTACCTATACATGTATGTATATAAAACTTGTTTATGTACTCTGAACGTGTGTGGGGCTCTGCAAGCAGCATTTCAAATTGCCAGAACAGAGCACAGAGATGTTTTGTGACCAGTATTACTTGGCAAAGTAGCCTCACAGCACGAGAGCCTCTGCTATGAAAAGTAGAGAGGAAAGATTAGCAAAAATGAATGGGCTACTGGTGACAAAAAAAAGAAGATGATATAATCACTAGGTGGGAATAGAAGGCAACATGGCATTACTTTTCAGCTTGCTCTCATTTATACCGATCTGTAAATTACACAGTGCCTGAAGCTATGCCAGGACTCTGTAAACACTTTCTGCAGAGTATACAAAACATAAAGACATTGCATAACCAATAGGATTTGCACTGAAGGAATGGCGAAGTAAAAATAATAACAGCAAGACTCAAGCATGGCTCAAGATTTTTGCTTGAAGCAAAATCTCTTCAGGATAGTGCATGAAATAAGACATTGAAGAGACAAATGCCTGTAGAAGAGGAAGCGGGGTAGGAGTAAGGGATGAACACAAGTGTCCACAGCGTAGAAATGGAGATAATGAGTAGACAGACAACTGGAATTACATGAAAACGCATTCAACAAATTGTGGTGAAATCTGAACTGGCAGAGAGAAAGATTTGTGACCAACCCAGCAGCAAAGACAGAATGGTGCTGGGATGGACCATGGGGCAGAGGACCTTTTTCACAGTGGGGCTCTGTTGTTTCCCACGTGAGTTACTACACTGAATTAAAGGACTCCCTGACTTTAGCTAGACAGGTTGACTAAGCCAATTCAAGAAGCTTCACTTATTTTTAGGGCGAAGGAGAATATAGTGACTGTGGAGTACGAGGTATGTCATAGAGAACTGAACAAAAGGCAGGAATGAAGTTGCTAGAATTAGGAGATAAGCGGGAAATAACTTTAAGTGGTAAAATAGGCAGTGTATGGTCTAAATGGAAGTATAGGGGAGAAGGTTTAAAAAAAAAGTAATAAATTAACTGGTGAGGTTTTTATATGTACTGTAATGCATGCAGTGGGACAAAGAAAATAGGAGAAATAATAATACATAAATCCAGAGAGAATCTGAACATCGCATCACAACTGATCAGATCTGACCAAACCATACTGAAGACATAAAACTTAGCTGCTAAATGTAAAGGCTAACACTTTCAAACACAC
This sequence comes from Pachycephala philippinensis, assembly GCA_013397055.1. NCBI lineage: Eukaryota > Metazoa > Chordata > Aves > Passeriformes > Pachycephala > Pachycephala philippinensis. Next base: position 89,939 of record VWZT01016048.1, read on the forward strand.
ACAAGTAGGCGGAAAGGGGGAGGGAGAAATAAACTTGCATTGTAAAGGGAATTCTGTGAATCTCCATGGTACAAGCTGTATGTTGCTCAGACTGTTTTAAAATATATTAGCCAGATGCATATGGAATTTCACACTCTTTACATCATCCCTGCTAAATAAAAGGATAAGAAGGCAGACAGATCTCTCTAACAAAAGATTTCCCATCCTAATGAGGCCGCTGTATTTGCCCAAAGCTAGTTATCCCATATTCACTAGCCTGTAGGACACAAAGATGCTCATTAATAGGTACAGCCAAAGCACATGGTACTTGATCCACTCCCAGCCACCTGATTTTTCCCCATGGATGATTTCAGCCCAGGTGCAAATTAGAGCTTCCAAAAAACAGTAGAGTCCCAGGAGAGCAGGTGGGCTTTATGTGTCTAGAAGGGCAAAAAAAGCTGTTAAAATAACACATCTGTGTTTCTGTCAAGTAGAAGACAAGGAGGAAAGCCTTAATCTGTCTTTCAAAGGCAATCAGGATCAAGCCTTGGTAAAAGATCTAAGCAGCTCCAGGTATTCATGTGCAGAAAGTAAACAGAGAAAGATTGTATTTATCTGATAATTTGGAGGAAATTAAGTTTAAGGTACTGATGAGATATTTTTAGATTTAGGCAAATTTTACTTCCACTTGAATTACTGGGAAGGTTTTATTGCCTGAAAGGGAATTTAGAATATTAAAAACCAACAGTTCGATCATGAAGACATAAAAGTCAGAAGTACAACTTTTCAAACATAACATGAAATGTTAATCCTGGGAATACAGGAGACGTTTCTCTGACTTGGGTTTCAAAAAGCTGTTGGAGAACCAATTCTGAAATTGTATTTATCCAAATACTTTATTTTCTAATTTTTCTGCAGTTATTTTTTCTGCAGTCTCCTCAGAACTGAAGTAGAAGTCTTTCGCTAGAGCTTCCAGGACTGTTCTGAGCTTCTTTGCATCTGTCAGATCTGAACGGTGCTTTCTAAAACCACATAGCAAGTTTTTCTGGCCTTTTTTGGCATGCAAGCTCTTTTCAGTACCAGTTCAACAGAACATGAGCTAGATGCCGTTTCCAATATTATAGTGCAAAACCATTGGCTCAAGTAAGAGGAAGTCTTCTGTAAGAAAAGATAAAACTTGAATAAATTTAAAGCATATTTGAAAATATTGCAGCCTTGGATTTTGCCATTGCACCACTTCTTGGGGGCAAGCAAGGACAACCAGTCTCTACTTATTTCTTTTACCTAATCTTCTCTGAGTACTGTCTAACTGATAGCTACATATTATTATAAAGTCCTTGAAAAAAGGTGAATGTTAAGTATTGTTAGAGAAAATAAGTAGCTGTTGTGTTTAGTTTTGGCAGAAACACAAATGCATTTTTAATATCTTTTTGTTTAATCTAAACCCATTAAGAGAGCTTTTCCTTTTCTGCCTACATAAAGTACAGTCTTCATTTCGTGTCATGATAACACAAATTCTACAGAAACTTTACAATTAGTGTACTTTAGCATTGCTGCAAAATCCCTCAGGAGCTTATTATTCTCTTGCTTTGTGGTGATGGGTGGCTAAGCAACTCAAAACAGAAGGGCTCTTAAATCTAAAAATTAAACCTTCAATCAACATAAAACAAAGTTAGTGCCTTAAGATAAAATGTAACCAAGCCTTTTACATTTTCCAATTTCTTTTCTTGGTTTTCTGATGTAGCAAGGGGCTGCCACCTGGCAGAAGCAGGCTGCAGAAGTTACCATTCTCATTTCACATTCCAGGTGCACTGACTGCAGAAAGCTCCCTTTGTTCCTTCCTCAAATGTGAATAAACAGTAGCAGCTTTTATAGCCCTGGCACAGAGCGTGAGCCGCAACAAGAGAAAACATGAAATGCCAGTGTACTCTGAGGCAAAATGATGCCTTGCAAGGAGATATACATTTTTTAAATATACATGTAATTTTAAAAATAAGCACAGAGTTTTAAATTAAAAAAAAAAAATCAAAAAAATCAAAGTGCCTGTAAAGCTCAAACTCGGGGAAGAAGTTTACAGATTGGGGAAGAATCTTACAGACTGTGAGAGAAGTTTACAGACTGGGAAAGAAGGAAGACAAGATAGGATTTAAAAATAGATCAATCCTCTCATTTTAAAAAAAAATTCTATAGATACACTTCTTGTACTCCTGCACCCTTTAGGATGTTGAGCTTCTCAATTCATAAAGTCGCCAGCTCCTACCTCATAGTCTAAACCAATTATCTGCATTAAAAATGCCAGGCCAAATCCCGTGCTCCACGTGCTGGCACTGCTCTCCTGGCTCCGGTGGCACTGGGCCAGCGACACCATGTGAAGATGCAGCTGAGAGGCAGAGTCCAGTGCGTCAGCTCAAGGTTGGCACTGCACTCGTGCAGCCACACAGCTCCTCTTCCTCGCAGAGCCAGTGCCCAGGAACAGCACCTTGTTCTGCAAGGAGGGTGTAAATCAGAGATGGGGAAGCAGTAGCCTCAGATTTCTTGTACTCTTTGTCCATCCCCACAAGTTTTTGGGTGTGTACTGTTGTTGTGAGCACTGGATAATGCTAAGTATGTATTTGTGGTGTGCCAAGGTCTATTCATCTCTTACCAAATAATTTCTCCACACCTGCCAACCTACTCTAAAGGAGAGACCAAATTATACAACACCTTTTGTCTGCTTTCCCCGATCATTATTGAGTTTTAATAAATTGTATTATTATGTTGAATACTGTAGAAAGGGAAATACTAAAAAAAAAAAATCACATGCCAAAGACTTCACAACTGAGCTTTTCTTTCAAACAGTGCTGCAGGTGCACATATTTATTGAGTAAGGCAATAGAACTTCTGATGCAAAGTAGAATGAGAGTGTCACAGGCCTCTTTAAAAATAACTGAGGAATGTCAAATAGACCAAAGGTACCCATGTGGCTGACAGAGCTAAGGACCAGCCTGGACTGTTGGTTCTCCTCCCTCACCAGGACCACTGCAGGTTTCACAGTCACAATCAAAGGTCAGGAATCTCAAGAGTTCCAGAAATGGTTCATCACAAACTTCATAATGAATTCACCCAAAACTGGAAGGTAGAAACATCATCCACGACCATGGAGTGTTTTTTAAAGTATGGTTCTAATGATGAGTTTTTTTGACACCAACACCCACCCTGTCCTTGCTAAGGAGTTTAGAGTTGTGTACAGGAGTGGCACATCTCTGCTGGCTTTCCTAGTGAACTCCTCTGTGAGTCTAACACAGTAGTAGTCGTGTACTTGCCCAGAGACTAAGGCAACCATGCCAATCATTCCTTTTTTATAAATTTCAGCTTTTTTAAGTGGCACATGTATGCTTCTGATTTTTCTTTCTATGCCTCAAATATTTTTTCATCCTTCCCTTCCCTTCCCTTCCCTTCCCTTCCCTTCCCTTCCTTTTCCATATACCACCTTGAATATCACTTTGCAGTTACAGAATCATCTAGAGCAGATTATATTTCATCATTGAGATTTTTAAACAAACATTTACTGCATTTTCATTTTTAGATTTTGCTTTTCATTTGAAGTATAAGTGCTAGTAGATTTGTTCAATCTTGTTTTTATCAGAAGCCAAAAAACAAGGGGCAGTGCAGAACTCCTACGCTGAGAGAAGGGAGGGTAAATGAGAGGGAGAAATGATGAAGAAAAGAAAATTAGGAAAAGAGTGAATTTACTCTCCAGAGCTTGAAACTGACAAATAGTTTGTTGAAATTTTAATTTCAACCCAATCTGATTCAAATTATATGCTTTTTCATTACATGACTGCTTTGCAATCAAGTGTTTGTCTCTGTACCCCTATGTTTTGTATACACGCTGCAGATGAAGCTTTATTCCAATCTTAGCCATCATTGGGTTAAGAGGTGGGGGAAGGAAGGGTGAAGATGCTTACAGTGAGTATGTTTTGATGACTCATTTCACACTGAAAAGCTGCCAGATATGCATCATTTCCACTCACTGAGAAATGCTGTTTCAGTCAACTGAAATAGTTTTTGATCTAGGGTGGGGGTCTTCAACCTACAAGCAAATGGAAACCACATGGTAATTATCCTCATGTTGATGCCAAAGCCAAAAATGCTGCTGTTTTAAAAAAGCAGCACCAAAAGAAGAGAGGCTGTGCAGTTAGAATCTATTTACATCTGGAGTATAATGAAAGAAGCAGCAAAGACCACAAAATAGATGGGATGAAACAAGAAAAATTGACATGAACTTTCTTTAAGTGGTCAAAACCAAGGTCAAATGTGCTGAAGCACCTGAATATCAGTACTGTCTTAAGTACAGTAATACTAAATAAAACTTTAAACTTCGCAAAGGTAACTTGGGTAGCTGGGAAACTGCAGAGCTTTCTGTTTTGGGAGGAATACGTGGGTTTTACATAACCTCGTTCTTCCCCCTATATTAGAGAGGAAGATTAGATAGTTGTCAGAGATCTGATTACAAAGAATTTCTGAGGCATTTTTATCTCACTACTATTTAAGAGGTAGAATTGCTAGTGGTTTTCTAATGGAAACATTTGCTATTTACAGGCTTTAATTCAGTTGCTTAATTGCTTCTTCAGAATGCAAAGGACTGGAACTTGAGCCAAGAGTCATTTTTCCCGAAGAAAATATTTATTGAAAATAAAAGCAAACTTCAGCCATATCATTCAAGCTGTAAATTGAAGCAGACATGGTAGGAAGAAATCTCAACCATTTTCTACCTCTTCAGGAATGTCCATTAATACAGACTTTAAGTTCCTTAGGGAAAACATACTTTCTCTTAGTGATTAAGAATGGGTCAGGGAAAAGACTTCTGATGTTGCCTAAGGTACATATATGCTTAGTGAAATACAGAAAGAAATCTAAATGGCTGCTGTGCCTAACTTCTTTTGACATGGTGCCTTGCGTATTAAAAAACCATACCCAAATACACAGGTAATCTCAGCATGTGATTGCAGTAATATTCCGGTGGTCATCAGCTAACAAAAACCCTCATATAAATCAGGTTCTCAGTGCCAGATAATAATTTCTAAGATACAAATATCATTGTCTAAAAAAAGTCTCCTCTGTTCAGATTCCTAGTTTGACAGCTTACATCTGCCTCTACATATTAGAGATAACAGGAGGAAAAAATAGATGTATGGAAATCAGACACGTTGTAGAGTTAGAGCTATCATATTTCACAGGGCTACCTCACTAGATGATCCTTTCTTGGCTCACGTCGTGTATGACACATATCCAGCCATAAAGGACTTGATTTTGAATTCCTGGCATCCTCAGCTGGCACTGAGCTGAAGAATTCAGGTGATTCCAAATAGGTCATTCATTGCTTCTCTTCCTTGGAGAGTTTGATTTTCAAAGACTTATGGAAGGTTTCTCTTCAAGCATGGGGAGCAGAGGCAGTGTGTTCACTTAATATTAGAGACGTATTTAACACACCAATACAAAGTGTTCTGATAATATATTAAGGACTACCCTGGACACCTTTGCTATAATAGATTCTTGGAAAGAACAAATTGACATTTGAAAAGCCTAGTGGGTCATCTAACCCATCCATGGAATGTGCAGAATTAATAACTGTGAGCCCTTGAATATCATCCTGAAAATAAGCTCAGGAACAATAAATAATTTATAGTCCATTTGTAGTTGCAAGTCTTTCATTCTTACAGATACATTTGGAACTGGAGCAGAATTTAATAGTGCAAGAGGAACAATAAGAACAGTGGCAAAAAGCTCCTCCTCAGTGTTAGCTTTGGACACAATTGTCTCTGCCTAGCTCTGTGTAACTCAGCCAATTCTCCCTCTTGCACATTCAGGCATGAAGTTTAAATTCTCAATAGACCACTATAAACTCTCACTCAAGCTGGTGTAAATCCAGACTAGCTCCTATGATGTCAGAGAATAAAGTTACTCTGAATTTACTGCTGTGTAACTGGGAGTGGGTACTGATCCCATCCACTTTACTTTTTCTGTAAATTACTATGCCAAGTCCTGATGGCCTCACATAGGCAAGAACTCCTGTTTGTCATCAACACAAATTCTAAATGAGCAAACAGTGCTAGGTTGCCCTTTAATCTCTTCTTGCTTTCCTAGCTTAGCCATGCACTCCTAATAACTCCCTGTATTGGCTGGTCACTCCTTTTGGACACTGGCAACAACAACTGAGGATGTAGACACTGCAGAAAATTATTAAAGTAATTTTCTAGGTGTGTTTCCACCAAAACAGCAGGGGCGCTTGATAGGTCAGTGCCTGCTATGTCACCATTCCACACCTCCTCTAAAGAGCTGGGAAATTTTCTGTTTGATATCAGATCTGTCCCCACCTCAGAAGAAAAATTACCCTTCTTTGGCAACCTAAAACTCAATTTCTCCAACAGAGCTTATCTGCAGCAAGCTGATAGACTGCTGAGCTCCAGCAAGCAACCTGACCCCTGGCATCAGTAACATGTCACCTAGCTGCATCCCTCCAAAGCCTTTTTCTCTGGGAAGCAAGTTCTAAATTGCAGTACATCTGAAATGAAATAATAGACTCTTTGGGCTTATACTCTGAAGTGCTATTACGAGTGTCGGTACTGCAAAATACTTGTTTGATATATTAAAATAATTCTTTTCATGAGAGTTTATGTTGATTTCTTCCACTTCATTGCTATATACAGAGGGATCCCTTTTCATGTTTTATAACAATAGCTTTATTACTCCATGTTTTCATTAGCTGTAAAATCGGTATAAAGTGAAAGATGTTTACAGTTTCAAGATACAGAAAATGGACTGGAAATCTTGAAATTAACACAAAGAAATGTTATGAAATCTAGCTAGTTACTGTCTGTAAAATGTGTAGGTTTGCAACAAGAAAGAAGTGCAGGAAAACAGTGAATCATGAAGGCAAAGCATAGCTAGATTTAATGCATGAAGCATTATAATTATCTGAAAAACAGTCGAACCAAGGACACTACAATTTGCCACAATAATTTGTCTTTCAGAAGCACTGAAAACAAAACTTAGCTTAAAGAAAGAAAAATAAATCTTCCTAAAGATGGGCCTGCAACTCTGGTCAGATTCTCACAGCATGCTTAAATTAATCAACTGGCCATAACTCAAACCACTGTGACTGGAGATTTATGGAAACATGGCATAGTTGCTCTTTTTCCTTGCCTAAATTGTGATAATTTGGTGTTGAAAAAATGCCTCTCACTGGGTCTTGAAGTCCATTGCTATAATGATTGATGATTGCAAAATTGTTGATTGCAACATCTTGAATGTGTTATGTTTAGTTATAAATGTGTCTGAACTAAAGGGCAAAAGAAAGTTTTCTATGATCTCATGCACTCATTCCTTAGATCTGTGGCAAGATGGTCCCAGACTCTTACACAATGCTGGAGACAGGACAGCCTGGAGAGGCAATCCCGCGTGTCAGGGTGCATCCAAGCTATCGGAAGCGTGACGCCTTTGTCACTGGCACTGTCACCAAAACATTTGGGGCGACGCCATTTCTGTGCAAACATCTGTGATTGTATTAGGATCAAGTGGGGCTCACAGGGGTTGATTGGCCATGGCTGTGGCCACCCCTGTGCTTTTCCAGCTGTGCCTGGAGGTGTAGATCCCAGTGCCGGCTGAATTCTGAGCGAGCAAAGCGGCCACAGTCAGAGCTGCCCGCAAAGAGCCCAAAGCCTCGCAGTTTGTCACAAGGACAAATGCACCCTCTGGAATGCCTCTGATGCTGTTTAAGCGTTGCTTAATCAAAAAGAAACTATTCCTAAGTTTAAAGAAACTTTTGCCATTTTTTCTTTGCTCTTGAAGCTTCAGATGGAGACGATTTTGTTCAACTATCTTCATCAATTATGTAGTGAGACAGAGGGAAAATAAGTCCAGAAGGGACTTGCTGAATTATTTCTTTGTCTTCCTACTGAGGAAGACCCTTTCCCACGCAGTACAGGGAGGATTGCCCTGCCAGTTTAGATTGTTTTGCAATGTCAGGCCTAAGCTGGTATCAACAGCAGATGACAACAGCCATCCCAAAAACTCCTTGTGCTTCCTTTACAAACACCTCACTTCTGGAAGAAGATTTAAGATTTGCAATTCAACTAGAATATTACTTAACCTATCTAAGTGACTCACCTGAAGTCAGAGGTGCTGCATTTACAATTGCGGCTTCAAAACAATTGAGTTTTGCAAAGCAGAGATAAAGAAGCTTCTGCTTTTCTGAAAGTTTTGGATGTTTTTTATTACTTTACATATGAATCTAATAATTTTTTTATAAACTCTGTGTGACAGAAGAGACATAGCTGGCTTTTTAATACCAACACTGAAAGAATACACTGCAGGATTATGGTCTAATTTTATTTCTTGACATCCATTTTATTTAGGGAATGATATATATCTAGCCCACTCAGCACCTGCTGTCTTCAGACACGCTAGCCATTTATGTCACTTATTTAGGGTTCCCCCTTAGGCTCTGGAGAGCAGTTCTTCCACTTCAGAATCCCCTTCTGCCATCATTCAGTTTTTATCAGATTCTCACCTCAGACTCCTACCACAGCCGGTTGTGCTGGAGAGGTCAAGAAATAAGGAACAGGCTGCTTTCTGTGCTGGTGAGATACCCCTGGGAGCTCTAGCTCTGGAATTCAGGCTCTGGAAATGCATCATTCCTTTCATTTCATCACATTGCTGTTTGTTTGATGAAGTGTTCAAAATTCAGTGGCACCAGCACACCAATTGGCTTTACTATATTATAATCTTTGTGAAGGTCTTCATGAACTTACACGCAAAGCCTTTGAAAGTCAAGTTCAAAACAAAACAAGGACCATATCCTTTTCCTTTATGGAATTTTAGGGGAAAGGTCTTCCAATTTTGAACTGAAAAGTACTTTACACAAAATGTTTCAATTAACAAACCAGTAGCTATTCCTAGCAACTGCAAGAATTTAATAAGAACAGCTTTTGCAGAGGACTTGGGTGACACTGGTCGATTCATTAAGAGCCACAGGAACTGAGAATGTTTCCTGCTCCTCTGCCATGATGCTGCCAGCTCCCAGCTCTACAAACTATCTACAGCCGCAGCTATGGGTTTGGGGCACAAACTCTTCCTGTGAGCTCGTGCTGCAGACGTGCAACTTCAGGGCTGAGTGCACCCGGTGGCCTCAGTTCCTTGTTCTGCTTTAGAGGAGCATTAGTAAGTGGTACATGCCTGGGGTCAGGGGACAACAGCAGCACACACACACACTTCAGGGCACAGATTGCTGTCCTGAAACGTGGTAATGACACAAAGCAGTGCTGTTGTGACTACAGGTAACGTAAGAGCACAATTTCAGGTTTTGCACAAAGTTGCAAATACTGATAATTACATTCAAAATTGTTCCTAAAGGAGATATTTCTCTGAAAATGGTATCTTTATCACTATTACTCTACTTGTAGAGAAAAGATGGCTGTGATCTGCATCAGAGAAGTGCTAAGGGCAGATCTGCATCAGCTCCCTGGGACTGTCCTGCTCAGCAGGCATGTACAGCTGCTGGTGCTCAACCAGCTCAGGGTTCTTCTAGCATATTTTTAGATGAGCAGGATGCATAACTTTAAAAAGAAAACATTTGCCAGACCACACATCATTTCATTTTTGCAGCCTTTATTTTTAATAAACTATTACTTCTTCCACAACACTGTAATATTTTCCACAACACCACTTTTCCAAAGCGTCATCCAAGCCTCCTCTGGGCTCTGCAGCAGCCAGTACTGAAATTCTCATATGATTTATTTTCCCAGGCACCTTTAGTTCTCTAGTGGATATTAAAAGAGAGAAAGTTTTAAATATACCTATATATAAAAGAAAGTATTTTTTGACAATTATAGGAAAGTCCTACTATTAATATTTCTTACACGTGATTCATCATCTTTATTTTACTTTGAAGATAACATAATATATTCTGTGTTTCCTCACACAAGAATATGTCCATTTTGCCTTTGATTTCCTACTGAATCCATTCTACAGTGGGTTTTCAAACAATGATGATACAAAAATCTGAATTTGATTTGGTTTCTGGGAAGACCTGCCCATCAAAGAGTGACTATACTGTATCGCTCCTTTTCTTCTACTTTGTGAGTAGAAGGATACACAAAGCAAAAATGGAAATACAGATTTGGAAAGCACTATGCTGGGTCAGCTATTTGAACTGTAAACTTTTATTTTATATATTTTCGTGTCTGTATTTATAGACAGGAAAACTTACTTCTTGTTTCCAACAAAGCATTAAAAATAACCTTAGTATTAAAAACTTTTAAAGAGTGTCAAGTATGGCACTTCAAAGTAAAATTTTTTATAAGTTTAATGTCCAGAAATAGACTTTTTTTTTTCCTTAAATCTTTGTTTCCAGAGTTTATAAAAACCACCATTCATTTCAGGTATGTTTGAAATTTTCAAACACCGCATAAGGAAGTTCCACATAAGTTTGGAAGAAACTGCCAACATTTTGTCACCAAAGTCTGAATTATCTTACTCGGGAATGTCATGTAAAGTCCTAATTATGTAAGACTAACTTCTGCTCGTGGAGGTTATGAGCAACAAAGAAGCACTTCAGTGAGTGTACTCAGATTTGGTGACTGAGGATGTATATATTTTAAGTAGTGCTCGCAGATGCATAAAGATGTTGGTCACAAAGAACCTCTGGAGGCTGAGTCCTCCCTCCCACTCAGAGCCAGCAAGTCGCTGCCCTACCCATGACTGCGTTTGATGAAAACAATACAGCACTTCCTCTTAGAAAAGACACGAACATCTGAAGTTTTGGCTGGGGTGCTTCTCCGTGTCATGGGCTGAGATCAGCTTCTCTGCGTGAGTTCAACAAGGCACCACAAACCAGGGCAGGAGATGGTTCCACCAGGCTGGGCTGGGGGAATGGACTGATTGCAGTGCTCAGCCACTGGCCACAGTCTGTACAGCTGTCAGTTTTATTTCAAGGAAATATTTGTACATTTTTAAGGGCAAGAGAACATTCCACAGAAAGATCAGACTGTTGGCATAGATTCTTACTGTAAGCTCATAGTCTGGGGCAAGATAGGTATTTTAGAGAACACACCAAGTTCTGAAGACTCAACTGCACTTTATTAAGTAGTTCCAGTGGTTAATTAACCTCATTACACAAACTGTGCATCTAATTTTTATTCTAAATTCTTCTGGCTCTAGCTCTTTGACACTGCATTTTGCTAAAAATGTGTTAGCTGGAGCAATTCACCATAAGAATTTCATGTTTATGCCCTGATAGTACCAGACAGCAAGATAGCATTTTATGTGCTTTATCTTATGGTCACAGTCCTATTTAAAGTAAAGATTTGGCTGATTGTGGTTTGTTAGATAAATGTCCCTCTATCAGAAATGTTATCACATAGTTCCCTTGCAATCTTAAGAGCACACACATGTGCACGTGCATACAGTCACAAATGCACAAGTATTTGGTTTCTTGAAATGATTTATAACTTTCAAGGACAGATTTTTATCATTTTGCAATGTCAAATTTCATATTTTATCATTCACAACAGTACAGACAATCAAACCACAGTAATGGAACAGCCAGAAATCACACAGGAGCACTTTTATTTAAAAAAAATTATTTTTTACTTTTTCTGGCCCCGTGAACAATTATAGAGCAGTTTTCATGGTGTTGACTCGAGTAATTTTCATCTTAGAAGTCAGGTTAATACCCAAATAATTTGAATTAGTATTTTGCTGAAGGAAGGATCAACCAACTTGTCCAGCTCTCACTAAAGGTGCTCAATGGAGATTTTAATTTCAAAACCAGGAATTTTAGGTCTACGTGTATCTTACATCTCCCATCAGGAGCAGTTGTAATATGGGCACAGGGGAGTTGGGTGACAAATGGGAATGTAATCCACATGCTGCATCACCAGCAAAGCCTATTCTCTATGTCATTACTGCTAAATCTACTTCCTTCAACAGTTTCTTGCTTGTATCAAAAATTGTGTGGCCAGCAGGACCAGGGCAGTGATTGTCCTCCTGTACTTGGCACTGGTGAGGCCACACCTCCAGTCCTGTGTCCATTCCTGGGCCCCTCAGCACAAGAAGGACACTGAGGTGCTGGAGAGTATCCAGAGAAGGGCAACAGAGCTGGTGGCAGGTCTGGAGAACAGGTCCTGTGAGGAGAAGCTGAGGGAGCTGGGGTTGTTTAGCCTGAGGAAAAGGAGGTTTGGAGGAGCCTTATCACTCTCTACAGCTGCCTGAAAGGAGGCTGTAGCCACGTGGGGGTCGGCCTCTTCTCCCAGACAAGCAGTGACAGGATGAGAGGAAATGGCCACATACTGCTCCAGGGGAGATTCAGGCTGGACATCAGGAGGTATTTCTGCACTGAAAGGGTGGTTAAACATTGGAAAAGGCTGCCCAGGGGGTTTGTGGAGTCGCCACCTCTGGAGGTGTTTAAGAAATGACTGGACACGGCACTGAGTGCTGTGGCCTGGTTACCATGGTGATAATTAGTCAAAGGTTGGACTCCATGACCTTGGAGGTCTTTTCCAGCCTGGACAATTCTATGACTTTATGATTCTGCTCAATGATGTCTCCCAGACATGAATGAAATATCACATTGGCTTCGTACCTTTTATTTAGATGCATGCAGATGCTAAGGAATAAGCAGTGGATACTGTGACATATATCTTAACAACCTTATACCAGGAATCTCCCGTATTGGCTCAACCTCTTTGTAATGACTGCTCTGCTAAAACAGAAGGCCTTCCAGCTGGGTTGTACTTTATAAAAAATTCTCACACACTTCTACAAAAGTTATATTACAAAGGTCAATCCATCCTTAATATATTTCTAAGGAGGGTTATTTTAGGAATTTTAACCTAAATTAAAGGTCTAACGCCAAGCTTTATTTTAACAGGAGGAAACAAAGACTCCAAACAATGTGGAAAATTTCATCTTCAGCAGTGAATATGGTGTTTATGAAACTCTCTGTATTTCCTTAAAATGTAAAAGACAAACAGATCTTACAGGAAGGTAAAAAAATAGTGGACGTAATGAGCCTGGCGTTCTGAAGTAAACAGCTGATGGATTGAGGTGTGAAAATACACTCTAACACAAAGAAAGCCAAAATATATCCAAACAATTCTTGCGGTTAGATATTCCTGTAAATGAGTGTTTTCGTTTGGATGAGTAATGGATTTGTAAAAAGATATTATTGTAGGCTTCGTTAATGTTTAGTTTTAGGCTTTTTTATGGCATAAAGAGTAATGCTTTGATTCTTGCAATTGTGTGATCCTTTGCATTAGCTACTTGGCATGATCATTAGCATAAAATCAACAAGTGGATAAGGACCAAGGCAGTTTAAATAATGCAGAGGTAGTCCTTAGCTAGTCTTGTTTGCTTCTTTGTCTTTTTTTAATCGGCACATGCAGATTTTCTTCCATAAGTTAAAATCAAATCTGAAATTGTGGCTGGACATAAATTTCTCATAATTTCTTGAGATGCAAAACCATGGTGGCAGAATGGAGCATCCAGTAGAAAGATGATACCAGGAGTTAATCATCTTAATTACATTTTATTCTGATGTTCCATTTCTCAAACTCCACTTCCTCGTGATTAGATTTTATTATGCCTTTATGTAAAGGTCAAAAAGCTCACAGCCCCACATAGCTGTTCAGTGTTTAAATCTCTATCCATCGTAATCGTCTCTTCTAAACTTGTAAATTTAATTCCTTACATATAATGAGACTTGCCTTGTAGTTTTTACTCCATATTATTGTATTTTTATCTTTTTCTCATTTTCCTTCTGAGATGTGACTTTTTCTCTTGGACATAAAGTTTTACACTCGGCTTTACACGTGTAGGTGCAGCCACTTTTCTGCCATGTTTCTTATCTCCAAGATGTTTGCAAATGCCTGTGGGAGATTTGCCTTCCTATCTTTGGAGCTCCTCTGAGCATTCACCTCGAGGCAATTACCACAGATTACTAAATATGCCTCTGTGTGACTGCTTGCCAAGACAGTCTCCCATCCTCAAAGGAGAACTTGCAATTTTGTTCCATGTGTATTATTTTCTATTTAGTTTTATCAAAATACGTTGTGCTCGTCATGACAACCTAATTAAGCCGTTCAGCTTGCACAGCACAGGCAACTTTTCTACCTTATTCACTACCCTGGCCATTTTCTCTGTCACCTGCACACATGATTAGCACAGATGCAATTTCAGTGTCTAGAATGATCTTTCATCAGACAGAACCACTCTGTAGCGAGCAGACAAAAATAGGCCAGCCTTTTTTTTTCATATGTTCCTAATTATAACAACTTCATTTTGTATCTATGAGTGACCCAGACTTCAATCCTTTCCATATTAATTCCCTGTAGTACAAGCTTTTTAAATAAGTCATGATGTGGTTCTAAGATAGTTTTGCAGTTTCAGATAAAACTCAGCCTTCTGGGAAATAAACTTTCCTATAAGTGATGTGTAGGTGGGAACAAATGGGGATTCGTATCACCTTATTCAGGTTCCTTCACTTCCTATTAGAAAGATCCGAGAGGAGTGTCCTGGCTCAACAGTGGGTCAAGTGTTTGCCATATTCATTTCTTCATACAGAAGAATGTGCCCTGTCTGTAGTGACCAACCTCAGAATTATTGAGTTCAGAGGGTTATCTGTACCTCCTTCCTCAATTGTACTGTTCTGGCAGTGTTCAAAAACACGTATAGTTCCAGTCATTTGCTAGGATTTAGTTTTACATCCTAATTAGATATTGGTTTAAAGTGTGGCAAGAAGTATCAGATGTGCACATGTGTTGTATGATATTATTTGAGCAGTGAAAACTGATAAATACTGCAGCTGCAGAGCCAGGCCTGAGCATGCTAGGTGTTAAACAAATGAAAATAGAAGTGGTAGTCTTTGTCCAAAGGGATTTTTATAGCCCAAAAACACAGGTATCTGTCCTTTTGTTCCACATATGCTTTCTAGTACTCTCAGCTCTTCATAATATTTCTCATTAGTAATCTTGCACTTTAATGCATCAGGCTCATTACATGTGGAACTATCCAACAAAATGCAAGACACCAACCTCACGGAAGATAAACACAAAGGATCTGGTCTTCTGTAGTGCAAAACATGCTCTGGCCAATTCTGAAAGGCTCTGAGGTGCATTGTTTCCAGTGTCTACTCAGGACTTCCAACATCTCTGAAGAAGTCCTTGAACACTGCCAGGTGGGGTTAAATAGACAGCTAGCAGTATATTAACTAAAGCACCCCAAGAGTGTGAAAGTCTTGGCCGAACATGAACAAAAAAGAGCCAAGTACTCACCTAAGGTAAATGGCTATGTTCCCATCAAATACAGTTATGCCAATTTATACCATTTCCAGATTTATCTACAGATGTTCCTACATCTGTGTAGATGTGGAGATGTATCCACCCTGAGCAGTGCAGTCAGACACAGACATCCAAGGCGGTTTGACTGCAGCAGTGGCAGCAGATACATCCCCCCGCAGCAGCTGCTATCTCCAGCTCTGTGAGGGGATCTGCAGGACACCCCACCGTGGCAGCCAGGCACACATCTCTACTGCTTTCAGGTACATCACTGTGATTTCCAAGAGCTTTCAGGCAGACTTGGGAAAAAAGAGAAATAGAATTTAAATGGCCACTTGTAATATTATTTTCTACATCATATTAAGTGAGCAGAGTTATGCTGTAGATTAAAACAGTCAGAAGGTCTGCCAGCCTTACAGAAACCATCCAGCTGAAGTATCTGAGCGCTGTCTTCTTCTTGGCCCAGTACAGCTATAAATACTTAATATTCATGGTGGGAGAAAGATCTTAATAAAAATATTTGGTTTGAAGTCTTAAACATCAGTAACTTTTCCTGAGGTCCTTACTTCCTTAAATGCAGCCAAACCTCAGAGATTAATTGGGAAAAAATGTAGTGGAGCAGGTAAGGTTATCTTAAAGCAACATCAGAGCAGGGAAATCAGAGATTTATGCTAGCTCTTACCTTCAACTTGGAGAACAAATTAGGTGACCTAAGATACTAGAACATTTTTCAAAGGTAACTGTCAAGTGATCTTTTAAACTACACACCTGTCCTGTTAAATACAGAAATCTTTCATGTTGTGGGTAATATGGCTCAGCTGTGTATCTAACAAAGGGACACTGACACCTTTAAAATTGTGCTGCTCTCTGGCTCTTTTAATGTATTTTTACACTGACTGCTCTGGCAGTAGAAGTGGTGTGGGTATGGACCTCAACATCAGCAGTGTGCTCCAAGGGCTAATGAGGCTGGTGGAGAATCCAGGCTTTGGGCTGATGTTCTAGAAATAAATGTAGCACAATGGCACGTATGATGTAATGCAAGTGGTGGGTAGGGAAAATAAGATCCATGAGTAGTCTGCCCTTCATTTACCTTGTTGACTTGAGCTTCTCCTTCAGCGTGGGCTATACCAGCCCTGCTGCCTGTGGCTCTTTGCTAACCCCATGCTGTTTGTGTTTAGTCAGCTGTGAAAAGGGACCGAGAGAATAGTTCCTCCAGTGCAAGGTGTTAATGTCAATCTCCCACACACATCCACTTTGAGACAGAACCAAATTTCCTTTTAAAGGCTGTTCAACTTAAAGGTGAACAATGTGAATCACTGTTTCACCCAGAGTAGGTGTAATTTCTTTTCACTTGACTTTTACATGACAGCAACCAAACTCAGGTATCACTAATATCTTCTTACTCTTCTTTCTATTCAAGTTTAAAAGTTTTATGAAGGCTTTGATATAAGTTTGAAGCAAGAAGCTGATCTATGAAAGCATTTTGTTAGTTTCCTTTCAACTGCTACAGCTAACAAAACCCAAATATAGATTGAATTGTTCAAGCAAAACTCATGTCTTTCATAAACAGATCTTGGTTTGGGGAGATGGGTTTAAATCTACCGGAAAGAGAACTCTTGCTGTGGTACAAGAAAAAGCCTCCAGCAGAAAGGTTTCTGACTGTAATTTCAGAGGCATGTCCCTTCAGGTACAGACTAAGTTCTACTAGCCATTAAGATTTAATGATAAAATTAATACACCCTAAAAGTTTAATAAATCCTATATATGAATACATCTGTGTTCAAGTTTTATTAGAGGCTGTCAGTGTAAGCAGTAATTTAGTGCTGTTAAAAAATTAATGCTATTATGTTTCAATAGACAGTTAAAAAGTGTAAAGCACTCATATAGACAGACAAAGGCAAGAGTTTAAAAGGTCAGGGTTCAACTACTGTAAGTGCCACTGCTCCATGTACTACAGGGGAGTGATAGCAACACACACTTGTTGAAAGTCTGGCCTTATTTTAAAATTACAGAATCCATTCAATGGGTACATCATTAGGTTGGACATCAGGAAGAATTTCTTTACTGAAAGGGTTGTTAAACATTTGAACAGGCTGCCCAGAGAGGTGGCCAAGTCACCATCCCTGAAGTGTTCCAGAAACAACTGGATGTGGCACTTAGAGCTGTGGTTTAATTACCAAGGTGGAGATCAGTCAAAGGTTGGACTTGATCATCCTGGAGTCCTTTCCAACCTAAATGATTCTGTGATTCTGTGATCATGAGACTCAAAGAGGCAGTGGTGTAAGGGGTGAGGCAACTGACAGATCTTTTTTCTTCCCTCTACTTCCAATCTACCTTAGATCTCACCACTCTCAACAAGAATTATTTTGTTTTTCCTGTAATAAAAGAGATTTTTTTTCTTCCCCCCACCCTGGTAAAACCCTCAAGTAAACAAATCTTTCTTGGTTTTATCCTAAAATGCTTGTATGATATCACTTCTTGCTGTAAAGTTCAGTGCTAACCTTGAGGTACAGGGTAGTAAAAACTCTATTTCACACTACTGGGATTTTAGAAAGCAATAATGCATCCTGGTTCCCCTGCTTTGAAACAGACATCTTTTTGGTAGTAGAGATATACCACAGTCTGTGTCCCTGCTGAAAGCAAATCCCACAGCAAGTGGACCTCTTGTTATGGCTTGTGAGAATGTATAGCACTTCCTAACTTGGGGAAGAAAGCAATAAAAAGATGGATGAATGCCCATCCAATTCTCTGTTTGTTTGAAAAATTTAGATAAGAATGTTTTAAAAGATAACCTCTTAATTGGCATGTTTCTCAATAATTTAAGAAGGTTAAATGCATGATAAAATGTATAAGAGGATGGGATTTTCTTCAGGTTTTTTTACCTTTAAGCTACCAGGAAAGCTAATTTTCTTATAACTTTGCTCGAGGAGCCATTGGAGACCTCACAAGTTCACTTTGAACCTTTTCTGCCCTGAAGAAAGACAGAGAGATAAATTTTCTCCTGAGTATTTTTCAGTAATAAAGTTAAAAGTCAAAATCAAACAGTGAGAAACTCACCTTCCCTCTCATTACTGAGGATTTATTTGCATACATTTTTCTGCTGTCATAATTTCCTCCTCTTCTCTGTCCAGAAGTCTGGAGACTCTGAGGAGTCACCTAGGAAATGGTGATAAGAGATTAATTGTCACTATGGCACAAATGTATAGATCCAGAGATAAATATGTCATCTGATCTTTACACTTGAATACAAGGAAAAAAACCATAAACCAAACCTTCACCTCCTCCTTTCATAATGCATTATTAGTAACAGTACCTTTTTTCTGTAGGGTTGTCACATGTGCCCTTCATTATTCTGAAAGAATAGCACAAGATTAGCTCGATTTATCATTGACGTTGTTCCCTGGCCTTAAAAAAACGTTGTCTTTTAATCCACCCCACTGAAAAAAAATGCTGAATGAATTTCTAAAAGGTTGGTGAAATAGTTGCCATAGCCTCAAGGCAGCAACAATGTAAATGCTAACAAGTTATTCTGGTTTGACATGCCTGTTCACCTTTATATAGATTCTACCACCTCTGCACCTCATACTGCATGTGTTAATGCTTGAGAAGTTCTTTTGGGCCCTATAAACAATCCCATAATACTCTTGAATGTAAACTGAAATAGTTTTCTCTAATTCTCTGATGCCTATTTAATAAGCATACTCTTGCTCTGTGCATTTATGTAGAGCCCAGTTTTGCCACCCATACACAGTCTCCCACTTTATAACCTTTTTTTTTTCTTAATTCAGCACAATAGCTTGGATTGTGACAATTGCTTATTCAGTTTTAGAGAAAGTAAAACCACAATATCCTTCTGTAAGAGCAGCCCACATCTTGAATCCATATGTTTGAGTGTGTAAGAAAGTTGGATCTGATGCCCCCACCATGAACAAATTAAGGCAAGAAAGGGTGACAATGGTGATAGGAAGAGCAAGGAGCAACCCAGTGTATAACTGTACCCTTTAGAGTGGCTTGATCAATGCAAAACTCAGAGAAAAGATGCTATGTTTCATTATGGCCTGATGCATAGTACATTTCCCTCTTGTCCAATTCAAGTCAGAATATCCTTACTTCGGGCAGACAAATAAATTTACAATCCAGGCCGTTTAGTTCACAACCTGTTGGAGTAAGAAACCTCCCAGAAGTAAGAGAAGCTTTATGTGAGCTGAAGTACATTTTCACCAAAGCCTCTGGATCCAGAATGGTTCTTACTGAAGTAAAAGCCACAACATCTGCTGCTGTCAGCACCCAAAGGTTTCTCCCAGAAGTGAGAACCAGCTGCTTGCTACAGCCAAACCCCTGTGTGCCCAGCACCAGAGCACCCTGAGGGCTTCCCCCGGAGCCACCCAGCTCCAGGCAAGCTTCTGCTGTCCAGAACATCTGTGGCAATGCTACCAAAATATTTTCAAAACTTTTCAGCGGCTAATTAAGTAAAAAGCAGACTACGAATTCTTCTGGTTGAAGGGTCGCAGAGAACAGCAACATCAGGGTCTTCCTGTCAGTCATGGTAGCTGCCTGCAAGCTAACAGGGGATCTGAGCTGTTGCAGCTTGCACACAGGTGAGGACAGGCTGGAAAAGGGACTCCTAAAAGTTCAATCAAATGACATATTCATCCAGGCAGCTGCGGCCATGCTAGACCCAAATATCTCCACAGGAACCACTTGTTAATGATCTCACACTAGATTTTAGCATGGGAAGAGACAGATTGCAATTAGAAACGTTGAACCTGTTCTTGATCTCTCTCCTGCAAAGCAAGAGAGCAGTTCTAGGGCTGAAATGGCTGGAAAGGGAGGAGCTGGCACTGGGAGAGGTGGCTGGACTCAACCAAGGTTTCATAGGCTCAGAAATGAAAAATAACAAGGGAAAGAAGAGGTTTCATGTTAACAGAGCAGCTGGAATTTGAGCCTGAAAAATTTCAGGGGTTATTTTTCTTTCTATTTATACAAAATTTATAATGCAAACACAACTGTATTTTTGTATGCTGTGTCTTTCAGCTCTATTTATAATTTGACCATCATTTTCAATCCTGGCTGATTAATATTAGGCCATTTAAATCATGCTCAGGTTTCTAAAGAAACATTCTCCTTTTTTATTGTTGTTGGAAGTGGTGAACTCTTGCCTTCCCCTATGGCATGTGTAGGATGGTTTTGCCTTTCAGCAGACTCTTAAGGCAAACTAAAACACTTTCCCATCACATAAGAGTCTCAGAAATTAGGCTTTTGAGGATATCCTGTTGGAAAAGAAGTGCTGCTCTTGCCCTGTTTCAGTGCTCCAGAAGAGTCAGCCTGTGAGCTTGGAATCATGGACTCCCACCAGTTTGGGTGGAAAGGGGATCATCTGTCCCAGCCCTTGCGCAGAATGGGGCCAGGTACAAAGCTGGGACAATGCTTCCTCCCTCCTCTCCCACCAGGTATTTGCAGGGAGCCACAGTCTCCCCTTCTCCTGGCTGAACCAATGCTGTGCCCCCATCTTCTCCTTGAACAGGGTGGGCTCCAGCCCCTGGGATGCACGTGTGGACCTGCTCCCACCCCATCCACTCTCTCCTATCCATGGCTTCTGCTGCAGGGGCTTCCTCCAGCCCTGGGACAGCAGCTGCCTGCCGGCACATTGACCGTCACTCCATTCCTACCCACTTCATCCCACAGCAGCTCACCTGTTCCACATGCAGGGAAATAGGAAGTGCCACTAAAATCCAAACCGTCTTTGCTGAGGACTAAAAGATCCTATCCACATGAGTGATCTGAGTCTATGCTTCTACCACTCGTTCCCAAATGTTTGCTCATGCCGTCTGCTTCCACAGTGACTGCCCACGGGCTCACCACACATACCCTGCTTTCATCTGAGTGATTCACCATCAAAATGTCCTGACCAAGATCGTGTTCTAACAATGGTCAGGAAAACAGTGTTTTATGCATTTGTCACTTTCTCTGTAAGATAATACCCTCTCCTTAGTTCAGCTGGATCAGAAGGTTGAATGAATTATTAATCTGGGAAGCGTTCAGATCTGCGGAGGGGAGAAGCACCAACATTTATGAATTATCTTATGAATACAATATAAATTATTCAGCAGCTATACATCCTTCTCACAAAGGAAATAAAATATTTTTGGCTCTAGTAGGCTTGCAGATTCCTAAAGAGAGAGGGAAAGAAAGATAAATCCTAAAACATAAATGCAAACAAAAAATGTAAGTAACAGTGATTTTAAAAACCTCATTGGCAAAGTTTGCCCATGTCACATTTTACTTTACCTGTGACTTTGTCCACCATTTTAGGGAAAAAAGTTCTCCTTCTCTTAAGATATACACTTGTGCAGCTCTAGTTTTACTTGGGTAAGTTCATTTCATTGTATTTGTTTATTGCCCTTTTTTTGTGTATGTGTAATGAAATCTCATACATTCTGTAATATGCCAACTTTCATTAATTAGAACAAAACACCTTTAAGATTAAAATTGTATTGCTGCCTGTGGTAATTTTACCATGAGTTTAATAAAGCCAGAACTCAGCCCTAAAATTTCGGAAACTGGGGGAATGCCCATACACAGAATTTTGAACCCACTGGGCTTATTGTTTTCTTTTTCGAGCTCACACTCTTTCACAGCTGTAAAGGTTTGTGGTTTAAAACAGAAAGGCAGCTTGTGTGAGTTAGGCAAGTGAGGTCTTTCTGACCAAACTGAAGATTTTTTTTCTTTCTTTATGAACCCTAGGGTAAAAAAAATCCCCAAACATTTCTTTCTACTTTACTTCGTTAGCTACAGTATCTCCCACTCATTGGTTTACTTCTGCAAGGAAATTGTTCTGCCAAATGCAAGTAAAGTGAACTGAAAGTACTTAACTGATCTGTTGATGGATCATGTAAATACTCTCTTTAAAGGGGTACTAATTGTAGAGATGATTATAAGCATTTTAAGGGACTCTTTTTTTATTGACAGCATCGCTCAATATTAGCAACCCATTTCATGAGCAATACAATCATGCAAATGAAATGCTTACATTCACTGCAAAATAAAAAACTTCAAAATTCCATTTAGAGTGTGAAAAAGCAAATTAGGTATCACTTGCAAGATGCCCTTTTCTCTCTTAGTCACTCTTTCATACTCTGGGACCATCTCCAGGAAGAACATCAAACCTGAAACCTGTCCACAGCTTCATGATAAAATTCCTGAAATTTGCTTTGCATGTTCTTCTGCAGAAAGAAAACAGAGACAAGCCTCTTTGCTGCTGTAAATGGAGACAGCTGCATTGGCTGTAGCAGGCCTCTGCTGCACTGCACTTCTTCTGGAAGTGCTTCCTACAATTTGAAGCATTTCTGATGCAGAGGAAGAGGGAGGGGAGAGCCTGGGACACCATTTGAGTACCTTTTCTCTTTGCAGTCTCTCAGAAGTCACTTCAGATTGATCCACCTTAAGAAAAATACATTGCTTTAATTACATTCATTAGGAATGTGATGTTTTAACCTATTTTATACCATCATAAATTCTTGTACCTTACCCAAACTCAGTTTATTTTATACCTTGTTTAAGAGAAGGCATACTGCTGCAGCTACTTCTACACCATGGAAGTTTAATTTAAAATGATACTTAATAAGAAAACTAAACCTGCAACCATTCTAGTTCACTGTTCTAGTTAGTTCTAGGCAAGGCCCTTGTTTACCTTTGCTTGGGCATATCTCTGAGGGGTGAGTAGGATAGCACTTCATCTGAGAGTGGTGTTGTGTTGTTGCATGAGCTCAGGCCCTCGATGGCTGGTCACAAACACCTCCATGGGTGACCTGCAGGGCAGGGCAGGGGTGCAGCCTGGGGACACAGCATTCCATGACAGCAACCCAGGAGACTTGCCCTGGCTTTCTCCAGCACACCCACCCAGCTGCAGGATTTGTTCTACTGCTTGATCCTCCGTGACAGGGTCCTTGAGGAAGCACATCTTTCTCTCAGAAAAATGTGTCTGCACATACGTGTACACCAGCCCCCCACAGTCTTCTCCAGGTTCAGAAAGAAAATGATGTAGCGAGCAATGCTAAAGTACATTTTGAGTGTGCAGCTACATTTCAAGTTGTTTTGGGTTTGGTTGAGTTTTTGTTGTTTTGTTTTAATAACGTAAGCTGACGACAATGTGAGGGGTTTAATTTTAGAATCATAGAACCATTAGAATCAAAAGGTGGGAAAAGACCTCCAAGGTCATCAAATCCAACCTTTAGCCATTAAGGCCATTTCCTCTTGTCCTGTTGCTAGTTGCCTTTATTTTAGAAATAAGAAGAGGAAATTGCTTCTCTACAATTCTGTCACTACAATGTCTTCCAAGAAAAAACCGAAACCTCGAGATAAAGCTCATTTGCTACCCTCAAAACAAAGGAAAAGCATCAAGAAATCATTGTTGCTCTGTTCCTAGGTTTGGTAAGTCAGGGGCTGAACACAGATTAATCCCAAGCTTTGAGTTCTGATTACTACTGAGAAGTAAAGAGTACATGGCCACAACTGGATAGATGTTAATAAGGATCCTAGCATAGCACTAAACAAAGACATCTTGCAATGCATCTGCAAACAAATCTGTTCTCTTTGAATTGACAGGATGTAGTAAAGGACTGTTGGCACCTTGGTCTTGATGAATTCAGTGGGATCTTTGTGAGGGTAAAGGCTAGCGTGTGAGGTCCAAGGCATATGGCTTAAAATGAAGCATGTTTGTGTATGGTGTCTGTGTGTTTCTTGGCTTGTGCAAATGCATAACAAAAAAATGCACTTATGGTTGTGAGCCCTCAAACACTACTGAAAAGTAAGTAATTTCATGGGTTTGTTTTGGCTGATAAATCTGATGATGGCTTTGTTGGTTTGCAGCAATTTGTAGACTTAGTAAGAGAAGTTAACACCAAAGTTAATCACCCCACCAGAAAGATTCAGGCAATTGGTGCCTTTGCAAGCCATCAGGAAGCTTCCACGGAAGCTCATCCTTATAGAACACAAGCTGGTTATCTTCTCCTGGCACCGGGCAAATGAAAGAGATAAAAAGTAATTATATTCTTTTCAGTGACCACACTCCAGTTGCAAATGCTCACATGGCTCTGGTTTGCAGATAAATCTTTCTAGCTGGACTACTCACTACTCTTACAAAAGTAAACATAAACACTGCTGAGTGCAAACACAGACTGTTACGGAAATTCTGTGATATCTGAAAACCTTGCAGCTGCTCTTACTCCCAGTTAAGTCCAAGTTCATCTGCAGGGACTAGAATTTGTAGAACTGAGGGTCAAAAAGACTTTAAGAAAGCCCCAAGCCAGTGTTTTCTCTACCTGGACAGTTACAGAGCAATCAGCTTGAAAAATTACAGGGTCTCTCACCTAATCTTGAAGCTGATTCTGTGAACATTTAGTGCTGAAATTAGATGCCATTTTAGGTGGTATCTTTGTAACCTGATGGGATCCCTGTGTTGCAAAAATCCTTTGCATAGTGGTTCAAGTATTTTTGCTTCAGGGTAATTTCAGTATCCTGCCCCTTTGTGTTCTAATAGGGAAGCAAGTGAACAAACTGCAACTATTCCATGGTAAGTATGTAAAGACACTGCTCCTACTCTTACCACAGGGGGATTGATCTAAATTTGGTAACATAGAGACATGGAAAACATTGAAATTAGCATTACACTAGAACTCTTAAAAAAATATTTGTTTTTCACATAACCTTTCTTTCAAAAGCATTTAATTTTTGTTAATGTATATATGTTTATTCAATTTAAAGTTTTTCTTAAAAAAAGAAAAAAAGGAAGAAGAAATGTAGTAAATTTAATAACAATAAACCCAAGTGTTAAGTTCCACTTCTTTTATATTTATGAAAATTCTGGGTTCACCTTGCATATCTCAGTCACGTTTTCTCCAATCTTTCCTGGTTGACAGAGTTAGAGATCTATTTTAGATAAGTTAGGTAGCATTAGATGGTTAGCAGCCTTAAAAAAAAAATTTAAAAACCACCCCAAAACAAGTAAAATCTTAGAGATTACATGCTAAATTTATTCTAAGGGTAAGTACAGAGATATTTTAAAATGAGGAATTTTATGTAAATGATTCAAAATATTGCAAGTTGACTCACAGTTTTGCATCCCTCATTACAAAATTTTAATTTAATTAAAATGAAGTATTTGGAGTCTTGAAAATAAAAGAACAAAAGATCCTAGTACAGAAAATACAAAACAATTTAATCAGTTATGTTCTTTTAATATTAATCAAGAAAAAAGAAAGAAAAAAAGCCAGCAGCCTACACAGAGCCAATTACACAGAAAAATCATAAGCAACTGCAGCCTGTGAAATATTGCCAGTCACAAATTTACCATGACACAATGCAGAGAAAGCTATAGTTTGAAGCCCAAGCTGTCAAACCTGATTTTGGAAGTCTCAAAATGCGTAGTTAAACTTAGTGACATTAGGAAGATATGCAAGGGAGATGGCCAAGAGGCACACAGGAACTACCCCGTTCCTATTATCTCCCCTAACTTGTGTTTCTAATACAAACATTAAAGGAAATGCTGAAATCAGTGAGAGAAAAAATCATCACTGTAGGATTCAATGAGAAGAAGGAACTGTGGCATCTGTGTGATGTGATTTAGGGGAAGGAGCGAGGGAGGGAG
>VWZT01016053.1:0-10774 GCA_013397055.1 Pachycephala philippinensis
AGCACAAAGCCCCTCAGCGACAGACTCTCTCAAGTGACAGGAATGAAAGGCCTTGCCCGCCTTCTGTCAGCGGATTTCAAAGTGTGTACCTCAGGTTCCAATATACCAAAACATAGAGAGAGAGGCTTTAAAGTGTTGGGTTGCTGGACACTGGCGAGCTGTGGTGTTGGAGATGTTCCCTATAGGAAGCAACAGTCACAAACATGGTTAAAAGACAGTCCTGTGATTATTATCTCAAACATACTGTGGGAAATAAGTGACTTTTATCTTCACATCCCTGAAAGGGGGATGTAAGGGTCTCTGACCCAGCTGTTTCGTTTCAGGGGACTGGAAAGAACTGCAGCAGGATTAAACAGCTGCCTCCTCTGCTCAGACAAAATGAAGACTAATCCATGGATCATTTCCCAACAGTCTTAGAGAAATCCAAAGGTCCACATGACAGCACAGTGAAACTCAGATATTTAAATGAACCTTGCAAGTTATTTGAACCATCTGAAGCTATTACAACAATTTTTAGTTTATGCTCGACTTGATAGCTAATTGTTTTCGTGTATTTTCTTTGTGTAGAAGACATACGAAAGTACCTAATACAACACTTCCCTTTTATACCGTAACCAATAAAACTAGACCCACACAATGCTTAAAGTCTGAACTAAATGAGAAAAAATAGTTAAGTACTATTCTTATCCTGACTTATTCATCCTATTATAATTCATAGCAAATATTTATAATCTTAATATTGATTTAAGTTGTTAATATCTGACTTTATAAGGTGTCCTACAAAACTGGTGAGATGTGACCATCTTACTTGAGCAAGATTAGATAAATTAGTTACAGCTCATAATCAGAAAACAACATGGGTTTAAAATTATCCAAAGACATAAAAGTGGGTTAGATAAAAATTACAATTATGATGTTTGTTATAACTTTCACAATTAAAAAAAAATTAAAATTGCAATATACACACCAAAAAGACAATGAAAGCTTGGTCTGGTTTTGAGTCCTTTAAAGCACTATAACATCATATAACAGGTTCCACTTGTCTCTTACACTAAAAAACAGTCTGATGGGGTGTGTCTCGATGCACAGAAATTCACACAACTCCATCAGTCACACTTTTATTCAACTCTAATTCTTTAAAAAGGGACAAGCTAATTACTTGTGCTAGTTCAGTATACTGAAACAAGACTGAAATTTGTAATGAGAATCCACAGCAAGTGTTTAAAAACACAAAACATATTGCAGATTGAAGTCACTGCTTGTCTTTGTATTTCTGTTGTTTCTGGAATTACTGCAAAATATTGTTTCCTGAGCTCAGAAGTTATGCTTTGCAGATGCTTTATTCATAGGGCTGAATACTATTTCACAGTCATTTTCTTCCAGGTTTGAGGACGTAACGTAAACAGCACTGAATTTGCAATTATTTTTTAACTTGGTATTGGAGCAAAAGATACAAAAAAAGAGATTCCACTTATTTCATTTTTAGAAAGCTGTTGTAGTATAATCCTGTCACTTTTAATTCCTTGAATTAAGTTATGCATTGCCGCCCTTCCTCCTGTCTCAGAGCACTGCCTGTAATGTATCAGCTACTCACTGATTTACAGACTTGGTCAATTAGAAATTAATCCTTGACTCAGATATTAAATAGCCATGAGGGTACTCCATGGTTCAGTGAAGTTTCTGCCAAATTTTCTGTGCTATTATTGATGAACATATTAATTAATAATAATGAACATATTAATGATTGTATACCAAAAGGTCTTTGCAGAAAACCCTGAAAGTGGCAAATGTCAACACCTGGTGAATTTTATAGCCAATTTATAAACTTTGTGTGGTACAAATGAAATGCTGACATATTTTAAACTATAACAAATTAATGAATGAAACAGTAACTGTTTAGATGAAAAATAATTTTATATCATTACGGAATCTCTTATGTTTGCAGTGTCCCTACCACCGAGGGTTTTGCAGCTCAATTCCTTGCAGGCAGCACTAGATGGAGATAGTGACTCACACAAAGCGTCCTGACAGACGCTTTTCTCTCTGCTGAACCAGTCACTGCCAGAGAACAAGGTTTCTTTTGGTGTGTTAAGTGTATTACAGATTGCAGCGTTACAGTTGTTTGGCACTTTTTTCTTTTTTTTTTTTTTGGTATTCATTACAAAAAAAGTGAAATAAAATTATTCATGCTTTGAGTAGCTGGCAGGTCTCCCCGAATCTCTTTCACACACACGTCTGTCCATGCAAATCACAAAACTCCAGGCAAACTATAAACAAAGTATCCGAATTTTATTTCTAGGTTTAGTATATGTGAAATTTATTTAGCAGTAGTAACTCCGATCATGTTTTTATTTGGCCCATAAGATAAATCCCTACCTCTGCTTTGTAATTGAGTGTTCTTTTGAAATTCCTGGAAATAAACAAAACAATCAACAAAAAAAATCCATACATGCTAGTTTACTTTCCATGCACAAAGTCAGTATATTGATCTTACCACGGTGTATTTAATTGTCCTTACCACAGAACAACCTCCCAGTTAGCAGCTGGACAGAGTTCTCACATGCCAGTCAGGAACAGGGATGGATATCACACATCCCATCCCTTTTTTTGATTTCTCATGAACTAGTTTTGGATAGATAAGGGATGGTAAAAGAGAAAAGTCAACAGGGAAAGATAATTGTGTGTAACTAAACAACTGCCAGGAGAGTACTGTGCAGATATTTTGGGTTACATTTTCAGAAGTGGCTAGTGATTTAAGGTATACGGCATCAGTGTGAGACAACATGTATTTAGCAGAAAGTAACTACACAGTACATCCTGCAAATCTGACATGTTTGAATTATAAAAAAGTTAAAAGTCAGGTGTATAGTGAGTCCTTTTATTTAGGCTGCTGTTTAAGACAAAAGCAGCTGGAGTTCTTGTGCTGGTGCACAATCTCCCAATTGTCTGAAAGATGAGACCTCCTGGCAGTGACATTGTTTTGACTCAAAAATCATTTAAACACACTGAACTGGAGTGTGAGCTAATTTCCCAATGGCAATCAAACTTCAAATTCTGAATTTGGCTGAACCTAGCTGTGGCTGACTGCAGTCTCTGCAGCCACGTTGGAACAATGCATCCAAAATGATCTTCTTGCAAACATCTGCTCCAGTTAGCTGAGCCCTGGTAGGTGCTTGGCAAATTGCAGTAGCAGGCTGCTGATGTTGAGCACAAACTGGCTGGAATTTATAGAGCCTGTGCTGATTTATTTGGATTTGTTTGCGCTGTTGCACCTTTCAAAGGGAAAAAGAAGAGAAGTATTAATACTGTAGAATACTGCACTTCTACCGTGCTGGTAGAAGCTGTTCTTGGCTTTTGTTCAACAGGAGGTTGATGAATTGGCTTTGCCTGAGAGCCTTTTGAGGTGCCCGGTTCACTCTAAGAAGGAAATGTACTAAAATTTGCTAATTGGTGTGACAGAGAGCATCCACACTAAGAAAATGCAGGACTGTTTCTCATTGCAAGCAGGTCAGTTCTCAGAGAGCCTGGTGCTGTGGTGTGCAGCTGTCCTACAGCTTTTTTGTCTATCAAAAGGGGAAAAAGAGCTGTGCAGGCTGCTGCAGGGTCAGAAAGTCAGTGACTGAGGTTAGTCAATACACATTGTACTCCCTGATAATCATCCACCAAAATCAATATAATTTACAGCTGGAAGTAAGGAACTTCTGTAGTTTATATGGTCTCCCACCTTGATCCATCTAAGTATTCATGATTTAACCAGGATTAGGAGTTTTTCTGGCTATTTCGGAAATGAGAAGGAGCCTGCCACTTTTAATGTATTTTTTATTCTTGTTGTCTTTAAGACACATTAGCACTATTGACATCTAACCAGGAAAACAAATACCTAAGCATACTTGATTATGTGAAAGGGACCAAAGAAGACTTCTGAAGGTCCTACTCAGTCCATGCAGAATTTGTGTTTATAGTTTGTGGTGCATACAGGAAAAAAATCCAAAATATCCTTCCAGAATCTTTTGCGATCTGTTTATTTCAGTCTTCAGTTTCTGACAAATGAACAAGAACAACCACAAAATAATAGCTAGGTTTTTCTCTTAGTTCCATTTTTTTCAAAAGCTCATTAATTTTTCATGTAATTAGACTACTTATTACTAAAAAAGTAGTTACAGACTGAGTAGTTTGGGAACCAAATAGATAACCTATATTCAGCTACCCACTTAGACTGAGTGGTTTCTTATAGTCAAGCAGCTACAGTGTATTTATAATTCTCAGTGATTTTGCATTACCAGAGTCCCTTGTTAGAGCAGGTAGTTTGGGTTTGTCTCTTGTTTTAGCTTTCTTTCTGAATTATGGCTATTCCTGATGCACTCACAGTACCTTCCTTCACTTCCTTTCCCAAGAGGAGGGGGTAATTACCTGCAATCTGTCTTCCTGGTAATAATAAACTTCCACAAGCCATGCTGGGTATGTATATTCACAACAACCAGAGGCAAGGGGGGATAAAAGATTCCATGAGAGGATATGAAGAGTATCAGGGTAGCCATATGCTTCGGACTTGATTTTGCTGACAGTAGAATGAATTTCAGAGCATCATTTTTCCCCTTGGTAATTTGAGTTTAAGCACTCTGAATAAGACCTAGATAGGCTCTTTGGTACGATGAACTCTTAAAGCCAGCTATGAAATAACTACTACTAAAAAAGCCCTGCTTCCCTTCTGTATTTTCTAAGAAGGCTGCACTTACATCGAGATGGTACCACGAATTTTGTCTTGTATGGAGAGTCAAGCATGAAATAAAGGATTAAATCTTAGGTGTAAAAAGGGACCCTTCCATCTTCTATAAAAAACCCAACTATATTCTTTCTAGCGCTGCAAGATACAGTGCAGGATATCATTTCAATATGATACTGTATATAATAAATATTTTGGTGAACCCAAAGCAGCCCAATCAGCATGTCTTTAATAAACACGTACAAAAGATTTAACAGATTAGGACTTGCTATTGCCAAGGACTAATGCTTTTCTACAGTTACTCAGTTTGCACATGGCAATACATGTTTTTTCTTTGTCTTTAGACTCTTTGTGTTTAATACAAACTAAAGGTTTCAAACCTTGGTAGTTAAAATTATACTCTGAATTCTGTAAGAGAAGAATAATCAGATTTTCAAGGACTATAGTGAGGAGCCTAGAAGTCAGCAGAACTGTAGGTGCGCTGGAAAATGCAGTCCCTTTTTGCATTAGGCTTGAAAAGATAGACTTTATCTGAAGAAAACTGAGTTAAATAAAACCAATTTGTTGAAATTATCTATGTTAGGTTTAATATTTATAAAAAATAGCAATTTCATGAAATCTGATGGAAAATATTACTTCCACTTGCAAGCCATAGTATTTTCCACATATCTGGCGTTACACTGTTTATAAGTGTTTCTCCAAGTAAGGTAATTTGGATTCTATGTGCAGGGCTTAAGGGAGAAGGAAAGAAAAAAAATCCTTTACCTTCACATGTAAAGAAAATCTTCAGGAAAGGTCATCTGAGATTTTCCTTTTGCGTCTTGCCAGAGGAGTTGACTTTCACTAGAGCAGTCCATGAGAGCTGAGGGAGAGACACAGCATTAGGTGGCAGATCTGCAGGTGATCCCTGGCATCCAGAACAGTGCCCTGGACAGTACAACTCTTAAGTGTCTGCTGGGGATCACAGGGCAGCCCTGGCTCACTGTGCAAGGCAGAAAAGCCTCGTGTGTGACTCCTGTTTCCCATTTATAAGGTTGGGTGGGGAGGCCACTCAAAGAGGTGATGATGAACCCACTTCTGCAAGGCTGCAAGGAGGTACCATGAGAGATGAGAGAGTCTGGAACACAAACCCAGTACACAGAATCTCAAGGAGCCGTCTGGGGTACAGATACTCCCAAGTAAACTGTCTGTGGCATTTGTGCTCTCCATGCACCACTTAACGTGCTGATAACATCCTTCTCAGACAGTCACCTTCCTGGCCTGGGCACAGCTCCCTCCTCACACACTTGTTCCCTCGTGCTGCAGACAACTTAATCTGGTTTTGCTTGCAGATTATCTCCAGATTACACACGTAGCAGTTCCTGACACCAATCAACATTTAAGAGTTAAATGTAGTGGGGAGCACAGAATGGCACAGGAGCATGGTGGGGCAGTGTGTAGGAACAAGGTCAAAGGAAGAGTGGCTGTTACACAGTGAGGTATAAGAGAAGGGTGTGCATGTCCCAGAGACCAGCAGGACAGAAACAGTTTAAGAGCTCAAGTGAAATACACGAGAAACAAGGATGCAACAGCAGTGCCAACACTAGCAGCTATAAACACGAAAGAAGTAAAGGATTGCAATCCTAAAAAATCCCCAGTCCTGCTGTTAGGGGTTAAATTCCCATCCATACAATGCCTGCAAAGCCCTCAAACAACACCAAAAGGCACTGTCCAAGTTCTCACCTGTGCTGTCAGATACTCTACAAGTCTCCTTCATCAACGATATATTCACACACAGTGAATACAGAATATAAATACAATTTGCAAAACTGCAACTACCCTACATTTTCAGAAAGTAAATAATATACAACCTTACTGAAACGTTTGCTGAGCTGAAACAACTGACAAAATTGTCCTTGATTTCAGTACAGCCAGAATTTGAAACACGGACTTCAACAACAAAAGAAAAAAAAAGTATTATTCTAGCTATAAGTAGAACTACTGCTCTGCATTTAAAACAGTTGCAAAAAGTCAGATGTAGTTCTGGGAAATGTAATTCTTTTAATCTGTATAATATACATTTTTTAATATACTGGCACAGTAAATAAAAGGTATAAAAGAATGTGAATTACAATTGGGCCATGTCCCTGATAAATCACATAAGCAACTACTGCCAGATCCCTCTAAATAAAAAAAAATGTACAGGAAAAAAAATTTAACCTATACTATTTATTATACTAATATTCAAAGCTCTCCAATTCAGGCCTAATAAATGGCTTTTAAAATTTATCCTCTCAGCTCAGGCTCAGAATGCATTGCTGAAACACTGCATTCCAGCCCCTGAAGATCTAATGCACTGATCTAATGCTCTGTGGCTGACCTGTTACAGATGATTATAAATTACACAAGTCCTTGTTTTGCTATAATTTTCTAGAGATTGCTTCTTAAAGGCAGAAAAAAAAAACCCCAACAAAAAAAATGTAAATGACCATTTCTTCTCTCTGTGCTGGATTTAGCCCAGTTAGAAATACAAATTTGGAGCCATAACCACTGCAAACCATTTATTTATTTACGCTCTTATTTGAGATTTACACCATGAGGAAGCAGAAGCAAGTTTAGTTCTTCAATATAAAATTACAAGAGGGGGTGGATTCTGTGCCGCCCACTCTTGGGGGCTTTGGCAATTTTTCTGCAATATCTGTATTCCAGTTACACATATATGAAATGAGGAAAACTATTCTCTTCCTTTAAAAAGATGAGAAATTCATTACAGAGTATGAGATACTAGTATATGACAGCAATGTCACGCCAATATGCAGTTTAGAAAAATAAAAAACCCAGAAAATTTGTATTCTGAATTGTTACTTACTTTATTTTTGTTGGGTAAATTATTTGCAGGTTTAGAATGTGTTTGAAAATTAATAGCAATGTTCTTTTCTGTCATTTTATGCAGTTCTAGAGACCAGAGGAGACTCTGGAATTAATTGCAGCCTTCTAATAAACACAATGATGTAATGACGTATTTAACATTACTGGTTTTTGTTTGGTTCCAAATAAATTGCAGATTTTTTTTCCGCTGTGATACTAAAACAATTACCATTTTGAAAAATGATAATTAATCTACAATTTTTTCACATTAGATCATATATCTCTAAAGAGTGCCCACAGATTTGATAGTCTTCAGCTGCTGTGTATTTATTTTTCATTTTTTCTGGTGCTGTACCGCCCCATCAGTGCTGACATTTAAATGAGTGAGTATTCAACACAAATGTGATCGTTTGTGTAGCATCCAACACGGCACCATACTGAGATGATTGCTTCTGGGAGCCATCCATGGGTTCCCGAATAGGGGGGAAAAGCCAGGCAAAATTTTATCAATTTACATTTTTCTGTGATTAATTTTTATGCAAATAAGGGCCCGACCGTGCTCCCATCTCACCTGAATCATGCGGATCATCAAAGACAAATTGAGCATCACTTATTTAAAAAATAGGCTTTAAACTACTCTACAGCTGTGTTGGAAAATGCTAAGAGCAGGGCATGAACTTTTCTAATGTAACAGGAATAGATAAGAAAATGCTTCTCTTTGCATTTTTGTCCACACTGTGATAAACATGAGTCTTAACAAAATCCTAAAAATTGTCTTTGTTTTATATTCCTTATGCCCTTGTAAACATTTGACTATGGGAATGCTACACAAGGGGATTCTTCCAATTTCGGAATAAAAACAAATGGACTTGCAAAAATACATTGATAGTGATGAAAAAATTATATTGGTTACCATGCTCAAAGTACAGATTTTATTTACATTTTTAGATACAGTTCGAGAAATGATCTAGTGGTATACTGCAGTGGTAAGGGCCTTACATAAACAATCTTCTAATGTTAAATGTGTTAAGACACAAAAATAGGTAAGTTCAGTTTACAAATGAAAATGTTCTGCCTTATTGTACATATCTATCTATATGTATCTGCAGAGTAAAATTGCATAAAATTGGATATTTAGACTTTGTTAAACAACAGGCTTTGAAAAGAAATTTACGGTGAGAAGGTTACACAGATGGGCATTTTATAATTATTGATACTAAGACTGAAATGTGTAAATGTGAAGAGCTATTCTTATTTACTTTTTAAAAAATTATATTTCTCTTCCTTTACAAAAGGGACAACAGTGTTTCTTTATGGCATTAAGGAATAAGGCAATAGTATCAGCCACAACTGCAATTTTGACAGCTGTAAGATAGCTAACACTCAGGAATATGAACACTTGTGCCTCTAATTTTCACTTGAAATTTGTATCGAGTGTATGAGCATGTTCTCACGAAAAGGATCTTCTTATAAAGAAGCTGAATTTTGAAAAGGCAGTTTTCACAGGTGTGTTCTGAAAATTGTCGTATGTAATATCAGTTCAGAGACTCATTTTACAAGTCTTTCCACAAATCCATATCCCTAAAGCTAATCTCAGAGGAGTAAATGTGATGCGCAATAGAGAAAAGACAGTCTTTATCAGTTAGAGTTGGAAAAGCAGAGGCGCGAGTACTGGATGATCTTGTGGCTTTGGAGCGAAGATGTCCCCGCATGAATTACACACATTAAAGCTGTGATTTTATGGGTTTGATTAGCCCACAGCTTAACGAGTTACTTTTCATTAAGCTGCACAGCTGAATGTGTATTATTGCACACTCAGATAGAATATATGTTTGCAGACATGACCAATTTCATGCTCAGCCCTTCCCCTGGAATCCTGTGAGTCTCCTGTCACCTGTTAAACCATAGCACGTGAGGTCATAACTGCAGCAAAGCCAACAAGGGTCCCCATACTGGTTTCAACAAACCCAGACCTCTGTCTGGTCTCCAGCCTGCAGCCAAGACCTGCTGCTCCTAAATGTCTCAGAAATATGTGACCCATTGGGTTTGATGTCTATAAATTAATTCCTTGTCTCCTGCAGTTAGGACTTTTGAGAACAACTGTACTGTGGGATACCTAACGGCTTGACTACATAAATGATACAATTCATCTATTCAGAAAAAAAAAGTGAAACCTAAAGTGTGAGGAGTGAAGACAGTTAATTATACAAAAAACCACCAAACCTGACATTTCCCTGAAAAAATGGTGTTGAAGAAAATCAGTTTATAAAAAGAGAAAAACATCTTTAAAATATTACTAGATTAATTGACTTATTATTAAGAATCCTCTTAAATGGAACAAAGTTTAAAATAGTTACCATTCACTTTCTTTCTACAAGCTTTAGCATCTTCTGTAGAAAATACCTTCTGTGATTGCATTAATACAGAAATACAATAATAGATCTATCAAGCCCTCCTTCTCAATATGACAGGTTTCTATATATTACTCTGTCACAGATATCCATACAATTTCTTCTAAGCTGTAGTCATCATGTCCTACTGGAATGGTTCTGCTATTATAATAATACATAAAAACCTACTATGTAACAGCTGACAATGAGTATTCTGAATCACCTGAAAGCATTGAAAGTGATATCCTGGTGTTTAATTCCAAATACTTACCACAATAATCTTATGGGATATGAGAGGCATAAAAAGATTATTTTATGAGCCATGGGTACACATTTTTGGATGGAAAATATCTGCTGTTTAATAGCACATGATCGCACAGGACACATTTCAGGGCAAGGAGTGAATGATTTAGAAAACACAATGTATGTGTATCTCCCCTCCTCAAAGACCATGAGCCGGTACTTCCCTTGCCACATGAATGCAAACAGTGCTAAAACCAAACAAAAATTAGCATTTATATAAAATAAATGCCTGTATTCGCAGTTACAATAAAATGCGGAGAACAGGAGAAAGCAAAAATCTTGTCAGTCAAATGATTTCAGCCTTAAAAAGAAGTACATATATGTCCTTTAATTTAAAAATTTAAAACAAGCAAGACACATATGTAAAAAAGATATACATACATACATATATACATACATACACACATATATATACATACATACATATATATAAATATGTATATATACATACGTACATATATATAAGAAACACATATTTCCTATACAAAAACATGTGGCTCACAAGCTCCCT
>VWZT01016053.1:12258-35877 GCA_013397055.1 Pachycephala philippinensis
AAAAGATATACATACATACATATATACATACATACACACATATATATACATACATACATATATATAAATATGTATATATACATACGTACATATATATAAGAAACACATATTTCCTATACAAAAACATGTGGCTCACAAGCTCCCTTTTTCAAGTGACTCACAAAGGTCCCTTTTACAACAATCTAGGAAGCAGACAAGGAACTGCTAAAAGGTACTTTAAGGCACCCCCAGAGCTGTCAGCTGAGGTGATTTCAGTGTGTTCAGCTGCAGCTTAAAGTCGGTTTCCCCTCTAAGGTACCTCGTCTCTCACAGTGGCAAATTGGCCCCCCTTGACTCAGGGTGATGCTCTCAGCTGCAGAATGGGCATGAGGGAGTGGCTGGAGTCCAGCTTTGAAAAATACATTAATTTTCTGAAAGTGCAAGACAGAGGTATTACTAAAAGTAATTAAAAGAGCAAAAGAAAGGGAAAAGATGAAGGGTATACTGACGCTGTGACACATCCCTCCTTCCAGAAGTCAGGTGGCAAGTTGCTCCATTTTTGCTGCTAAGGTACCAGCCTTTGGCATTAGGCCCATGTTCTGAAACCACAATGCTCAGAGGCAAACACTGCATGGAAGGCAACAACAGACTTTGCTTTCTGGGTATGAGCGTAGTGACCCAGAAGCAGAGAATTGAACTTAAATGTCCTTAAAATATCTTTTACTGTGGCAGATGCTCAGAAAAGTGTATTTTACTGAGGTTTTATGTCCCAAAAAAAAAAAGGTGGGTATCACAGAAAGGAAATATTTTGAAACCAAGGTACAATATTTGTTGGAGAAAAGGAGAAATAATTTGGACACGGAATGGTATGAATCACGACAAAAAAAAAAATTTGCATGTAATTCTCACTGAGGTATGTATTTGGTGACACTATTTCTCCTTTTACATATTTTCCTGAACCCTGCTTCTGTTACCTGGAATCTTAAATGTTTATGCAGTTACTAATATTTGTCAGATATTGTATATACAGATATTACCATAGGCTCAACCAAGCAAGTGACATGAAAATAATGAGAGATGGCTGCTGTTGGTAGAACAAACTTGTCAAAGTTTTTTCATACTGTCCAAATTATTTTTTCTGTATGGTATCCACATTACAAAATTATGAAAAAAATCATCATGCTTTCATTCATAATTTTCCAATGAACTGGAGGAAAATTTACTTTGAAACATTCTATATCTCCATAAATTAAATCAGGTATGTTTAGTTATAAAGAAAGAGCTCAAAGACTGGTTTATATGGTGATGCCTTAGGTTTTAACTTTTATATTTTTTAAATTCTGTATTCCTAGTGTGTAACTCTGAAGTGTCCTGTAGCCTGTGAGCTGCTGCTCTCTCATGCTGAGACAGACAGAACAAAGCCTCTCCAGGCTGCTCTCCAAGGACACCCAGCCCGGCCTAGGCCCAAAATGTGTAACCCAGCATCTTGAGAAGGGGGGCAAGCTGAGGGGAAATTACATCATTAGCTGAAGTTTAATTGGTGAAATTGAGTTGATATGCAAATGGACCAAACCTATAAAAATGTGAAGAACTCGTGACTCGGGGTCCATCTTGGGTGTAGCCTTTAGCCTCCCCAGGGTGTGCCTCTGAAGGCCTTTCAAATAAATATCCACCTTTATTCCCTTACTCCTGTCTAGTCTCTGTTTCTAGGCTGGCCTCTTTAGGCATCAATGGCTTAGCTCTTTCAGAGACTCCCTGCGCAGAGATTCTGGCAGCAGAAGATAAGCAGTGACACACTGCTATTGGAGTTTTACTGCAGTCAGGGATAACACAAAGGGAGGAGCACAAGCACAGGCATGTTGTGGCAGGACACCTGGCAAGGTGATCTGTGAGGGACCCAACGCTGCCCTGGCTCTGTAGACAGAAGCCCACAGGATACCTTAAATCTACCAGGAACAGCGCTGGATTCCCACCTGTGGGTGTTATTATTCCTGCAGTGCCAAGCTGAAACAAAGAGACACACACAGCCTATTCCTCATTCCAACATGGATCCTTACTTAACTTACACCTCGCACCTTCTGTGTAAGGATACTGTATAAACACTGCTGGGGAGTAGAGCAAAGAGAGCATGAATACTGAAATGTACTGAATACTGAAAGTAAAACTTCTGCTGGTAGCCTCTGTTCATACAATAAGATAATTTACATGTTGTGTCTATTATCCTGTTACGACAGTAACATATCCTGAACTCTCTGAACTTTATGGAGATCTGTTATTGAAAGGTACCCAAATGGATGCAGTGAACATGTTGCAAAGACACACCCTACCATAAGCTGAAACATGATTTTTAGATATATCTAGAATATAGTTCAGATTCTTTAGTTACCTGCGCTTGATCTGAGCTGACCTTTGCCCTCCCGATGCAGTGCTTCCACAATCCTGTCTGTGATGGTGTTTTGTTGCGTGCTCTTGATTCTCCAAATGCAGATTCACAGTTCAAGCTCAAAGGGGTATTGTTTAAAATACGCCATTATTCATCACTTTCCTTACCTTCTGTTAGAATGGGAATATTTTAAAGGACAACAAAGTGTTCTTATCCCACCAAAGATGCGTCCAGAGAGGGGCAACAAGGCTGATGAAGGGTCTAGAAAACAACGCCTATGAGGAGAGGCTGAGAGAGCTGGGTTTGTTTAGTCTGGAGAAGAGGAGGCTCAGTGGGACCACGCCACTCTCTACAGGTGCCTGACAGGTCCCTCCTGCCGTGCCTGCAGTGAGAGGACCAGAGGACATGGCCTTAGGCTGAGACAGGGGAGATTCAGATTTGAAATGAGAAAAAAGGTTTCACTGTCAGGAGGGTCAGGCATTGGAACAGGTTACCCAGGGAGATGGTGGTGTCTCCACCCCAGAGGTGTTCAAGAGGGGTCTGGACCTGGTGCTGGATGATGTGGTTTTAGGGTTAGCATGGTAGGGCTGGGTGGGTGGTTGGACTGGATAAACCTAAAGATCTCTTCCAACCTTGATGATTCTATGACTCTATGAGAGGTATTACACCAAAAGGGAATAGGTTCAAGAATAAAAAAGAGAGCAGAAGATAATATGAAAAAATTTTTACTGATGAAACATTTACTGACAACTGAGAAGAAATCTCTTATTCTTCATTTCTTTACAATTTTCTTTAAAGAGATCACAGGATGACAGAATGTCTGAGGTTGGAATGGATCTCTGGATGTCACCTTGTCCATCTCCCCTGTTCGAGCAGGGCCACCCAGAACCAGCTGCCCAGGATTGTGTCCAGATGGCTTCAGAATATATCCAAGAATGGAGAATCCAAGTTAAGAAATAT
The DNA here is from genome assembly GCA_013397055.1 of Pachycephala philippinensis. Lineage (NCBI taxonomy): Eukaryota > Metazoa > Chordata > Aves > Passeriformes > Pachycephala > Pachycephala philippinensis. Next base: position 15,581 of record VWZT01016053.1, read on the forward strand.
GGACTTTTTTCTTGCCAACCTTTGATGAATCATTTAATATATCTTTGCTTCAGATTTCCCCTCTGTAAAAACAAAGTACTATCTTGATTTGTAAAGTCTCCTGCAGTTGTAGAGAGAAAAGTTCTGTTGAAAGCTAAATATTACTGTCAAAATACCAGGAAGATAAAGTTAATATTCATAATATGACAGAAATATTTTCTTTTAAATGACGGAGACAGATACTAATAAGTAGCAGAGAGCTCTGTGCCTATATTTAAAAATGGAGTGATATTGAGAAGCAATGTCATAGGAAGTAGACATTTATATTTTTCTGCATACTTACTTCTAACTATAGTTTGTATTCAATAATTTTGCCCAGAAATTACATATTATAAATCTTGGTATGATAGATCTCTAAGAAAAGTCACATTAAAGGGAAAAAATAAAAAGTGGGGGAATCACTTAATTAGTCCAGAGTAAACCACACCAAGCCTAAGGGATGTCCCCAGTACTGGCACAGCACCCTTGAAGAGTAAGCTGCTGTGATGAATGGTACAGAGTATTGCAGGAATTATATAAGAATTGGGTTGGTTTTTATTGTTAATTGTTTGTCTTCCCTGGGTTTTGTTGTTGTTGTTTGGGGTTTTTAGAATATTATCTCCCTGTATCCATCTTTTGCTTTGTCTGGTTGTCGTTATGCTTTTTCACTCTCTTTGATTTTTCAGTTCTATTCTCTCTTCCCTTCTTTTACTCAGTTCTTGCTAACTGATTTTAAGTTCAGGATGAACTTCTGAAACTTCGGAACCCATTGTGGTTGAGCTTCTTAGAAACAAGTTATTCTAGAAGCAAGATCCAGAGAGGCAAACGTACTTATTACAGCCTGGTTGTTTGGAACCTTATTTCTCTACTTGCAAACCACACCTGTCACACCCCTCTGCTGCCAGTGCCACAAGTCAGAACACAGTAAGAAGTCAGTACAGATTAAAACTCTCCCAACTTTCCCGCTGACTTAAGATGAGTCTTGACTCCCATGTGCCTAAGGAACCTTTTGGAAACACTCCTTGAGTCCTAAGGAACTTAACAAATATCACCTTAAAAGCAAATCAGACTTGTTCATTTTATTATTCTTCTGTAATTAATTTAATCTGATACCTACATAGCACCATCTAGAGATCTATTTGTCTTCACTGCGGCACATCCAAACCCTCAATCACCTCAAAATATTAAGTGAAAAGGCTAACTCAGCTCAGCTCTCAAATACAAAAATTAACACTAGATAATAAAGTTAGAGACATTTTTACAACACTTTAATCTGAGGAACTGATTTTTAAAATAATTCAGTTGCTCTGACATTATTATGCAAACTCAATGGCATTTTGTTCATTCAAATAAGAATGAAAAAAGGGAAAGTACCCAAATGATTGCTCATGTAGGATTACTCTGAGAAAGGGAAACAGTGTAGTATGGAAGAAATGTGATTTTTCTTTTTCGTGTCATAAACCTCATTGCTGTTAATGATGAGGATAAGGTCTTTGAAATTCCGGTATTTAAGGACTACCATAGCAACACTTCCATCCATCAACTCCCACTGCTCATGGTGGTTGCTGCAGAAGAAATCCAGCCACAAGCAATTATAGAATCATTATCCTCTTCATAAAATTTGCTGCCATTTTTATTAGTTAGGGCTGGTCTATACCTCGACTGATGATTTAGGTGTGTTACATCAACCTCCTGCTCACCTATTTTATAAATTTTAAGAATAATCACAATGAACAGCATTTTTTCTTGATAGATTTTTACATTAAAAAAAATATAGTGCTGCAAGAAATTCGAATCTATAGCAAAAGATCAAATCCTTCTAACAACCCAAAGTGTGTCTCCTGCTCTCCCACCTGCTCTACCACAAGCAGAAGCTCTGTTAATTGTGACACTGTATGAAAATCAAAATAAATCCCAGGGATACACAGGCATACTTTCTAGCTTTATACAGCTGTTGTCTTAACTTGTTAAGAAGGGATTCAAATATTCAAAGCTGTCTTTAGGGTTTTTTTGAAGTTTGGTCCAAGAAGGCCTCTCTCAGTAGCATTCAGGTTTGAGAGCATGTGGTGGATGCTCAAAGTGTGCAAACTGTCAGACTGCTGGCAAAGCACACATGCGGCAAAAAAATCATCAGGGTAGGAGTCTAAGGAAGCATAATCACCAATTCTCTCCCATGAATGTGGGCTCCATCAGATGTAAGAGCAGAAATATTGGCTAGTCAGATTTCATACGGAGGTCAACTCTCTCAAAAATCTATGTCCTTGGTGTAATTTGAAAAAAGGACGTCAACACTTTTTTCTCAGTAGCTAAAAAGCAATTTCCTCTTGAAAAAGAAGAATGACAAACACCAGCAAACTCTTTTGCAGTTTAAAAGCTCCTGTCTGTGCACATTACTCTTTCACAGAAAAACGAAAAAAAAAAATAGATATATAAAAAAATCTCTGTTTAGCTCTGTACACAAGGCTGCAACTAATTACAAGAAGAGACAGATGCTGAGTAGCCTTAAGGCTTTCCCTGCCAGCACAGTGAATCTGTGCGCTAGTCAACAAGCAGGTAGTGAGTGAACTCAAATGTTATCTGACAAGGCAGCAGATCCCATCACCTAGGGTTAGAATACAGACAAGCAACTCTGTGTTCAAAACTAAAGGCAGAAAAATTTCAAGCAGATTGTTTCTGACAGAAATCATATCACAGCCGCACTTTCTGACCAAGTCTCCACGAATGAAACTATACACTTTCTGTTATCCATCTTCCCCTTTAAGAAACAGCCAGGATCTCAAAGGTACATTGAAGGTGACAGCTCAATGCACAGTGTTTAGCAAGTGCTTCTATGCTTGTTTTCTCTTTGGAAGCATTAGGGGACTTCTGCCGCTTATCTGTGGGGGAGCAGAAGAGTGCCCCACTTTTTCCTACCTCATTCTTTGTTTCCTAAACACTTCCAGCTTTCTCACAGATGTCAAATGTCAGTTTCAAAACATAAAATCCTGGCATGAAGAAACTTCACATGACTACCTGGAAGTTTGAAAGCAGTTGCACCACCCCAAAAAGGAAAGTTAACAAAAGGATAAAACCTTACTATAATTGCCAATACTGTTTGCCCTGAAAGATAAACAAAATCTCCTAGCTGAATCCTAGCAAATAATTGCTTATTAGCTTTGAAACAGGATTTTTGGCCTTCCTTCACAATAAACATGATCTCCATACATTTTTGAGTGTTACAAATCTCTGCAAGGTAGCAGATCTGAACAGTTTTCTTGCTTTCCACACAGAAAGGATTGAGTTCATCTAGATTGATTTGGCTGTTTCACTGTGAGTAATGTCAAAACAAGACAGGAGAAATACAGTGTTCAATGGAGCACAACAGATTTTATGTACATAAGTTCTAGCAGTGCTGTGGATTTTGACCTGCAAGCTGGGCATTTGCTCCCAACAGCCCGTGAAAACCCCTGGGGAAGTTTTTGGGCTCTACTGACTAGCATTACAAATACCACTTTCTTTTTCTGAAGACAAGTTTTTTCCAACCTTAAAAATTAAACAGAGGATGTGAGGCACACTTGCTTACCCTGTGGTATCATTAAGACACAGAAGGTGAATGAGGCATTTATGTCTAAATATTCCTTTCAGCAGAATGGGATACACACACTGCTAATTACCACAGGTGAGGGATAGAGGACTGTGAACAGAAGCCAGTAAAGAAGTACCAAACATTACAGACAGAACATGGTCACTCTGTGTTAAAGTTACTTTGGACTCCAGATTTCTTTTGTGTTTCCTTTCCTGCCACTAATATTTTTAGGAAAGACATTAAGCATTGTTTAATACTGTGAATTCGCAGCACTGATCTCTTCCTTTACATTACTGAAATGACTATTGCAGCATATTTCACTTGAGATTAATCATTCACTTGAAATTATACTAGAAAGCTAGTGACATGGAATATAGGAAATGTGTCTTGTTGAATTCAGTCACTTTTATAATCAGTGCAACACACTGATTTCTGCACAAGATATTGGCTTTAGTCATAATTAAATTTACATGGCTTTGGATGATACCTTCCACAGTGGGACAATATGTAACTTACATAATATTCTAAATGACTGAAGTTTTGAGCAGTCTCTGGTAGATATTTCTAGGCATTAGAGCTAATAGACCTATATTACCAGTAGTAGTTCCCAATTATATAGTACGACATTACATTTGGTTTATTAAATCTTCATACCTCATCAGAAAATTTTTATCTTTGGAGTGTTTTTCTGTCTTAAAATAAAGTATTTTATAGAAAATCAAATTCTTTGTTAGTAGTAATAATCTGTCCTTAAAAGTGTAGTTAGCAAGACTGTGCTTACTCTGTGGAGGTTTATCCTACTAGGGCTGCTTTAGTCAGCTCCTCGCAAGGTAACACCTCTGCTCACTGGTACAGTAACAGCAGTGTCACACAGTTTATGAACTATTTAAAAGCACTTAGACTTTGGGGCCAGTCATGCACATCATGTGTGGATTTGAGTGTCCTGCCTGAGGTTATGAAAGACCTACAGTCCACTTCTCTTTAAAAGAAGTCTGAAAAACCAAAAAAGAGAAAAAGCATCATTTGCAACAGCAGTGTATTTTACCACCTTATTTCCCCATTTCCTCTGAGCAACTCTTTGGATCTCTGCTAGGGAAATCAACAAACAACCTTGAGTTGTCTTTAAAAAGGATTGGGAAGAAAAAAACTTGACAGCTTTTGTACTAATAGAAAATGAACAAGAAAAATCAGACCTAAAAAAATTAACCAAAACCTTGATGGTTCCAGACCCCTGGTATCTCAAACCTGATACACAGTTTGATTCATCCAGGCAGACCCTGCACTTGAGAGCACTTAGGCTTTGGACCTTACTGCTTCAATGAATGGTTGGATGGCAGTAATAATAATAATAATAACAATAACAATAACAATAATAATAATAATAATAATAATAATCATCATCATCATCATCATCTTTCTCTAATCAAATGAGCTGCCTGGTCTCTGTGAAATCACAAGTGCCTGAATATCATGAGTTCTCCTTGATTAATATGACCATCCAGGAAGGCAATGTTCACAGAAGGGTGAAAATTACAAGAAGTGAAAATTACAGAGTGATTACTAAAGAAAATGACTAATTTAACCCAGTGACTCCATTACTCTGAGGTTGCTCCAGACTTACAGTAGGGTGAAAAGAAATTACTTCAAGAATTAGCTCTTTTTCCACTTTTTCATCCTGCTCCGTGGAACAAAAGCGGTTAGTTCCTGCCTCCCCAGACACAGGACCAGTTGTTTTAAGAAGCACCGGGGAGCTGCACACAGAAAAGTCCTGATGTACTTGAGAGATGGTCTCTACAAATTTGGGAAGTGCTTTTAAAATTCTTCAGAAATTGTAGCATCATCACCACTATATCTGCTTTGTACCTGCATAAAATTCCAGCTACTTCAAGCACATTTTGATAGTAATGCTCCTTTACTTTCTTGATCTTTTGTCTATTTTGATAACCCAAAAGGGCTAAAAAGCCTAAAAGAAACTTTTTGGAATCTGTTGATACTAAATTACGTAGGTTTTCCAAAAATAGTCACATATAAAATTAAATTATAGCAATAAAATTAATTAAAACATCTGATGAAACAAGTGTTCACTGCAAAATCAATAGGAAAGCATTGGGCAGAATGGTAGATACCTTCCATTAATAAATTATGGCTACTTTATGAAAATTATAAAGGAAATTATTTAAAAACAATTTGTAAGCATGCAGAAAAAGATACATATAGATTTTGGAGTATGACCTAGATGTTCCTGAAGGACTCCCTAGAAGATGCCATTGCTGCGTGCCACCACTGCAGCAGGAGGGCTTTGCTGTAGCTATCGCATGACTCCACATGAAGGGGACACTTCATATCACTCAGTGCTCTACTCAGAAGTTAACACACCTCTGGTGTTTTGAAGAAAAACCCACACTTTATTTCTAAAGTTAGAAATACTAAACTTAGCAATCCAAGTTCCTCAACAACTGATTGGGGAATTCTGAGGAAACAGACCCTGTTGGCAGTGAATTAAGGATAAGCAGCTGCCTGAATTCTCTCCCTGGATTGCCTAAGGGTCCAGAAGTCATGTTGTCACACAAGCTATAAAGCAACACAAGCAGTACAGGTACTCAGGAGAGTCCAAAATAAAATTTAAAAGTGTATATGTACTCCAAGTGCATATCTGTGCACTGCGAACTTATTTAAGGATGGCACATGCCCTCTCAGAAATGATTCACTCAGGGTGCTGTCTCTGCAGATGAAAATGTACATGCATTGTCTCTTAATTTGGTGATAAAGCCTTGTTGCAATGCATAGAGTGGCCAATTTAATGTGCAGCCCACACATGTAGTTTTAATTATTCTAATTTGTGGAAAAAACAACCAAACCTGCACAATGGCCAAGGGTATCTTTTTGTCCTGGTACAGATACCTTACTACTAGTGAAATGATGTGTTATTTTAGTGTAGCTAATGAAAGAAACTGAGGTGGTTCTCTTTGTTTCTCTCTGCTGTTTCCAGGTAGCTGTTGCTAGTTAGTCCATACAGTTAAACGATTTTTTTGTGCATCAGGTGCTTACGAGGGCAGGAACTTTGCTTTGGTACACATTTGTAAAGTGCTATGGGTACTTCTGGTCCTTTAAAGAATAAACAGCACTAATATGCTTCATTTAACACATCTAAAAATATTTTTCCCCCAAGAACAGCATGCAGGCACTCTGTAAGTGGCCACAAGGCCAATAAAGTGTGATGCATAGAGACATTGAGGGTTGTCTCTCTACATCTCACTGTCCATTGCTATGATCTCTGGCTCCTCCTTAAAGCCCTACCACACTGGGAACTGGCTATTCCGATAGTTAATAGTCAGGGTTAGACTGGGACTAGACACATCTTGACAAAGCAGTACTCATTTTGACATAAAATAGCTCTTGAACTTGACTTTTTTCCTCACTGAGGTTCTTTGCTAAAACAAAACGAACAAAAATTGCTTTTTAGCCCTCAAGATAGTAAATTAAAGAAAAATACGTTTTTGTATAGAAAAGGCAAAAAATCATCTAGAAGGGGATGCTGTGCATAAAGGTAAGTGCTTTCACACCTTTCTGACACAGCACATGCCAGAAAGCAGTATTGTTAAGCCATACCTTCCCCGGTTCCCTCTGCTTCCCCAGCACTGACATGATTTACTGCTACTGCTGCTGCTGTCCGTGGTCTCCTCGGGGCACCCTCCATTGGCAGAGGCCGGTTGTTCCTTTCGTGGACACACGATTCCCTCTCTGGCTGCCCCTGCAGGACGTTTGATCATCATTGACAGTTGCCCTGCTGCTCTCAGAAACACCAGGAGGGAGAGCTGAGGGGCAGAAAACTTTCAGATGCAAAGCCATTTCCATAAACGATGGCCACAAATCCTGCCTCTGCAGAAACCCACGAGCAGTGCAGCATTTACAGAACTAACAGCCTCTGTGTGAGGAAACCAACGTGTGCTTGTTCATCAGCAATTTTGCATCTCAATTGCTTTCGTTAGAAATTAGATTTACCTTGTCACTGCTTTTCGTTGGGCATTTTTAGTTTTGTTTATGTTGTTATTTTTTCTCTCTCTCTTTTTTTTTTTTTTTTTAAATACACATTTTGTAAGAGTTCTCCCTATTGAAACCACATGTTTTTTAGAAGAAATCTTCCTGCCAGTCAGACAGCACTTAGTCAGGTATTTGTAATGACTCGGGTCTCCTTACTTCTTCGGGAAACACTCTGAAAGAAAAATTCAGCATAACTAAGATGAATGGGGCTGCATAAAGATGTTTCAGTTATAGGTACATCCCACCTCCCTGAGCCATACTTAGACCTCACAATTATTCTTAAAGGGAGAAAAGGACAGAAACATTTGGGTTGGTTTTTTTGTGGAGTTTTTCCTTCATTTCTTAGAGATCAAATGAGAAGAATTATCAGGAGGCTTCCTTGAGACATCTTCAAAGCTGGACGTGGATTCTCCATGAGGAGCCACTCCACAGGAAATAGCAGGAAGTGTCTGCTTTAGATGTCCTGGAGTAGATCAGATATGCTCTACCGTATTGCTATGATGCCTAAAGAGGCCAACCTAGAAACAGAGACTAGACAGGAGTAAGGGAATAAAAGTGGATATTTATTTGAAAGGCTTTCAGAGGCACACCCTGGGCAGGCCAAAGGCTACACCCAAGATGGACCCCGAGTCACGAGTTCTTCACACTTTTATAGGTTTGGTCCATTTGCATATCAACTCAATTTCACCAATTAAACTTCAGCTAATGATGTAATTTCCCCTCAGCTTGCCCCTCTTCTCAAGATGCTGGGTTACACATTTTGGGCCTAGGCCGGGCTGGGTGTCCTTGGAGAGCAGCCTGGAGAGGCTTTGTTCTGTCTGTCTCAGCATGAGAGAGCAGCAGCTCACAGGCTACAGGACACTGCAGAGTTACACACTGGGAATACAGAATTTAAAAAATATGAAATTAAAACCTAAGGCATCAGCTACATTTGTTTCAACTTATTTCAAATGGAATGGAACTTATTCGCAGTCTTGCCCTTAAAAAAGGCGAATCCCTACATAGTCTCAGAACAGCAGCCAGTGATGGGGAGGACAGAAGAGAAAAGTGGAATTAGGAGTGATTTTACCAGGCTTTGGTAGTGGTGTTAGTCAAACTATTGGATATTTATGGCAGCACAAAGGAGCCATAGGTAAACCATAATCCTGTGATGCATGTCCTGCAGGGTCAAACATGGATCTGCCTTGACTTCCTCAGGGTTCTTTGGGGCAAGAAAAAAGTTGGTTACAGATCCTATGGCCATTTCTTTTAGATAATATTTCCTGAGCTCAATTATTAATTCTTAAAAATATACCTAAATTATTCTATTAAAACATATATTGGCTGAATCAGTATCAGGAGCATGCTGGGGACAATCTGTCCCATATACTAAGATTATTTGTTCACTATTGTTTATTTTCCATTATTATCACTAATTTACCCATCAAACGGCAGATAAATATAAACATTTGCTTGAAATAAATATTATTTAAATCTTACACAACTTAACAGGAAAAAAGTAGAGGATTAAAACTATTTTCACTAACCTCCAAGAAGATAAGTTCAAGGCTTTTGGGTGTTTAATGAATTAAGCCTTGGATTGTTGTTAAACATGATTTTTAGCCACACTAGAAATTGTTTCTTGGTAATAACAGGTTTTGAACAAAATGTGCTTTTTTTTTTCTTTTCTGCCTCTCATCAACTGTTATTTTGTTTCTCTTTTTCTCCCCAGCTGCTCATGTTATTACTTGCTTAATTTTTCCTGTTTCTCTTTCGATCTTCCCTCCCTCCAGGTGTTTCAATGCTACATTTCAACTATTCTATTTGTAGTAGATTTCTCTAGGAGGGATTTGTTTCAATTGTATTGCTAGGTTTTATGCACTTATTGTTGCTGTTTCAAATTAAAACAATCTTATCAAATCATTATTATTCCTGTTAGAGTAATTTTTGGTTGGATTTTTTTGCATAAATACACATGGGATTAAAATGTGGCTGAACTCTGGTTCATTTTTCATTATAATATCTCTCTATTTATTGATTACCACCAAAAGTAAACATACCATCAGCTCACCAAAATCAATATATAGTTGGAATTTATATTTGAGAAGAATTGGCTGGTAGCAAATAATTTTTCTCTCTCTGTATATGTAAGTCGCAGACAATCTACAGACTGGAAACCATATTCAAGTTAAGCGTCAGAATAAAAACTGCACAAGGTGCATGACAAAGCTTCTTTCTATAAAACATATTTCCTTCTGTAGCAGTAGGAAAATCCCTTCAGTGACCAACCCCAGTGGTCTAGCAGAGCTTCTGTTACTGGAACAGTTCCACAAGTGAAGTCAGACATGGACTAAAATGAAACAACCTGCAATTGCTGTTAGAATTATATGAATAACTATTTCCCATGACAAATGTACTCTCTCAGATATGTCAATAACCAACCGTTTATGTAGAAATAATCTGATTTTCTGTTATGCTGCCATTGTATTTTGCCACATTCTTGTGATGACATTCACTAAATTGCTAGAACTTAACATATTTCAGTGGTTAAAGTACCATCTTAGAGTATTTTGACATCAGTGAGAACAAAAGGCACAAATGTCTGAACCTAGTTTGACTCTTTGTATAGATAGATTAGGAAGCTACTCAGGGATGGACAAAAAATCTGAGCAGCATTAAATTTGCCTCCTTACAATGATTTTATATTTGTACTGTAGCAAATAAAATTCACCAAAGTAAAAATGTAGCTGAGATTTAAGTTTGGTCTACATCCGTTGTTAAAATTCACCAAAGTAAAAATGTAGCTGAGATTTAAGTTTGCTGTACATCCGTTGTTTTTGTAGGCATTACTAAGGAAACTGATGAGCTTCCAGGACCATAAAGATCTATCAATATTAGGTAATTTCTCCATAAGGTTTTTCAGCTCTTTTTATTGAGTTCCTGTGCCAACACAGAGAAATTAGAGTCTGTGAAAAGTTAGTCCCAAAAGTAATCTTTACTTGCAGTGCCTTAAATTGACTGAAGATACAATAGATATCTGCTGCAGCCAGACTACAAGGATCTTTAAAACTGCGTTAAATGTTACGTGTCTACACACCAGTTCTACCCATCAATTCTTAGTGCACAGGGATTCACAGGGACTCACACAGCAATAGAAACAGAGGGAAAAACTGTTTGCCTAAAAAACCCAGCTTCACTAGAGGAATACCCTCGTGGTCTGCTTCCTCCTCTGGGGAAACAAACTGCCATTATCCTACCTGGGATTCAAATCAAAACCAGATTACATGCTCACTGTATGCAACGCTCAATCTTTTCTCCTCTGCAAGCATTTATAAGACACAGGGTATCCTTTATCAAAGAAGAGAACATGTAATGCTTACATATTTATGAAACTTAAGTGGTTCAATTATTTTCATCCCACTAGATTTATGAGAGAGGTAGAAGTATTAAACTCCACGAAATGATATAACTCAGAGGAATTATTACAATGCTTGTGCATTACTACTAATTCTACCCTATTAGATGATACTATATCTTTTCATAATGAAGATTAAATGCAGCAGAAACCATATAATGGCAGAACTGCTATAGATCAAATTGAGTCTACCATAAGAAAAATGATCACTGATCCCAAGATGTTATGGAATAGTAAACTTAAATTGTGCCGCTTTTCAAGTTTATGTGACTATGATTATTTAATTTTCCTTTGTGCGTGCTCAAGTATAGCTGTTATGCGACTACACATGAGAGAACCTGAAATTAATTTGTCTGTATAAGATCAGTGACTGTACAAATTCTTATGAAAACTAACATGCCATGACAATAGTAATTTTGATAAAATTACAGCAAGAACTGCAATTCTCTGCCGTCTGGCTGTCTCATCATAACTACTTTGATGTGCTTTTTATTACTTATTTACTTACTTCAACTACTTTAGCAGTTGTTTCAGAGCTTAGAAATGTTAACTGCAGAACAATATTAAAGAAACAGCCATCTTTAATTAAAGCCCTAAAAATAATAGAACTACTCTATAATAGATCTAATTTATGAAGCAGACACATTTTCTATTTCATATTTTAAAATTCAAATATGTATCGGTTTTCAGACTAGTCTAACTAGTTTATTCAAAAGTCTGAATGAACTGCCAGACCCCTTTCATCTTCCTAAATTAAACCTTTCAATTACTTTTGGAATTGAGTTATGTATTTACTTAACATATGAACACAATTAACAAACTGAAAGAGAAGTATATCTAGGTACATTTTTATAAATAAGGAACCCATTTGCTTGAGGTCAGGGTATCAGTACTGTGCATTTCTAATTCAATCATATTTATTGCAAGACAAATCATCTCTTTGGTGACTTCTTATGAATACTAACCAGCCACCATAATTTATTTCCTTTATATGGGGTGGAGAATGCTGGAGAAGGTCAAATACTACCTTTATGTTACCACTGCAAATTTGTTTGCTTGGTAAAGGTCCTGATCTGAAAACACAGAACTTTTGTAATTTTATACAGTAATCTTTCAGATTCAGATTTCAGGGATAAACCCTCGCATGTCCAAAGCTCATAGAATCTTTGCTTTTTTTCCAGGAGATACCAATATTTTCCATTTCCTTAGAGAATTATTAGATCATAGTGTGCAATACGGTTCCAAATGTGTGCACACGGGGTATCATCTATGACATGAGGATTTAGCACACGTGGATTTTATAGAAACGTTGAACTTCTGAAGCCCAAGGCTAAAAGAAAGATATTACAGAGTACACAACTACCAAGAGTCACACCATGTGCCTGAGAGAGATGTCCCAATGCTCCTTGAGCTCTGGCGGGTCTGGGACCATGACCACTTTCCTGGGGAGCCTGTTCTGGGCTGTGAGGGGTGAAATCCTGCCCCTCGAGGGCAACCCACATCGGTCTGGTTTGGCTTTCACCCATGAACTCCTAAAGTCCACTTCCACTTTGAAAGGGTGGCCAAACCCTCTCTTGGTGTAAAGTGCCAGCTCATTGAATTAGTTGAGCTCAGTGAAATTGTAGGAATTGATGCCACGTTAGAATTCAAATCTATATCTTGGGGTCAGGGCAAAGAATTGGAGTGGTGGAACTCTACTAACAACACTATATTTCACCTTCTGTAAACTTTAAAGTCGCAGGGAATTAAATTAAAAAAAAAAAAGAAAAAACAACAAAATCACCAAACACAACAGATAGAGCTGCCATCAGAAACTCCTTGCAGATGGCATAAAATAGCTTAACTACAATTCACTGGGAGCTAATTTCAGTCATTGCTAATACATGCTGGGTAGAAAATTAGTGTCAAACAACAAAATGGCATGATTTTTTAAAAGCATTTGGATTCAAATTTCAAATAATCTCTATTAACCAGCATTCAAGTCTCCCGATTCAAATCTCCCCCACAGAATTACACAGTACCAGCTACTCTTTCAGTTTTAACAAAAAATACAGAGGATGTTGAACAGTATTGTTAGATTGTAATAATTAGAGCAGTGAGACATATGGCTATATAATACAGCCAGATATTTATGTAGGGACTGGACAGATACTGCATTTTGCTAATTGCTTATCTGAGTTGCTTTTCTCTAGTGAACAGAGGGGAATGTTTCTGCACAGAGGTTTTCCTTTTATTCTGTATTTGATCCCTCCATAGATTTATTAGCAGAGACCTGCCTGAACAGACCATGATACCAAAATTATGGAGACAGAACATGATATTCAGATTTGTTTCCCTGTGTTGGTTTACTTATTTTTGTAAAAAGCTTTTTTACTTTTTAATCCAAAGACCTAAAAATTAAAAGGCTATCAATTGCACCATAAGTGGGTATATCAGACGATCTTCATATTTATCTTGGAGACAAAAAATAGACTCATTAGAAAAATACTACCCGAAAGCACCAGAGCTACTGCTTTGGTAACACCACATACAATGATTTAAGCAACACACCTGGATTATATTTTTATTATGCTTTCAAACTTCACAGATAAATAACAAGTTGAAACAGGCAGTAATGGAGGCAGTCTGTACATCTAAGATGTTAAACCATAGTTTGCATCTGTATAGAGTTAAGACTGCAATACTGTTAATTCTACAGGGTTTCCAAAAGTTGACAATTTTTATTTTTTTTTTTTTAATTAAAGGTGAATAGTTTTTGGAAAGAATAACAGATTTACTTTAAAAAACGTGTAGGCACTAGTAAGAGTCAAGACGGTGGTTATATAATACTGGAGATAGGTACTTGACATTAAAAAAATACCAGCTTTCTGTTACTGTAAAATTAGAGAGCTTTCTAAATTGCTTTGTACTAACACACATTCCTAAACTTGACCTGTGTTTATAACAGCCAGAATGCATAATATGTACAGAAAAAAAATGCTAAAGGCAGAGGCCAATTAAAGGAGCTAATAGCAATTTAATCTGTAACTTTCTAAGGCCTTTTGGATATAATACATTCTACATTAATCGTTAACACCGGTATTGTTATTCCATAGTAAAACAGCATTTGCAAGTCCATGGTTTAAGTGAACTTCTATTGGGCTTTATATTTTCCTCCAAGAAACTGCAGAAGGATAAATACTTATTAGTTAGAAAGCCAAAAATATTCTAACTCTATATAAAATTAATTTTTTGTAAAGTGAGTTTTTGCTATGAAAATAATAATTGCATGGCAAAAACATCCAAACAATTATGCTGGGACAAGACTATGACTTGGGAGATAATGGACAGAGACAGCAGGGACTAAAATGTGCAGCATTTCCTGGTCATTTATTCACTGGAAGATTTGAAAATCAGTTTATTCATGGGAGAAAAATAACCTATTGCCACCAGTTCTTGATCATAAAACACACAGAACTTTAAACTCTCAGTGCAATATTGAAAGGAAATAAATGTGCATCTAATCAGCTTTGCCCTTCATAGCAGGTATCACTTTGGCAATCAGGAGCACACTGTGGATAGCAAAAATAATGGGAAGACAATATTCTGAGTGGGAAAAAAAAAGCCTACACACTTTGCAAAATACACAGAAAGACTGTAACCGCAGGTGGCTATTTTTGCTGACCTAAAACAATTCCTTAAAACAGTGGCTGTGATGCAGCCAGAACATGAAGGGCATGTTTTCATTCTAACTTATGCATTCTTCTGGAATCCTGAGGTCTGAGTAAACTGCACCATCCCAAATAACCCTTCAAGATGCAAAGGCAAGCTCACACTGACAATCCACAAAAAGGGTGCATGAAATGACTGCCTCTTAGTCCTGAAATCCCAAAGAACCATTTCTCTTTACACATCTGTATCAGGAATTTTATGCACTTCCACTTGAGAGAAACCTGACAAAATGAAGCAACCTTAGTGAACAGAATGGTAATTTTCATAAAATGCAGTCAAACTGGTAAAGGCAAAATCATCTAAATTCTCCAATTTTTACTTCAATTTGAAATAATGTGAAATAGAGTCATTGTGGGTTTCTTATAATAAGCCACATTTTACAGGTACTAACACCAATAAGTAATGTATATGAATTTGCTGGCAAATCTGAACTGCTTGTCTTTCATAGGATTTCTTATGGCTATTTACATTTTCACTCAGTGAAAATCAATTACCTTCCTGCAATAAGCCTCATTTGCTACCTTTGAGTATAATAGAAACACCATTAGGATGATGACATTACCCAAAAGAAGGGCACCACACAGTTGGTAGACATAAATTAAGGACCCTTTCACATATGCATTAGAAATACTGCTGTGACTGAAATATGCATAAAATCTGTATCTATTAGAGCTATTAGCGTGTGCCGGTGATGATTTTGAAGGAGGAGGGGGAGATTGTGATCTACTACTTTGACAAAATTATGTATTTCCTTTTTTTTTCTCAGGATGTGCCACTGATGCAATAAGCAGAGGCCCCCAGCTGAGCTGCATTTGGAAATGCCACTGAGCATGGCGTGCGCGCTTCACTTGGCTGAGCCGGAGCCGGGCTCTGTCAGAGGCACAGCGAGCGCGGGCGCGCCCGGCCGCTCCTCCTCCCGCCCTGACCTCCGCTGCTCCTCGGATGTACGCCTGGCTGCGGGCCGCGCTCATGTGGAAAACAGCTCCTGCAGATCAATTCATGGGATTTAGGGACATTTAACTTCCATCAGGGCCGCAGCATCTTATTGATATGTGGAGACTAACTTATTACAGAACGTTAATGGGACTAACGCAAAGGGCTTTGTGTTTGCTTGGGGGGAAGAAACTAATTTAGAGATTCCTCCCCTGGAGTCTGTTAAGCAGAGGAAGCTACTTCTGAATGCAGTTATTTTTACCTGGGTTCTTATGAGCTTAAGCAAAACAAAATTATAACACAGTATGATGATGTATTATGTATTAAAAGTGTAAAATGCAATTCCCTCCTTCCTACTTCCATACTCATTTGACATACCAATGAGCCCATTAGGAATAAGGAAAATATTGGGATGTTGTTTCTCTTACAGAAGGATTGCTGATCTTATTTGTCATGTGATTTTTGACCGGAAAGCTTGTTTCCCTTGTAGACATATCAAAAACTATTTAGTTCTACCAGTACTCAGGAGAAAGGCAGGTTTTAAGATTGTTTTCACAACTCAAAAGTCAGGATAATCTGAGTCCTACAGCAGGCATTCTGCTGACAGTGCTATGAATAGAGAGCTAAATCCACCAAACACCCAACATAAATGTGTGAAAACTTGCCTGATTATAAAAGACGGAAGTATTTAATATGCAGAAGGGTGATTGGGGACTTTAGACATTCCATCACGAAAAGCCACATTAGCCATACAACAGAAGTAGTAACCTGGGGCTCCTCTGCCTTATAAATTAGTCAGAAAAAGGTGCACGGACAAAGGTAAATGAAGGGGAGAGGAATCAGATCTGGGCACCACTCTCTGCAGTTCCAAGTTCCCTATTTTTGAGCCTTATTCTCCACTGCAGTTCTGCACCCTGACAGATCAGAGATAGTCGTACACAGAGTGCTGGGTGCTGAGCAAACAGGTATCACCAAACGAAGTCTCCCTAAAAACCAAACATTAGTGCCTTTTGCTCAGCCAGCTACACAAAGGTTTCACTATATTTGAAAAAATCTGTGCTGAGAATCTTGCAAGGTAAAGCCCATAGATCAATAGTAGTTAGTGAGATTTTTCAGATTGCTAATAGTGAAAAAAGAATTCTCCTAGAATCCAACCTATTTATACTATTATTTTCATAAAATTGCCATTAAATCCTGACCACACTGGAATAAAATGAACATGGAATATTTCCTAGGCAATTTCCCTTCTAATTTGTTTCATTTTTCTGTTAGGCACAAAAATTATGTCCATATATGTTTGCTACACATGATTTCCAAATAAGCTTGACAGGAATAAGGTGTTACTGAGTTCTTAAGGAAAATGCAGTAAGGAACTAACCTTTTCTATTTTTTTTTTTTTCCTAGGAAAAAAAGACTAAATGTATGAAAAAGTAACCTTACATTGTCTACTTACAATGTTAACAATCTACATCAAAAATTCTGATTGGCAGAGGAAGGCTCAAATCTCTTTGGGCATTTCTATTGCTACAACATACAGTAGAAAATATTCACAATGGATGTGCCTTCAGATTAATCAGTTAGACACTATACATTTCATAAGGATAAAGGTCATAACAGCTAAGCAAATAATTTCCATCAACATTTTAAATAAGATTATAAGATACATAGAATTTTCATTCAAACTCGCTGGGCAGAATCTGTGCAAGGTATTGTGGCATTGCAGGAAATTACCTCTCTGAATGAAGAAAACACCACGGTGGAAAATACAGAAGTTCTTTAAATAAAAAGCAAACAAAAACACCCACTTAAACATTAGATACTTTTTCCATTATCTTGAGTAGAGGTAATTCTAAAGACCTGTTTCATTTTAAGGACACATACAAGTGTTACATTTATTCAAACCCTAACTGAGTTTTTTGAACATGCTTGATCTTTTCTTAAAACGTATCTATAGAGTCCTTTAGAAAGGATATTTAAGCAAAATGTGAATGTCCTCTCAGAAGTCAATGTAAGAAATTAGTATGAATTTGGAATTCCAGTAAAATTTACTCTTTGTTGCAAATTTATGTATCTAAGTAAAAAACTACCAAGAACACTAAATATATCTCTTTTCTTCCTCAGATAATTGCATTGTTCTGATCTTTACTATGTAAGTATATGTGAAGAGAAACATTTCTTGTTTTCTGCTTCAGGTGTTCTTTTGCATCTAATTATTAGCAATGCTTAATAAATTATTTGATAAATGCCTCAATTAAATAACTGGTGGATCTCAACCTTGAAATTACATAATCTAGCTAGTAATCATCATTTTTCTTGTGAAAATTTATCTCTGTATTGGAAACCAGGACCTGGTGAAATTGGTGCATTTCCTTCCCTGCTTCTCCTTCATCCCAACCTCCCATTCCCTGAAGTAGGGGAGAATGAGTAAAAATTCTGGCAGATTATGATATAAACATTCTAAGAAAACACTTGTTCTATCACAAATGTATTGCAAAGTCCAAAATAAGTATGCTTGATACTAAAATCAGGGAATAAGGCAGGAAAAGCCCAAGGAATTTAATCTTTCCAAAGAATTTGGAAGAAGAAAAGATGTCGTATTACACTTACCCTAATTTAAAGCTATTGGAAGTGTTTAAGTGTCTGGCATTATTTGAGTGTTTAGTGTCACTTCCTGCTGGATGGGAGACAAAGAGAACAGAAAATGGAAAGGGATTCATCCTTCTCCACCTCACTGCCACTTTTCAATTTCAATCAGGAGATGTGCCCAGTCCTTTGAGCTCAGCCAAGCCACCCCACAGAACAAAGGTAAAATGGAAAAGCAGTCTTGATGCAAGCATCCAGTGTTCCAGCTATGCTGGGATCCCCCAAGAACGAAATTCACCCCCTTCACAACTGCTCTGCAGCACCAGACAAGTTTAGAGCAGAAAGAAAAAGACTGAGGTCTCAGGGCTTACTTTTATAAGCATAACACTAAATTCCTGCAATGTCCGTAAGTTGATGTAAAATGTCATCTACAATCTATGAAAAACTAATATTTTGGAAAATAAAACCACGCAATTAAAGTTAAGTAAGGAAAATAAAGGAGAATGTGAATTCCAACCTTCAGCTCCTTTGTGTTACACAATGGATTTTCACCTTACTCATCTGTACTAAGAAAAATTCTTCCCAGTGATTTAAAAGGCACCAGTGATAAGTTTAGTCTAGATGCTTTGATAACTTAAATGTTGCCTCTTTAACTGATGTTTTATTATTTTTCTGGCACTTTAGATATGCTGGAGGATTCAGATTGCAGGAAATTGCTGTGATAGTCCTGTAAATCTGCAACTGCTCAATTTGACTAAAGTATTTCCAAATGCCAGCACTGCAGCAGTCTCTTTGAGAGGCATAAAATAGAAAGGAGTGCTTTCTGCAATGTTTCATACTAGCCCTCTCCTAGCTTCCCTTGCACACCTCTGCATATCACAGCCATCAGTTTTAGTTTAGCTACATGGTGCAGAAAGACTTCTTCTGCAGTTTACCAAACTTTATCCTTATTAGACCAAATCTTCATACATAAAGGGGAAAAAACCCCCAAAAATAAGTTCTTTGCTGAGGCTTATGCTTCTTTAGAATAGTACATTTTTCTACATTTTTCTTCTGTGTTTTCTACAGCTTTTGTAATTATTTAACTCCTCATGCCTGCTGAAAAACTACATATTGCAATAAAAGAAGGTGCCATGGAAGTCTCACCTGCACAGTGGATCAGTGCCAGGACAGCAGATCATAGTTTAGATATTTTTAGAAAAGAAGCATTGAACAAAAATTAAAACATCCTTATGCCACTGTTAAATCCATGAACAGAAGCAGTTCTGGTTGTTGCCATATGAAAAAGAATGTAGAGGAAAACTAGAAGTGTAAAGAAACACAACAAGAGGGGTGCAGTGCTTTCCTAAGAAACTGAGTAGAGTATAATTCTTCAGTTGGGAATGAGAAAGCAGGGAGTATGATGGCAGTGGATGAGCATGGAGAAGGGACTAAGGGATGACTGCCTGGCTGTTCACTGTGTATTTCAATTTAAGAAGTAGCAGCTCATCACATGGAGCGAGCTGTTACAGGTTTCAGAACAAAGAAAGGAACAAGTGCCTAATTAACCTGTGGAATAACTTGACATATAATGCTGCAGCTACTAAAGGACTACAATTTTTGAACGATGTCACAGTGGACTTTTAAATTTCTTATACTAATAAATCCTTGTAATATTTCATTTCAACAATATGAAGCAAATTGAAATACGTATGGTCCAACACACACAACTGCAGTACTCCTTTGAATTATTTCTGTTGTGAATCCACTATGCATTAAGCAAAATGTTTTTAAAAATTCTTTTTAATGGACTGGAATAATCATAATTGTCACCATGAAGAGACACCACCACCCCCCCTCAAAAATCCAAACACATTATCTTCATCTGCCTCAAAACATATGCATACACTGTAGTTCAAGACACTGTCATGGTACGGTTATCTCACATTCAGGGTACTAATAGGATGATGATACTTGTTCCTGGGTCAGTGAACAAGCCACAGCTGCCTAAAGTCAGACTCGAGCTTTGAGAGAAAAGAAAGAAGGGTTTGACTTTTTTTTTTCTTTTTTTTC
>VWZT01016053.1:35928-53197 GCA_013397055.1 Pachycephala philippinensis
TTTTTTTTTTTTTTTAAGCAGAGGGAAATATAGAGAACTGGTTAGATTTTGCTGGTTCCAGACTGTTTCATCTTTGCGTGTGCTCTGCTTTCTCCCCTGGCATAGCTGTGCTGGTAATATTCTTGCCTTCAGGCCAGAAGGTCAGGGGTTGAAGGACAACATAAAAACTTGGGCTCTAATTCAGTGATGACACAGAGGCACAGTGCTCGTAGGGGAAGAGCAACCACACTGTCAAAGGTGTCTTCTTTGGATGAAACACTGAACAGAGGTCCCTACTGGCAAAGTCAAATGAAAAAGGAATAAAAACTCCACTGCGAAAAATGTATTTTAAAAATGACTGCCACAGAGTTCAAAAAGAAAGCTAAAGTTCTGATAGTTTTCTTATTTAGCTAACATTTTTTTTACATCTATCTTTCAATATTTATGGAGGTCTGGAAAAATAAAAATATTTCTATGTTCAGATTCGTTATCAATTCGTATTATTATAATTAGAATATAAAATCTCTGTCTTATTTAAATTGATGTGGCCTTGATTAATAAAAATTAAGGTATAAACCGAGTAAAAAGCAATTTCTGTGCTTTTTTTGGAAACAGATTAGAATGCAGTCTTAGCTGTCCCATTTTAAAATTTTTAATTTACCATCTTCATGTTGGCAGTGGGTTATTACTGCCAAGTGTTTCTGCTGGTAAGAAAATGAATTAACCACTTTCAAAGTGTGATGAAAAATATAAAAAAATAGATAATTCAGTGAGCGCTGAACAAGGAACAGAGCTTTATCTGAAAGCAAACAACTAGGATAATTTTGGAGCTCATAATATTATGCTGAAGGAAGAAAGAAAAGGGGTGAAATAAATTAAGCAGAAAATGTACCAGCGATCGTTCTTGCTATATATTTTGGGAAAGACATGCAGTGGACAGAAGAAGGAGCAGTGCTTGACAGTTCAAGAGGAACTTCAATAGTCGGATGTAGAAGACAAAATGTGAACAGGAAAAAAGTCAGAATAAAAATTAATCTGATCACCAGAAACAGTGAGACATGCCATTTACAGGGGATAAGTCTTCTAAAACTTGAATCTGAATTTTCTGTTTCCTGGAAGGTTTACTGTCCTCTTCAGGTGCCATACTGATATTTTGGAAACACCCCACTGCTGCTGTCTTTAATGAGATATTTCAGGGATTTTTGTCAAGTGGAAAGTATTCCAAAGACTTGAATAGAAGTTACCTCCTATTAAATGTTCACTTTCCCATATGTACCAGAAAACCTTGGAAGTGAGCAACCAGATTGAAAAATCTGGATTAGACAATAATAAATCCATGAATCCTCGCTTGCTTACAAAGATGTGTGGGTCTGCAGATGCACTTTCCTTTGGTGGAGACTTGCAAAATCTGGTCCCCGTGCTACTGGCTCTGAAGTGCCAACGTACAGGGAATCGGCAGCTGGTTCTGCAGGATTCTGAGCACTTCCAGGGAGGCTTCTGGTTGTGGAGTTTTTTGTTCATTTGTTTCTCCCCTGGTCAAGCCAACTGTGGTGACAAATGTTTACAGGCTTGGCACTTTATATATGTACTTTCACACATACACTCAGAAATGCCAACACCCATACACACTTATTTATTTTGATAGCCAGCTTTGTAAATGGGTGAATTCTTTAGTATTGGGGTTTTGGACTATTTTATTTCTAAAAATACCACACTAAATTTTAAATAAAATTCCATACTCTAGCAATCAAGTAAAAGTGCATCTGAAAGCACATTTGAATACATTTATAAACAGCTGTAATGATATTGGTCAACAACAACAAAGAAGAAATGCTGAAATCCCTGAAGTTGGGGAAAACCTGATATTATTTCATAGAAGAGAAAGAAACTCACATTTTTATTCTTAACTTCATTCCATGCAGCTGTGGCAAATTCTTAAAGATCAGAAAGTAAAGTTATCAAAAAAAAATTAAATCTACCCACTGGCTTTATAATTTCTGAGTGGTTTTGTGTGGAAAACTGTTCTGTGCAATACTGTGACTCAACATATGGTTACCAGCAGACAATGCTATGTAAAGCTCTCTACCTGCTGTACCACAAACAGTGACTCCTGTGAGCTGCAAGATCACATCTACACTCCAGAGTTCTGCCAGCAGAGTCAACCACTATAAATTAAAGAAAGCAGAGCTTTGATAGACAGACCAGCATTGAAATTAAAGCAGAAATTATGCTTTCATCAGTATAGCTTTTTTCTTGAGTGTGAAGGGAAATAAAAAAAGGACTATTATGTTGACACAAACCTTGAGTGAGTTGTAATAAATGTGTTTGCACTAGGAATACTCTCCTAGTAGATACAGTTCTCTCATAGGGAGTAATAGACAGAAAAGCAAGATGTGCCAAGGCCAAAGTTTAGGTTAACAGAAAAAAAATCTGGTTAATCTAATGATGTTATTGAATGGCATTACAACAATAAAGTATTGGCCCAGGCCTATTAAAATCACCTGCAGTGTTTTTAATAAGAGGTGGAACAAGTATTTACCAGTCCTTACTATTTACCATTCACTTTGGATATCATACAAATGTTTAAGACCCTATATTGTCCTATGGAAAACTCATTAAAGCTGTTCATAGGTGTTCACCACTTCAGAGTACTGAATTTTGGATCCCACATGTTCCAAGCATGTTTGGAAACCTGAGATAAGCTTAATTAAAAAAACCACTTTCTGTTAAAGCTCTTAAATACCAGAACTGCTTCTCAAACAAACGTATAGTGTAAAAGAAAAAGTGTGAGTTGGAGTGCAAAAAAACGGGGTTAGAGTATTTCAGAATACAAACTTTTTCCTGGTAAGCACCCTTGGAATGAGGTGCAAGAATCCCCTGGAACTGAGGTGAGCCAAGGAATTTAAAAAGAGGCATTCCTCATTAAACAGGCTTGCAAAGTAATCACATACAACCAAACCAAGCCTCACCATTGCATCGAGTGGGATAAATTCCTATCAAAAATATGGGAAAGGTGCAAAGCTATATAGTACAAATGGAGTGATGGGAGTAAATTGAGCAGACAATATTTTTTGGCTGAATGTCAGAAAAAATATTCTTAACAGAGAAGGTGACTATTATATTGCAGAAAAGACATCCCCAAGGGAAGTGATAGAAGTCTCATTCCTTCAGTCCTTTAAAAAGGAATTGGTTGATGCAGAAGATACTGTAGAAAACAGCCCTGTGCCTTTTAAAAGATTTTAATATGACTGTTACAACTTTCTCATCTCTAATTTCTGTCATTTTAAGAATATGACTGGAGGAGCATAGACCACACATAGGAAAGAGGGAAATCTCAGCCTGCCACTGGTTTCCCTCCCTGCTCATCTCCCTTTTTCTTGCCACTCACACCCTTTTCCATCATCTACAGATGGCTGGAGGAGCGGGGAGCAATTACAAATTACCCATTAATTACAAATTAATTACAAATTAATCTCAATTTTTTTGCAGAAGCCTTGAGTTGTGCTCCAACAACACAGAACTAATTTTCTTGTCTTTGGGAGTGGGAAGATTGGTTGTGCATTTGTCTGTTTTGTCTTTGTCAGGGTGTTTGTGGAGGTTATGCTCAGTACAACGAGATAAGTGAGTAAAACAGCATTTCTCAATTTTAATATCCCAAGACTTTTCACTGACGTCAGGATTACTGGCACCAAGTCTTCTTATAAAATTCTTTTGTCACATACTGCGTTACGAACCTATCAGATTCTCTCCATTTCAGTCACTGACACATTTTCTAAACTTTCTTCACTTTAAGTCTCAGAGTTTTCACATATCATCAAAAAAAGCAAGAAAACACCCACCAAAAAACCAAAGCCACCCCATTCCATCTGTTGCATTTAAAAGCTTTATCTCAAAAGAGATTCAGCCCAGTTCCTCAGACACAGTTTCACTGTCACTTCCTGGTATACTTTTAGCAAGATATACTTTTAGAAACAAGGGTGATATAACTCTGGTTCAAGCTAATATCAACTACTTTTCCCTATAATTTTGGATAAATTCTCATCTTTTAACTTCATCAATTAAATTATATTTTGATAATGAGATATGATTACTTCAATATATAAGCTAAGAATAAACACATTTCTCTTTCTCTCTTGCATCATTTTACCCAGAAATAAAATGTTATTTTGAAAAATAAAACCAAACCCAAGCACACAGAAAACACCCCATACTACACAAATCCAAAAAACACCTCACAAACAAACAGAAACTTTAAAAAAATCCTCAGGAGAGTGTTTGTGCACTGCTAAGTTTATTTACTATTTAGTTATTTTGTATTCTGTACATCCCGTCCTTCATCATAATTAAATCCCTTCAGTATTTTCTATGGGTGAGGTTGTGTTGTTTTAGGGTA
The DNA here is from genome assembly GCA_013397055.1 of Pachycephala philippinensis. NCBI lineage: Eukaryota > Metazoa > Chordata > Aves > Passeriformes > Pachycephala > Pachycephala philippinensis. Next base: position 40,301 of record VWZT01016053.1, read on the forward strand.
TTTTTTGATTGAAAAGAAGAGTTCCTTTAAATGCAAGTAAATAACTTGGTGTTGCTGTTACTGGGTAATGAAGTGTCACAAATCCCAGAACGGGGTGAGGATAGGACCCCCAGTCCTGAAACCTGACTGGCATGGGCTGGGAGGATGCAACTCACCTCAGACAAGAGCATGGTGAGATTGTCTGTCTGTGAGCATAATTCTCTTCCACAGTCACCAAAGCAAAAATAGCAAGTCCCTTTCAATTCTGACAGATCAGTAAGGATTCAGCAGTGCCTTGGTTTATACCTGACCGGGAAACCCTTTTTTTTCCCCGTCTCTCTCCTATTCCAACACGTTAAGCATTAAAAAAGCAGCAACCTTTGCTAATCATAGTTCTGGTGCCAGCGACTCAGTTCCTGCTGTGGTCTTGCTTATTCAAGTTCATTAACTCATTCAGTTTGTTTTCTTTATCAGCTGATAATAGGTACTTGATAAACAGATGAACCTGGATGAAGATAGGTCTATGTTTTCAAGTACAATTTACCTATAGAAGCTGACTTTTTAAAAAGGAATTTGCCTATTTGAAGCTAATTTGAAAGAAAAGTAGAGTATTTCACACTATTTAAGGAAATTACCTCTGAACTAGTAATTGTGAACATGATTGGACTTTGTACAGAACTATGATGAAAAATAGCTTGAAGGTTGAAAAATATTTGGAGGTTAAAAAATTGGACTGCTACTTAATCAGGTCATATTTTACTTCATGTAGGCTTATGTAGACACTTATCTATGGAGGAATTGTATCCTGTAAAAATACAAAAAACTGCCATTGAGAGACATTTGACCTTGTGAAATTCTTGAAATTTTTATGGTACCTCAGATTCTATCTTCATTTTTTTTTAATACAGGAAATGTTTTAAGTTAGCATTTTATATGAAAAAATAAATTTGTACATAATGTAGAAATGTGCCCAATTGTCGTGAAAAAATAAGTGTCATAAATTTTTCATTGGAGATTTTCAGCATTTTTTTATCCTTCAAAATTAACTGATCAAAGAGGCCGCTGTTGCACTTTCTTGGGAATTTAAGACTGATTTACATTTTTCAAACAGCTGATATTTTATGACTGGTGGTTAATTATGATTGTTCTATTACAACAATGATTGCAAAAACCTAAGTTTCTATGAGCAAGGGTCCAACCAGCAAATAAAAGTTGCATTTTCACTTCGAATGCATTATCTATATAACAATTTTAATTAATATTAAAACATTCTATTAAAATAGATTGATTTTTTTGTTTCCATAAGTCCATTGGACCTGCAACTCGAATGAATATTAAAAATCTCTGGGAAAAAAAGGGGATATGACTTCCAAATAAGACTGCCAAAATGCATAAAAGTTGAGGCCCACCATCTCTGCAACTTTTCATATGACTGAACATAACACCACTGTTTTCTGAATAGTAGTTTAGCAAGAAAAATAATGCCTTTAACCTAGCATAGCTGTCTTAAATGCATACAGATACATGTAAATAAATATGATAGCAGGGCAATTCCTCTGCAAACAATAAACAAGTTCTAAAATCTAATGGATGTTTCTCTGCAGCTCCATGGTTTCAACCGGTATCTTTGGCATTAACCCCTCTTAAGAGAAATAACAGCTTTCAGTGAGATTGAAAAAGAGCTTTTAGTGCCAGAGCTCTCATTTACTTCCACCAGAAATAATAATGAATCATTTCAGACTTTGACAATGCGTTCACCTTCCCCTCACAAATGTTTGTAAAGCTGAACAGCTTAATGCAAAGCTGTGGAACTGATGGATTGTTTCATACACTACAGAGAAATGCCAGAAGCTGGAAGGCACCTGCAATGCTTCCCTGAGCTATATATGACGCGTTAGAGAATTGTGCTGTATTTGCGCACCACCTGTTCACCACAAACGTTTTGCACCACCTTTAAATAGGAAAGGACAGAGGATTGCACTGGTGATAAGCAAAAATGGAGCAATAGGACTCATTGTTTATGTGTACCCAATGGCTCCAACACCTCATAATTAGGCAAGAGACTGGGACCTGTATTCTAGAGCAGATTGCATGCAGTTCTACAGCCCTCAAAGGAACTAGCTCAGAAATCTGTGTCCTCAGAGGTAAATTATAAGTTTATTTTTCCTTGCATGTGAACATTATCAAGGATAGCTTGAACTTGGGCCATGAATCAGCTAAAGAGAATAAGGGAAAAAAAGTGTAAATACAAAAAGATAACCTAAACTCCCCCATACCTGCAGCAGTAAAACAATTAGTACTAAAAAGATTTCAGTTCCAGCACGATGTACTTTCAGTCTAGTAAGTGCAGTCTTGAATATTCAAGTCCTGAAAAGTAATTTGTACCAACCTACTCCAAGCATATTAGAACTTAAAAGCAATAAGACATAGCAACCATTCAAAAAACTTACCCTTTTTTGAAACAGCTGTACACTTTAGAAGTAATTTTTTAGTAATTCATTTTTCAAAAGTCATTATTTCACGTTGTTCTTGACAATCGTCATTCACAAATCTGCTAAGAATCCCATTATGAGAGCAGGGATGCCTGTATTTAACAATCTCCTGGCTGAAAATGCTCATAATGTGAGCAAAGTTTCTCAAGATTTAGCACTGCTGTACCAGAAAAGACATGCAGCTTTTGGTCAATCTGCACTAGTAATTGTTTCCTTTAACAGTAAGTAAGTGGGCAAGGTTACTTGTTTGTTTTGTAATATATCATTTAGCCATGAAAAGCTGCCTAGTTTCATTATGCACTGGATTGTTTTAAATGTTATTACCATAAAACTCAATATTTCACTCAGAACAGTTAAGTATGGCAAAACATTAAGATATTAAGGTATCAACAGACACTGAACACTGCTGCAAGTTATGCAGATAAGACAGAATCATTATATGAACACTGGTAACAGATCTTATATGGCTACAGAGAATGTTTTCATTTACAATAACCGAATGTTGTATTTTAATTTAATTTCTTGTCTTTAATGATATAAATGCCAAGTAAATCATTAAAAGAAATGTCAGCTCTATCAGTGGCAGCTGCTGTTACTACTGAAAAAGGAGGGGAAGTGTAGGAACAGGGCAGCCAGCAAACCCCACAGCGGTCTGCAAAGTCACTAGTGGGAGAACAACAAAGGCCTTTCCATGCAACTAACACAGATGTGCCCATAGCCAAACTGTCAGAAGCAGTTAGGATGACAGCTACTCACAGTTCATTATTTCCTTCTCACAGGTCACTGGGTGACAAGCTGGGTCACCATGCTTTGTCGGCTGCTACAAACTTCCCCACACCCCCTCAGCCCCCCAGTTCTGATGCCAGTTAAACAAAGGTAAGCTGCTCAAATGAGTACATTAATGTAAACAAATATCTTCAAGTGCTTTTTGAAAATGGGAATGTAATGTTTATTATACCTTCATTTTCAGATGGATATATGACATGTCCTCCCTGTGATGAGCGGGGAACTGGATTTGTATCTGTAGCAGATACAGCTATTAGAATAATTTTGTCAAGATGTGACTAAAGCAGATAATGAAAGCTAATTTGTTACCAATTCGAAGTTTTAACCTTTAGAACACTTACATGGCAGATACATCATGAAAAATCATTGCAACTCAGTGAAAAGATGCTTTTCTCAGAGAAGGCTTACCTCAAACAGAAATCTGAGAGGGTACTTAAAATTACTGCAGACTTCTAAAATGCAGAAAATACAGTTTAAAGCACATGCTCTTTTTTTTGTGGTATGTATATAAATAGATTTTCAAAATTCTCCAGTAATAAATTAGTGTTTCTAATACAGTCTTATCTGTCTTTGTGGAGTAATCAATTTACAATACAGACATAGATCATAACTTTTATCTATGTTTTGCCCATGTGGAATTTAAAATGAATGAACAGAGTATCAAGAATCAAGGTGAAGCCTTTGCTTAGCTGTAACAATGGAAGTGGGAGAACATTTCCATTTCCTTGGGGCTATTCCTTAATAACTTTCCCTACACTAGCAAGTCTTACAAAAATGTAACAACTGAATTTGTCCAAGTGATTCAGAAAAATTGAAATGAAACCGAGTGTTCCAGATGGATCTCTTAGTATTAAATACGCCAAGGTCATAAACATTCTGACTCGGATCCAAGAGTGCTTGTACCTAGCATGTACATAACTTGGAGCATACTTAAATGCAGGTCTGGACTAGAGACCAAGTATCCAGAAACTTGTGAAATCAAGCTTACTTATAGAAACAAAGTAATCCAGTAAGACCTGAAACCAAAACTGCATTAAAACTGGTGATTAATTTTAGAAAGGTGACCAGTACCTTTTAAAGGGACGATTCCCAAATTGAATGTACTGCTAGAAGAGCACAAATCTGTTGCAGTTGATACAAGAGCACTTTCTTACTTTCCTAGTTTCCGCCAACATGTAACATCATAACAATGAGAGAAGTAATTTAAAACACTGCCAGAAGTTACAGGGCTTACATTTCCACAACACCTGAAACCTGAGTCATTATTTTGACTCATCAAAGATAATAATATGTCATTTTTTTGTTAAAGTGTCCATTCCAAACTACTTTTGAGTGAAAGGAGGCAATGGATTAGCCAGTTCCCACACACAAACAGTGAGAATGAGATTAAGGATGGCGAGGAAATCAGTGGTCATTAGTTACTTAGTTAAGTCATTAGTTCTTGTGCACTGAGGGAAGTACATAAATCACAGTCACACAGCTCAATGCTCTACTCAACCTTATCCTAAAAGCCAAGTCTTCTCAGCAGCTTGGATCCTCCATGTCGAGCAACTACCTTGTGTTGGTTTTTGGTCTGTTTGGGGCAATACTTGTCACTTTTTTCCTCAATGGTATTTGCTGGAATGGAAAGCTTTCACCTTTCACATGGAAACTCCGGGATTCAGTCAGGTAAATCAGAGATGACATTCACATTTTTCTGTCTTATAGGCATCATGTATCATGCAAAGTGTTAAAAGTGTGAGATGCATTAAGTAAACAGCATTGGGAAAAACAGGAGACTTGCAGCATTCCAAAGCATCTGGATGCCTGGTGATACACCATTTAACACCTCAAAATTACTCTAAACAACCTGTGTCTGGGCAGCTGAGTCTGCTTCCCTCCCTTTCAGCAAGCCAGAGTTTTACAAAAATCTACAAACCTGTTGAGCAGGGCCCTTAACCAAAAGAGGTTCACAAGAACCAAGTTGAACTTTGGAGGAACAGTGATCATAATCTTCACTTTATCAACTCAACATAGCCGGCCCAGCTGAAGCAGTTCTAGAACACAGATACATTTTCCTCTGCCCCACAGTTCATACCTCGGTTGTGGTTATGACAGTTTTTCATGCTATTTCGTAAAGGAAGGCAGAATTCTTTGCTATTTGGAAATTGAACATCTTTCCAAATCACAGAAGGTAAAACCCTGTCTCCTAATCTCACATCACCTTTCAGCCACTGAAAGATTCTACGAACTACAGAGTGGGATGTGGCAGCTGTTAACAGAATACATTAGTACTTACCACAGTCTAGTGGGAAATTGCAGTAAAGAGAATTTAAATCACTTAGTACCTCCCGTAACAGAGGTAACTGCAGAAGTTTTGAATTAATTATAATTGCTATTTAATGCCAAATATTTCTGACCGAAAAATAATGTTATTTTGGTATTAAAATGTATTTTTCTATATTTAATTCAAGTCCAAGGAAATGCTTCAGGCTGCAGAAGTCCACTTTTGGAAGATCTTGACTGCAGATAGCTTTCTAAATCAAATGTGTTTGTTCTGCAAGAAGAGATTTTTAGCTTAATATTTACATCCTGTTATCTGAGGATAAAAGCGTAGACATTTAGTTGAAAATTCATTAATTCCATTATACTTAAATGGAGTTAAATAATTTTTAGTTACCCTGACATCACATGACATATTTAAAGTATAAAAATTCATACTCAAAGCACAGAGGACCAAATGATGCTGGTTAAATCCTCACATTACATTTCAGATGGCATCTTTTGAAAGGGCCAATATAGTCAATATTAGCATTAGTACTTGAGTTTACATTTTAATCATACCAGATTATTCACTAGTAGTTTAATAATTTGTTTTTAACAAAGCTTTAGAGTTATTTGACTCATCAAATAAAAATAAATCTACGCAAAATACAGGTAAGCTACCTCTACCTATGCAATTCCCCAAAAGCTCCTGACAGCCAATACTTTCAAATACCTCAGTCATGTCACAGTCTTCAGGCACGTTTTGGAAAATGTTTCAGACACAAGAAGACTTAATATTTGTAAAATGATGTTATAAAGGAAACACCTGAAATTGTAGTCTTTGAAGGAGGAGCAGAGGAGCAAATCTGTGGGTTCTCTGAGGGGAATTCTTCCAAGGGAAGAGTTACAGTAACTTAGATGAACCAAATCCTCTTGTTGCTTGGATCATCTGCAAATTACTGTCATTTACATATTGCCAATAGTAACAACAACATCAGAAGTTCAACTTCATTCCTAATAGCAAGTGATGTCTTGTGGTCTTTCATCCAAATGGGAGACCATTTTTAATATGTTTTGCTTTAAAAATACCCAAAATCTCAAAGGTAACTAGCCAAATGCAATTCGTAAAAGACAGTTTCAGTTATCTAAAGAAAGACAAAGTCTTCTGCCTGCCATAAGTAGAAGCAATTAAGAACACTACTCTTTATCTTTTATTGAAATTAAAATACAGTCCTACATTGAAAGTGACTGTCACTTTTAGTATTTTGGCTCAGCATGACTTTCAGGTTTCTAACAAAACCTTTACCATTTAAATTTAAGTCTTGTGGCACAAAATATGTCACAATGTTGATACAAGTCCTATTTCTTTATGTAATTTGCACTATGTGAGGTTTGTAGATAAAAAATTTAAAAGTAAACTTGCAATTACTACCAAACATCATCCACATCAATCTTCAAAATAACTAAAAAAAAAAAGAAAAGAAAAGAAGCACATAAATGTCACCCCTTTTCATTAATTTTGGTCAAAATCCCTATTTGCTTATCAGCCAGAGGGTTTCTGAGATATTTCAATAATATCCAGGAAATCAATCTTACATGAAACTGAAGGAAAACATCTAATGTCATTGAACAATAAATATCAGTTCTGTCAGTGGCTTACCTTTGAGCTGAGGCCTTAGGATGTTTCTCTTCTAGTTTCCTCACCAGTGCCACTGTCAGCTGTGTAGTCTCCCCCAGGGGATCTGCAGGCATTAAATGGGCGTCCAAAGGTCCTGAAAGTTGTTTCTGATTGGGGTTGCTGACATTTTTTTGCAGAACCTAAGAGACGAAAGTAAAACCATGTAATTTATATATTGCTAATTAAAATAATGTGTGTCTACTTTTTCAAGTAAGGCTGTTGATTAGCAGAAAATGTCAGAAATACAAATAGCTATGTCAAAATGCATCAAGAAGCACAAACCTAGAGATCTAGTGTTTTTTTTTTAATTTCTCTTCGTTCCTTGAGTTTTTCCACATAGAAAAGAAGAAATTTCAAAAATTTGTCCTACATGGGCTATAAGCGTAAGCTGTTCTGAGACACAAATATATATAATCTTTTATTCCTTTATAATCCCATATATAACTATTATTTGCCTAATATATAAGTATCTTATTAAATTAAAAAATCAAATAGGTTTTTTTAAAGGAAATAAGCTGACTTTCACACTGATATTTCTCTTTTCAAAACATGTTTTTGAAAGGACTCTCTCTGACCTGCCTCTGGCTTAATACTGTGACCTCTTCTGCTGAGCTGCTGTCTATCTCCCGATGAGCTGCAGACCAGGCCCCATGGTGAATATGGTTTTCTGTCTGGGTCACCTCCTCTCTTTCATTTAGTTCCTCTAGGTAGGTCAGGACAAACTCAGGGTAAGCCTGTAGGAAAGGACAAAGGCAGAGGAATAATGAAGGAAAACATCAGCTACATCAGCAGAATCACAACAGTCTAAACACCAGAGAACAATGGGAAAAGTGGCTGTTGGTGTACCAATGTCACAGGAGCTCCCGCGTGGACAGAACTTTGTGTTTCACAAACTTTTCAAAGTCAGGGTTAAATAATGACCTTTTATATGCACTAAAATGAAAAATCAAAAATATTTGAATGTTACATCTATCAGTTTAAGAATAAAGCCCAACAGCTCTCAGAATGAAATTCTTATAAATACAAAGAAACACAATTTTTATCTCTGTCTTTTGGTAATATTTAATCCATTATAGGTGACATTTTGGTACATTTCCATGCATTACATTAAAAGAATTTAAAATGGCATATTCTGAAATCAAGACACATCTCATACAGAAAAAACCTTCCTGATGGTTTTGGAACCTGAGTAAATTTAACTGGTTTAATTCCTCAGTTAAGTCAATTTGCCTCATTAATCCTCTTTTGATCCTTGCTTATGTGGCAAAATGTCCCCGCCACCCCCCCCAAAAAAAAGACAGACAATCAGAAATTACAGTCTGTTGAATTTGAAGCATTAACATCTCATTTTCTTAGCCTTGTAAAATCCAGATTTTGTACCATGGAAATGTGTTCAACGTTATTTCTTTAACTCTGTCCATGAAAAGGCACCATGGCATTTTCTCAGGTGCTACTTCAATTCAAGCAGTGCTGAGTCCATGATGAAATGGGCAGAACCTTTAGATACAGAAAATATTTCTTATTTATAATGAAAATTTTATTTTAAGGTTCTGTGAGCACCTACACTATTTTTAAATAGATAATGTACAGGTATTAGCTGGACTAAATTAACCAGAAGCTATGAGAATGACAAGTAACACTTTAACAAATCAAAATAAATAATCTATTAAAACCTTGTGGTCACAGAATGAAATGTCTCACAAGTACAAGAAAAGCCATATTTTCCTGTTCCATTACTCATTAGTGAATAACCGTAAGTAATTTCATTTATAAGGTAGGTAATACCACAGTAGTTAAACACTTCGGCATATTTTCCAAAGCCAATTCTGAACGGGCAACCCACAGATTCAGTGAAACTTCTAAGCTCAAGTGGAAAGCAGAAAATCCAAATTTTGAGTTCTGAGAAGACTTCTCGGCTTGTATCTTAAGAATACTTATTAATATTAAAATATTTAGTTGTTTTGATCTTGATTTGTGCTGGAAACTCCCAACAATATAGTCCTGGATTTAGCTTCAGTTGCATGAGGTTTTCTTGAGCCTTCTCTCACTTTTCCCACGAGTGCAGTTATTTTAAATTTAGGACCACTTATATTTTACTTTAAAATAAATCCCTTCAGTAGCAAGAATACAATAAACAGGGGAGTGCTTTTATTTCTTAAGGAAAAAGTTCTTCACCGATCAATAGCAGTAACTATTCTGCTGTTTATCAGCTTGTATAGACAATATATTATGAAACATTTATCTCCTGCTTCATTGTACCATACACATTTTAAGTCTGAGTAAATAAACTCAGATTTGTTGTATATTTTTCAGACTTGTCTGCATGAATAATGAGGTAAGATTGCATTTCTTTAAACAAATTCTTCCTCTACAAGCACTTCACTGCCTTTACCACCAGTGCTGTTAAGGAAAGTGATTCTGGGTGGTTTCCCCATCCCTTTTCACATTTTCTGCCTGAGCCTGTGCCATCACCGCTCGTGTGACAGAAGAAAGCACTTGACAGCCATGCAATGAATGCAAACAGAACACAAGTTAAAATTAACACGGTGAAATCATAGTTATTACCCATATTTGTACTCAGATCCGGTTCCCTGGGTGGCACACCTGTGCCAGAATGCCAGCAGCATAGAAGCTGGGCTGGGAATCCCTGTCTGCCTGGCACAGGACCACAGGACTGCCTTTCCTTTACGCTGCACAGCTCCCACAGGTATTCCAGGGAACCTCTCTTCTCCAGGAGTGCAGAAACAAAGCAAACTCCCAGTGCAGAATGCAGCAAAGGCCTCAAACCTTCCAGGATAAGAACACTCATTTCCCAGCTAGTTAAACCCTTAAGCAAACACCATATTTTGGAAATTTTTATTCCTAGTCCAAAATATATTCCGCCAGATCTAGCATGTATTTTTCTTTAATTGCACACCTTTATGATGTAATTTATTGTGAAATACATGTTCAAAATTCAGAGCATGTTAAAGAGCTTGATTAGCTTATCTTGCTTGCTTTCTAGATTTGATAATTGACTTTTATTTATTTGTAGTTTGAAATTTTCTCTTTATTGACTTGTATTTTGTCTAAGTTGTCCATAAAGTTTGTATGAATAAGAGAACATAACTTCCACAATTATGTATAACATTAAATATTAATCTATTAACTAAAATGTAAGGGAAAATATCAAGACTAATTTGTTGTTTCTGCATAGGAGTAGTTAGTGGATAAGGAAAAACTATTAGGATTGAATTATGAATCAACATATCAAAAATATTTGATGATTTTACTGGCTTTTTTGCAAAACAAACCAATATTTTGTGACGTAAATAAAGCATACATTGATTGCATAGGGGAGGGAGAGTGTATGCACAGAGGAGGGTATATTAATGGCAAACACAGCAAGTAGTAGATATTAGTTGCAAGAAAGCAAGTTTCCTTCTCAATCTGGATGTGTCACATATCATTACCCTGTATTGTGCTGCTTTCCTTTATGTCAGTTTTTGTTGGCCTACATATGCTGCAACTTAAAATAACATGACACTACAGATAAAGTGAATGTGAAATATATGGAGAAATACGCCATTTTCCAAAGAGGTCTGCTATTAACTATTAACATTTTCTCACATTTCTGTGTTAAAAAGAAACATAGGCAAGAACTAAACCGCCTTATAGTTATTAACTCTCAGAAACTTTAGAATCTCTCCTCATGATACGCAAACTACAGTATTTTTGTATAGATAAGAATGAGTGTGCATAGAGAAATAAAGAGTTGTGCAGCTGTCAACTTAATTTTTATTTTCTGATCTGGATCATTCTGGCACAACCTCAGGTAACAGACAAAACAATGGGAACATGGTCACCATTTCTTCAGACTGTTGGAGCTGTGTGAGTAACAGAATCTGATCTGATGTCCAGGCGAAGGGACGAGGGTTGGTGGGAGAGTGGCTTCCTGCTGGACAGTGGATTTTTGCAGTTTTCTCCAGGATGAGAATATATAATTCTGCAGATAGTCCCAGCATGTCTGTGAATGTCTTCAAAATGTTCCAGTGCTCAAAAAAATTTCCAATTTAAAAAATCTTTAGGTGCTCGAATCACCGGATATAACCCACTGCTATGCTAATGCAAAACCACTGGTTATTTATTTATTTATGTATTTATTTGGAGATAGCAAGGCTACTGGGGACAAAACCACACTTGTGCCACCCTTCCATTGGTGCCCAGGGATTCCTGACAGTACCTTGCACGAACCAGCTGTGCTGCAAACCTCCAGCTTCAAAGCCTCTGCTGACAGATGCCTGGCCAGGCCAAACACCAACAAAGGACAGCCTCTGCTGGCTCTGTGCACGGCAGATCATTGTCCTCACACCCTTCACATTTTCACTGCCATTTAAACACTCAATCTGACCAAACGTACCAGAAAGGAAGCTCTCAGCAATTTATTTTTTCCAGGAAAATATGGTTTTTTTAATCAACAATCTATTTTAAAAGGATTGTTTTCTTCAACTATGCAAGAGCAAGGACAGCCAAACTTTGTCAAAGAACATTTCACTATTTACTAAAGTTTTGCCATATTTGTTCAATAAATGAATTCTTTGCATTTTATATTTGTTAACTGCTACGATAAGGTGTTAGTAACATATCCAGCTTAAGCTCAATGGTCTTAATTCTATCCCAGGGTGTGTTTTAAGCTTCTGTTAACAAAGATATATAAAAGCAGGAAAGCAAACAACTCATTTTAAATGCCAATCACTCTTTAGGTTTTTTTAGTGGCCTCACTTCTAAACACTGACTCTTATTCATCACAGGTTACTACACAGATAAAGAATAAGGCCCATTTTTGTTACTTAACTGAAGTAAATAAATAAGAAAAGCACTGCAATTCAAGAAACAAAACATTAAAACCAAAATAAAAGCAAAAATTCTCAATTAAAATTATGAACAGGTTCTGTTCAATTTAAAAATATTTTAATAAAACACAGTATGTTTCTATTTATTCATTAAATAGAAAATGTTTATGAAAATAACATGAACAACAAATAATGTAGTGACATCACAACATCAAAATAGTAATTTATTGAAAGCTTCATTTAGAAAAAGGGAACACAAAAAAAGCAAAAAAAAACCCCACAAAAATCCATTACTTGGCAAATGCAAATGTAAAGTAATACTTATACTGTTTCCAAAACCCACATTTTACCGAAGCTCAGAAATAAATTAGCAGATAAAACAGTATTTATACTTCAAATACCATGATTTCACCAGGAAAGAACACTTGATTTCTGAAGCTAACATGATAAATAAGCATCCAATTAAGTAAATAAAGATGTGGAGAAGAATTATGTCCTCTGCAGCTTATTCTATTGAATAAATGAATTGGGAAATGAGTCATGCCTTAAGACTTTTTGGAGTGAAAATGAATTAATGTTAATAATAGTGCAAATTAAGTCAGAAAAAGTACCTCAACCAGAACAGTTTTCCAGCTCTATATGATACTGACAACATTGGAATTTTTAAATCAGGTTCAAAATTATTGTATTTCCCATTACTCTTTTACAGCATTTGAGGTCAAACCACACTCATTAAGAGAGAACAGATTTCTGAAAATATTTTTTTCTGTCTAAAACAGCCTAGTTCTATTGGAAATGACCTACAATGCTCCTCTAGTGCAACTCCCATACCACTTCTGGGCTGACCAAAAGTTAAAGCATATAATGAAGGGCATTGTCCAAATGC
>VWZT01016053.1:53489-68150 GCA_013397055.1 Pachycephala philippinensis
GCTGCTCTCCAGACCCTCCTCTCCCGATTTACACCTGTGTCTGGTGTTACTCCATCCCAGATGCAGAATCCAGCATTTGGACTTGTTAAATTCCATCGCACTGATATTTGTCCAATTCTCCAGTCTATCTGGATCCCTCTGCCAGGTGTCTCATCTTTCAAGAGAGTCAACAGCACATCCCAGTTCGGCATGAGCAGCAAACTTGCTAATGGTGCATTCAAATCCTGAGTTTGGATTACTGATAACAATACAGAACTGAAGTGGCCTTTGAACTGGACCCTCAGAAACTCCGCTGGTGACTGCTCACCAGCCTGATGCAGCCTTATTCATTTTCTCAACATAAATAGATAAATACTTGTGAATCCAAAGATATAGATGTGTATATACTTGTGTAACATTTTATTTCACTATCTGTGTTTATGAAATACCCAGTAAATACATCAGAAAGTAATAAATTTCCCTAGAATAATAATCTCAACCTGTTTTTCAGCCTCAGAATTGCCTCTGTTTCTGAAGGTTTACAAAAAAATTTATTACAGAGTTTTGAAAGTCTAACATATTAGAATGCAAAGCCTTTCTAGTAAGGTTCTTGAAACCAGTCCAAATTTTATTTTTTTGTATGTCAAAGAAAAGATGAAAATCAGCTTATGAGTCAAACTACATAAAATGAATAAGTTGTCCCTGATTAGTTTCTTCTGGTCACTTCTTCACTACAACCCATCTTTATATATCAAAAGAGAGACAGGATTTTTATCCCAGATATGAAAGCTGGGAACAAGACATGCTAAGAAGAAGAGGCAAAGTAGATGTTCCTGACAGTAAGGCAAAACTGAAATCTCCCTGTCAGTCTGACAAGCTCTACAACATTAGATAAGTTTTAAATATTTTATCTGTATCAGCTGAACAAAAAATCAGATAGTCACAAAACTTAACTTCCACAGGCAGATCTGCTTAATTTGTATGACGTAAAGATAACTTTACCTAAGTTTGATACAGGTTTTTGAACTGAAAAACAGCTTCAAGAAACCAAAAGGCACTGCACACATACAGTGATAATTATGATCCTCATGTTTAAAATACAGTTTATATTCCTACTTTCTCTGAGATCTAAGTAACCTATGTAACATAATTTTTTCTTGAGCTTTGGGTGAAAAAAATTCAGGTAAAAAACTCCTTTAAAATCCCGGGCAAATTCAAAAGTCAAAATTTCAAATAGGGTTTAGTTTATGTTGGTTTATTTTTTCTTAATTTCAGTTTTCCAGATTTTTTCATTCTCCATGAATTTTGACGTTCTGTGGTTGTATAAATAGCTTCTTTTTGATGTGACAGTTGAACAGAGGTTGCTTAAATAAATGCAATTTTATCAAGTCTTCAAATAGAAGCTGTGCTTGCCCTGTAGTTTCAGGGTGTTTACAAAAACACATTTCCCAAGTAGTGTCCTACATCAGGCAAGAAAGAATTCTTCACATGCTAATATGCAGACAGTTGCTTAAGGATATATCAGCCAGCCAGGATCATGTGTGTCTGACTTGCATAACACTTGCTTTAAATGTAAATAAATCAAAACTAGGTCCAGTACACAATCTTATTCAGCTGGGACACGTCTAGGGAATGTCTGGCAGAGGTAGGGGTTATTTTTCCCCCTAAGTGTCAGTGAGTGACAGATCTCAGTGACACCCCACGCTGTTTTTCTACAGGGAGTACCAAGAAGTAGAAAGATACAGACTTCCTATAAATCTTGACATCTCTAACAGTCCCAGGGTATCACATCAGCCCCTTTAGGTTATTTCAATTTGATCTACATATCCATGAAAATAAAAATCAATTTGCCCAATGGTCTAGTAAAACATTCATCCTATCCCGTGCAGTCATTTCTTTTCTGGAAAGTCGAGGCATAAAAGGCGCAGTGACCCTTGGAGCTGTGCCATTGGGAACACATCCATCCTAGCCGATGGTGTCATGCTGAACAAGGTAATAGGTATAATTTATTAACAGATCTTCCCCCTGACTCTTCTGGGATGGCCTAGGCCTAGTTATAGCAAATTTTGTAAATATTTGCAGGTGTTTTTACAGGACCCACATAGAAACACAGAAAGGGGATTTTTTTTTTTCAGGCTCTTGAGGGATATGACATAAATACTTAAATGAATATGTTTCTTTTTTTTTTTTTTTTTTTTAAATAATCTCATCACATCATGGAGGCTTCAATTCACCAACAGAAAATGTCAGAACATTTCAATGTTTGAGACAAAAATATTTATTGATACAAGGAGAAAAGTCCTCAGTATTGAATATTAGATCCTCCATATTATTCAATAGATGGGGCTCAGGTTTCAAAGTTCTCTGAAAGCAGCAAGCATTTTCTTTTATTGTAACAGTGAAGTTTGGCAAGATTTTTAATGAGGGAGCGAGGCATAGAAAACACTACATAAAAGAGAGCCAGCAATGCTGAAGATAGGCAAAATATTTATACACCTGACACATTGCAGTTATACACAAACACACTCCACTCCTTGTTGGAGGCAACTAATGCAGACCTCCAAAATATAGCTTGCTCTCTGCAGGGCCAGAGAAAACTTAGAGCTATCCAGAATATACTGTGCAAATAAAAACAAGATAAACATTGTTCTTTTGGTGGGGAACCAATGGAAGAATAGATAGGCATGGGTCCAAATCTGACATAAAATTGCATACTTCCACTAACTTCAAATCCTTATAAGCTCAGAGGAAGGTAGGTCTGAATTCAGGTCTGGAAACCAAATGCTGTACACTGCATATAACCCCTGTTTCATTTTCTTATTTTGAAGTGTCAACGTTTTTAAAAATGCAAATCTTTATCAACATTTAAAATATTTAATACCTTAGGTATTGAGATGTAATTGTAATTTAGTGACTAGTTATAAAGTTGGAATTTCATTCCAATCAGTTTAAATATCAACTGTCAGCGATAACATAATATAGATTATTGTAGTATGGATTATTTACTATATCAGAACTAATGAAACCAAACTATACTGCGGATATGCCAATATTATCCAAAATGCATGCATTACCCTGTACAGAAGAAGGGCTAGTGCAGATGTAGAGCACCTTTCCTTCACACTTTTCAGTTTGTATTCATTTACAGGTGTGCCACCACCACATATTTCAACTGTACTTGACTGACCAACAGCGAGGCAGCTCTGTACTGCTGCTCAATTCGGAATCCTTCCAGCCTTCCATTGAATGGAGGGAAAAAAAGAAAAAAAAAAAAAAAAAAAAAAAAAGAAAAAAAAAGGTTTGAATAAGTTAAAAGAACCAGAAAATTCAACAATGTGTCACAATAGAGAGGTCATTATGCCTGGATAACCCAGGATATTAACAGTTGCAGAAAGTGAAACACTATCTTCAACTTAGCAGTCAATGAGCCCTGCTCAGAACCAGTGATCTTCTGTACAACAAGGGTGGCATTTTACAGTTCAGTGCAAAATGGAACAGACCCTTGATATCTTCATTTGTTCTTCTTCTGTGCATATTTCACAGTGCAACGGTTTAGGGTCCATAACGTGTCACTTGTTATAACTACAGAATTTACTTGAAATATGTATGCACAGAAAAAAAAGTTCAGTGAACTGCAAAGATTGCAACAAACCTATAGTCTTTGAGCCAACATAAAGTTTTACTCCAAGTCTGAAACAACGTTGGTTAAACGTGCCAAAAGTCCAGTTTGAACTATTTTTGCTTCCAACGTGCACATTTACTACGGAAGTAGATCACTTAAACCTTTGCTACAGGTCAACAGCTCAAAAAATTTTTTTTATTAAACCCCATTGCAAAATACGAATGGCTATAGCAATAATATAATTAAAGTGTTTTGTCTTCAACATTTTACTACACTGATTATAAGGTGAAAAAAATTAGGAATGGAGGGAATTATGTTTATAAAAGGCACTGCCAGTGATAAGTGTCAACATTGCACATTTCAGTCCTTCTTGGAAAATGCCACTAACAGCTGTTCTAGATTGGGAATACTGGTGGGTATTTCTATATATATTTCTATGAACATTTTCTGCTTGTACATTTTTTCTGCACAACCATAAATAACCATTCTGAACCACTGATTAAGAGGTAACATTAGGAAAATGTCAGTCTGCAAAGATAGTTTACAATTTCTAAGAAAAATTCACTGTATGAATACACCTGGAAATGTTTCAGATAACATCACGCTACAGAACAGCAAGGCATAAAAACAATTATAATTGAAGTTTACTGTGTACTCCAGAATGCCAGCAAAACATTATTTTGTTCAATTAAGCATGAAAATAAATGTGTCAGCAGTATATCCAAGAACTGGACTATATGATTTTACAAGTTCTGATAAAGACTTGTATCTAAACTTCCACAAGTATTCCACTGTCTTCTGCTACCTGAGGCTAGAAATGGAAACATCTTAAGTTTGTCCTGAATTGCTGGTTTGACCAGAACAGGAAATACCAAAAATCATAAAAATACCTGTTTCATGAGTTTTCAGTAAAAAAACATTTTAGGGGGATTCAAAGGAGCTTTCAGACTGTCTTGTGCTGATGTAAGTCAACTTCTGAGAGTCCCATGTTCAATTTCAGCTTCCTGTTATATGCTTTGTATGTGGGTTGGTTTTCATAACTCCATAAATAAAGGTTTTCATGCAAGAAAAAAAGACTGGTGAACCTCAGTTAAGCAGAATATTAAGATGAAGAGGGAGACCTTGAAGCAATAGAGGAGGAAAAGCTTTCAAACACAAGTATTAGTATTTTCATTACTCAAAGACTGTTGGTCATATCATACTCAAGTCTGATATGAATAACATATTTGGAGAATGAAATGAGACATTGTATCTTGGAACCATAAAAAGACCTGTATTACCAGATGAACGCTTTCAAAGACAAATTTATAAAATAAATCATCTACTAAAATGAGTTTAAGTCATTTTGCCAATAGCACTAGACACTCCAGTAAATGAGTGCCCTTTTTTTAAGTAAAAAAAAAAGAAAAAGAAAGAAGAGATTGTGCTTAGGTCATTCCAAAAATCTATCAATATCCAGATTTAATAGGATTATTAGAAATGAATCCAGTTTGTTTTATGTGTTTCAAGAGTACAATGAATCTCCATCTTAAATTGCATGAAAAATGTAACTAAAAATAGTACATTTAGAAAGCACGTACACCGAGGTTTCAGGAATGGACTTCGGACAGTCAGTTATATGAGGTCAACAAGGAGAATGTTTCCATTTAGGTGTATCAGTACAAAAGACCTCCCAATAGCAGAAGTAAACAATTTGGAGTTTAACTAAAATCTGCAAATCCCTTAGACACATAACTTGCTGTGCACACACATCACACACACACCCCCCCCAGAACAAGCTATTTGTCCTGTAATTCTTGGCAGGTATTAAAACTCCAACTAATAGTGTAACCCTATCCAAGGTTAAAGCAACTAATTGGGTAAATACTCCTTGTGCTGAGTGAATGATGTGCTACTTACAGTATCAGCACCTCCCTTCAGATGGATCCCCGCAGCCTGAGGAGCTCACATTGAGCAGGGAAGTTGGCAATATGTTAATGCTCTTGATGAGTGGGGAAAGGTTGTGTTGTTGCCAGACCTTTGACTTGAACTTGATAGGGCTGATTTGGCATTCGATGACTGGTTACATTCATCAAGAGGTGAAGCTTCACAACAAAGATAATGTGGTGGAAGCAATTAGTATTCAGAACATCAATAATAGGTCTTCAGCATTTGACTGTGGGCTAAGCAAGGCTTTAATAATATCTGGTATGTAATACACTTTTTAAAAAGTAAATCACAAAACAATTTTGATTTTATTCTGAAATATCATCTGGTTTTCATGTAGAAAAATTTTTAAAATGTACTCTAGTTTTTTGTGTAATATTCACAAATATATATTCCAAGGCTTTTACAAACTTTCAAAGAGGTTAAATACATTTGTTTTCAACTAAAGTGCAGGATAAAGTGGCATAAGCCAGGTTTCTCCTTTTCTTCAAGAGTTCATTTGAAGTTCTTCACATTTGCCATGTATGGCATCCGATTCTGCTATATTGTTCAGTGATGGGAAGTCAAGAAGAGGACAGCAGTGGTAATTTCTGCCCCATTTCCATCTCTCCAACAGGGTCCCTGCCAAGAAATAAAATTATAGCTCCATGCTAGCTGATAACTTGGTATCCAGGACCCTGCCTTGACCCTTCTCCCTAGAATTTCAATCTCAACTCTCATTCGAATTCACTCCCTCTGTTGTCTATTGAGAAAACAGCCATCAATTCTCCCTGTTTGGTCAGCAATTTTCCCTGTTTGGTCTGCAATTCTCCCTGTTCGGTCCACTGTGGGCAGTCCAGTTCAAGGTATGGCAAAGGCCCTGCTTCACCCCATTCACGTTCTAGCAGAGTAGGAAGCCCACAAGGAAAAGGAGGATTTCATCAGCTCCATTGCTTCAGAAAATGTTTCGTCAAGAAAATGCTTCTGTAAGGCTGTGGTGAGAAATGGGAGGGGAAAAAAAAAAAATATTAAGTCACAGAATCATTCATGGTGCAAAGGACTTTAGGAGTTTATCTACTCCAAAGTCCAGTTCACAGCTGGGACAACACTGATTTCAAGCCTGGTTCCTCAGTGGTGAGTTCTTTCAGGTCCTGAAAATCTCCAAGGGTTGAGATTCCATAACCCTTTTGGTTCCTTGTTTCAATGTTTAATCATCCCTAATGGGAACACTTTTCATCCTACATCACTAAACCTCCTCTTTCAAATTACGGCCCTTGTCTTTCCTTCCCCCAGCATGGACCACCGAAGAGCCTGTGGATTCCTCTCACTGTGAAACTCAGACAGGTATTGCAAGGCTGCTATTAGGTGTTCCAAAGCTACCCAATGAAACATGACAGGAACATGGGACTGAATTACAGAGGAAAAAAACCTTAGAAATTAAATCTAGTAATTGAATCCTGATTTTGAACAAAGGATATTTGGAATAGAATCCTAGAATCAAGTGAACTCTGTGCTAACTTTAGTCTTTTCTGGGAAAACTCACTGACCTAGGTAATTTACCAGAAAATCTGAATAGTTGTAAAGAGGTATTTTAAGTGAATAAAGTTTAAAATAAGACAGGAGTGGTTCCAATTTCAAACAGGTTTGTGGTTTAGGAATTGTCTGATATTCAGTTGTTTCTATTTTTATGGTATTTACAGGGCATTCATAAGAACAGTAAATTGCCTGAAATTCTATTTTTTGCCATGTCTTTTTCAAGAAAGATCGTTTAGAATTTTTCAGTTCTATCTTTACTTTCCTTATGACTACTTTCTGTCATCAACTTACACTTCCATGACCACAAGGCTTAGA
Source organism: Pachycephala philippinensis (assembly GCA_013397055.1). Lineage (NCBI taxonomy): Eukaryota > Metazoa > Chordata > Aves > Passeriformes > Pachycephala > Pachycephala philippinensis. The sequence goes on from VWZT01016053.1 coordinate 60,847, forward strand.
CATCACAATTCCTTCCAAGCATAGTAAAGCTTTCTCTGTCACTTGATCAGAGTACAGAGAAAAAAAAAATAAACCCAAACTCAACACAAGAGCCAACTCCCCTGTCCCCTCCTGTTTGAATACTGGGTCAGATTTCAGGGAGGAAGGAAGGAAGGATCATTACACTGGCAAAATTACAGAAACTAGAGTTTACCTCACAGCAATTAAACGAAGGAGTATGTCTTGATATCTTGTTTCTGTCTTAGCCTGAGAAATTATTTCTTCTGCCTAGTATAAACTCCCACGTTATAAAATTCAGTTCTCTTTGAAATTCAAATCAATCCAGCCTTTTCAACTTTGAAGAAACCACCCTGATTTTTATGAGAGAAATATCCAAAATCCAGCAAAAGTGCCAATACAGTGGAAGTAGAGTCATCTCTCCTTGTTGCCCTTCCATGGGCATTTCAAAAATGACTGTTTACTTTGTTTTGGAGGGCTTAAAATTTTTCAATTAATTTTATGGCTTGTTCAAGAGTAGCATCCCATCAATTACAGGGGAATTAGATGAGATAGAACAGTCAAAATTGCAAACAAAGCTGAAAAAGTTTGAGAAGTTTGCAAACAGCAAGAAAAATTACAGAGATTGTTTTATTGTGTGCCTTGCAAAACTATTGCATCACACATCACAGACAGGGTGCCATTACAACACTTCTGAGTTTTCCTTAAGCATTCATAAAATAAACATCAAATTCTCTTAAATTAATTTGTAAAACTTAGAAAAGAGTGTAAGGCATCTAATAAAAGCCTACAGGGAAAAAATGATTAGAGAATAAAAAGGGTTTGTGCACTATTTACCTAAGCAAAACCTTGTAATATTACAAAATATCAGGGGGAAAGACTTCCAAAAGAATGCCAGTGCAGTCAAATCAAAACTGTAGGCAGTAAAATTTTTTCATCTTATTTTTTTATATTAACAACAATTCATTATAATAAAAATAGTTTGATAAAGTATTCATAGTAAAGGACTAAAGCTCTGTTTAATGTGTTTAACTCATAAATGGGTCTCAATTATTTTCCTCTGTTATGCTTTCTCGTATTCAAAATGCCTTGACTATTGAATGGTAACACATAAAATACAACAGCATGATGGAAAATCAGACTTGAATACTGCAAAACACTGAAAATTTCCTGATATGAATGAAAGAAATTAGCAATCTTTAGGGAGAAATTTAAACTGTTCCACATTCTGCAAAAGATCAAAAACGCAGAAGTGTACACAACGCTTCTAAATCTTAGCAGAAATAGACTGAACTCTACAAAGCCCAAACCCCCAAAATAACGCTGCCCCCAGGGCCTCTAAAAAACCCCAAAACATCTGATAAAATTCTGAGAGATTATATCAGCTGATGATTGTCTATCCCAACTTGATGGTTTAGAGATGATCTTTCTCAGCAATAAAAGGACAACAGGCTGTAATTGTCAAGGTTAGCTACAATCCCAGGCTTATACACAAGGATTATACACCCTGAATTCTCCTCCGCTGGAAAGGTTTTATTTGGCAATAAGAGATTAAAAGTAACAGCCAGGGGCTCAGCTCTAATACCTAAATCTGAAGACGTTTCTAAAGTACACACATCCAGAACATGCATCTGAGCCGTTTCCCCTCTTAGTGTAATCCTCTTAGTGTTTTCTGTACCTCACTGAACTTTAAGCTTCTGAGAATAAAAATATACTGTATCTGGCACCTTTATCCTAAATTTACCTTCAAAGGGTCCCTCTTGAAAATACCACATCACAATTTATTATATAGCCTTCATTCCAGATGCATAACTAACTATCGGATCCTTTCATCCTGTTTTCTAATATCAAAGCCAGAACATACAAGCACAATTTCTGTGTTTAAATTTGTATTAGCTATGCCTTTCACTTTACAATATATTTGAACTTGGAATATTCAAATGTTCCAGATCATAAAATGGGTCTGAGAGACATTAGATCACTGTGAGCTGACAAAAGGTAAAACCACTGCACCATGAATAAACAATGTTTAAGCTGACTATTTTGAAAGAATTGCTAAGCAAATTACCATTCAGTTTCCAAAATGAAGCTGGGTATAGCTCAAGTCTTCAAGTCATGGACGTAGTAATCACTTCACCTTCTGCATTCACCCTCTTTGTGCCCCACCTAGAAATGGAACCAGCAGTCCCAGTGCTGCCTACCAAGTTGTACAGTAATGGAATCAGACTGGGAAATTCTCCACAGCTTGTGTTGCTGTGGCCATAGTGACAAACTGCTGGGTAGAGACCCTTTAACCAAAATTGTGGACATTCTCCCAAGACAAGTCAGCTGGCTTCTCCACTGTGGTCAGGAACAGCCATGGAAGTAAGGTTCACCTCAGATCACTTGAGATACCAACCTCTGAGCCAACTCAGCTCTCCAGCTGATGATGAGAAATAAACACCAATGGAGTGTGTTGTAGGAAACCTGTCCAGAAACCTACTTTAGGATGAAATTGATAGCTCTTTACAAATGTGTACTCACCTCAATTAAACACAGAAGTAGTCCAGATAACCCGCAGTAGATAACTACTTTAGACCTACTTTAGTTCTAGATCAGTACCTGTTCTTAGGGATAAATGGCCTCTTTATTTGACGAGTTTAATTTGTACCTAAGAAACATTGTGACTACTTGTTACACACACAAGTATGAAGTTAAATAATTGTATAAAAACCAGATTTGCTTGTGCAAACCTCAACTATTTAAAAAGCCAGCCGGTGAGCAATAGCAATGAAAGACTTAAAGATAAATTTAGGTTATTACTATTGTAGATAATTGTCTGTCTTGGCTAGCACTCAGGAATCAATATGTACATATAATAGTATTTAATAGAGATCCTAATTCTGCAAACTCACATACACTTATGGCTGCTTGTTCTGACCACAGAAGCATTGTCCTGGAATCAAGTGAAGCTGATCGAATACCCAGTGCTGCCTGCTCAGGACTTGGATGTGCAAACACTTACAGGATCGAGGTTGTACCAGGGACAAAAGTGCACATAAGACATCATAAGGCATTAATAAACTCATGTAGCCTCAGGTTTATCTTATTGGCAATTTTTATTTAAGATACATTTTAGCAAATGTCAAAACAAGTGTCATTTTTTTTTCTCAATTTCCAGTAAGCACTGATTTGAAATAACCTACTAAACTGTTGTAAACAGGAATGGAGGTGGTATTCCTATTTATTGTAGGACACATCCTGTTATAGAAGGCTGTAATAAGTTTACTTTTTCATCAGATTTTCATTTTTTCAACAGGTATAATAATTAGTTGCATTGTGCTACATTCTTACCAGTCAGCAATTCTCTCTAATAGGGAAAATCATTCTCAACACTAGCTTTTCAATGTTTGAATTTTTTCTTTTAAGTCTCTTTCCTTCCCTCTTCCTCTAAGCCCAATTACTCTAGCATATCAGAGAACTTTGACAAAGTAGGAATTAATGCACTTGTCACATCCAATCAGTAAATAAAAATTAGGACTCAGAAAAGTTGTATAAATTGTAACATCACTGTTTCCAGCCGCAGTTGCTCTGCCAAAGGTCATCCTCAGAACACGATTTGAGGGAGACCTGGATATAGAAATAACATCAAAGCTGACCTTTGAGTAAAATCAAACAGCTGCAAAGCCAGTAATGAGATTATCCATACAGAGCCAGTACACATGGCAGTGAGTGCTCTGCAGTGTGAATTAAAAAAGGAAATACCAACACCTGTATTGCATTTTTATATGGTGAACAGAAAACTCACAACCTGACACTTGTCTGGGATTAGTTCAGGTGCTTCCAACTCAGACACCCTCCCAGCAGCCAGATTTTTGTCTTTTTTAACCTTTAAGTTATGGGGAATAATTCAATGTGATTGATATCTTTGTGCTAAATTTACACTGTCAGAAATGAAAACTGTTTGTAAAGAGACATATTTGAACTATATGATGGTGTTTACACTGATGATAAAGGTGATGATTAGCTACTATTCGTGATCTATAAACATTATCAATGTCTTCAGGAAATTATGAATATTTTAACATTATTTACCTGAATACAATGAAGAAATATCCACTGAAGACTGCCAGTGTTCAGAGACCTATTATACAGTTATATATCTGAAAATATTCAATCTGTTAGAAAAGAAAAGGAGGAACAACATGTTCTCTTTTAATTAAAGGATATTTTAAAAGACTTGTCTTAAAATTCATTGATTAGTTTCAGACACAAGTCAGAGCTATAAAAAGTATTATTCAGATAAATTTAAAAAAATAATTTTCTACGTCTTTTCCTTCAACATTTTCCACTGTGTACATTTTATTGTATTTTGTGCCTAAATTATTTCCACCATGCTGGCATTTATTTTCTTGTCATGGATTTGCGTATTTCAGGCAGATAATCAGAAAGTAAATGTTTTGGGAGCTTCTCTGGGTTTTCGGGTGAGGAGGCTTTTTGTTTATTTTTAAATCCTCATTTTTTCCTTGTGATTATGTAGTATGTTTGATTTTTACTGCAGCCTAACTTAAAAATGAAATAAACCCACTTTTAACTGAAGTTTCACTGTGGTGAAATTAGCCAGTGTTAGTCATCAGTTTGACTTTCTAGTAAGATTCAATGGACTGAAATATAATTTCATAACACACTAAAAGAAACCCAGCAAAATGGGTAAAATATGAATTTATAAATTGTACAAAATAAAATAAGTTATTTGCTTAATACATTGCTTTCCTTCTGAGTAAACCAATCATAAATTGATGGGAGAAGAGGGGGGAGAGACAGAGTAAAACTGCTTTTGAAATTAGAATACTATAACTACTCATTATAAATCATGTAATAGTCCACATATGAGTTGCCATTGAATTATGAATTAATATATTTTATTGGTTTAACGCAGGTCATTTGAGTATGGATAAAAAAATTGCCAGAGAAATCCATTCCTGATGTGTGAGTCAAATTGGCTTAAACCAAGTACAAAAGTAAAATAAATGATACGTTCAGTTAGAATCTTTTCTGAACAATGACTGGAAGATTTGCCACTCAGTAATTTTTAGCTTACTTTCCAATTCTAATTGATTCTGAATTTACCCAGAGTATTACTGGATCTAGATTTAGGACAGGCATTAGGAAAAAAACCCACTCAATTAGCTTGATCACTGGTGCAGTCAAATATCCAGATCACAGCCAGGCTTTTGAAAGTAACTCATTGGCTAGGGATTCAGACAGGTAACAAGGAGCTTTTTCAGAAGTGTCTCATCACTTAACACATTTAATTTCATCAGATGTAGACATTTCACTGTAACACTAAAAATTAACAAACAAAAAAATCCCACAAAAATAAAACAAACCAGGAAGTGCCTCTCACCCCTCATAGAGTGTCATTTTCATCTAAATGGAATACCCTACAAAATTATTTAATTGTTTTTCCTGTACCCTTAACCTGCTTTCATCCAAGATTTTAAGAAATTACCTTAGCTTTGATGCTTTTCATCACTCTCATTCAGCTTCTGAGTAACAATGAAGATAATTAGTATATGATTCCATTTCAACTTAAGAAAGCAGTTTATATGTTTCAGCCAAAATATTAAATAATTTGATTAAATAATTCTGAGGCTGGTAAAACACACATTTAAGAAGGTATTTGGGCTAAAAAAATTCTAAAATTCAAAACTGAGAAGAAACCCAATGTTATTTCTGTATGGTAGAAGGGACATTCAAATCCATGTACAAAGTTTTCTTCACACCTCAGAACTGATACCTTCACCATAAGACACCACAGCCCTGGGTTTCTGAAGTTAATTTGTGATCCAATAAAACTGAGAGCTGGCAATTTTTCCTCTAGAGATATGAAGGGTATTTTAATATCTTGTGATAATAGATAAAAATTTGTATATAACTAAAATTTTCATTCACTATTCCATTGACATATCACTTTCTCAAAGTTGTGATGATTTTATGGGTTTTTTTAGCTAAAAATTATTACTAAAACCAAAACCTAATTTCTGACTGATTGTAATTAAACACAGATTTTGCAATTCAGATTAGGGAATTCTAATAAAAAATAATCCTAAAATGTTAACGCGAACAACATAGAATTTATGAGCCTTCAAACCAGTTTTAGGCATGAGCCTGGAAGTTTCTTGTCAGTATGCAGGATCAAGACACATAGCACAGCAATGAATTAACAGTGCCTATAGATTTGTCCTTAGGAAATCGATAAATCTATGCAAATAAAAGATATATTGAAGGAAATAAGCACATGCCAACCATGATAAGGATGTAACACAGCTTGGATGTATCCCAAGGAGGGAAAGGAAAAAGCTTTGGTAGGCCAATCTCTATAGAGCTTTACCAATTTAGCTTGCTTTCTACTCTTATTGGTGCTTAAGAGGTTAAGACTTTATTTGTGAAAACAGAGAGAGAGAGTGGGGAATCGTGCTGTCTGCAGCTTCCTAAGTCTTGCTTAAGATCCTTTTCAATTACCATCCATTTCTCCTTTAAAAAGGGACAAAAAAATAGAGGAGTGGAAGCAGGTCAGGGCAGCCTGTGACAATGACAGTGTGATGGGCTCGGGCCCCCCGTGGCGTTTCCATCTGCTATCATTAAGGTGACTATTCAGACATGAAAAAATCCCTCTCGCTGTGCTGACAGGCAGACATCAAGAACTATGACAAGGCATTAAGACAGAAAGTAGAGACAGAGATGTCATATCCCGCAAACAATCCTGCCTCAAACAAGACCTCTAAAATTTTACTGGAATTTAAAATCAAAATCAAAGGGCTTTTACTTGGGGGTTATCAAACTTCTCCTCGCATTAGTTTGACAGCGAGGATGCTGCTGACAGCCACAGACACACTTAGCTCCTACCTGTAGTCTCTACCATAAGAAACCCAATTTTTAAATGGTTTTCTCTTTTCCCACTCCTCGATTAAAGCGGAGTTTTCATTCCTGCCCTTTTCCCTCCAGGAAGCTGAACCGGAAGGGCGAGGCCTGGCGGTTTGAGGCTCGCTAAGCGCCGAATCCAACAGTGATAATAATAAAAAATAAACTAACAAGGCCAAGGTCCGTTATAAACCAGCGCTGCTTCCAGGCGGAACAAACGGCCCCCGGATTCCCGGGAATGCCGGGCAGGGAGCGGGCCGGGTACAGGGAATGGGCCGTGAGGCGCGGGCGGGCCCGGCAGGGGGCGCGCCAGGACCGCGCCCCTCTGCTCCGCTCCGAGCGGGAGCCGCGCCAGGTCCCGCTCCACAGCCCCGCTCCACAGGCCCTCTCTACAGCCCCCGCTC
>VWZT01016053.1:70088-141879 GCA_013397055.1 Pachycephala philippinensis
TATATATATATATAAAATCAATTCTCATTTGAGCTCAGGAATGGAGGGTATATGTACACACATATATAGGATCCTGTATTTTTAAATAATCCAGCCACATGCTGATGGGAAATATTGGATATCAAATACTGGAGGTTAACTAGACACCAAACAACATTTTCCACATTGTTATGCCAATTGTCTTGGTATTCCAGTACCTATGAATAAATCAATATTAATTAGTTCAAATCTATATTTGAAGTATGTAATGATTGATCACGGAAAGATAAAGACAATACCCTAATAGTTGAAGTTTCATTTATTGTTTACCTAATCTTACTTGCTTTGTCAGCCTGTAGCAATATGAAAAAATGCATTTTATTGTTTGAAATCTGAGGTTTTCTACAATCATATTTCTAAGTTTAGTTGAATCATTAATTTACATATTATATATATATGTGTGTGTGTGTGTGTGTGTGTGTGTGTGTGTGTGAGACAAAGGAAAAAAAAATATGGATAAGGCATTTTCCTCCATCCAGTTGGAGAATGGAGGCATGACAATTTAAATTTTAGTAACCACAACAGCTACTTCAGCCACCAATTTAAGTTCTGGTATCATATACAAGAAATGAGATTTTAAAAGTCATCCAGTCTCAAGTGGTTGTTTAGGATTTTTCTGTAATCTATAGGTTGAGATAAACACCAGCCTGAGGCTATTCACACTGGTTTTATGATAAGCAAGGCATTTTGCATCATTCTGTCTCCCTGTTGAGAATAAACAGCTTAGACATCTTCCTAGTTCATATCAGGAACTTCATTGCTATTAGCAGAAACTAAAACCGAACCACCCATCATGGTCTCTTAAATAGGGAGGATTGTAACATAAATTTCAATGCAAAAATAATTTCCATGCAAAAATATTTACTCTATTCTGATTATAATGAAAACATTGGAATAATGGGATAGATGACACACATTAAAAACAGGTGCCACAATCATAGCTGCCAATGCAACTCATTACCAAAGGAATAAGAAGCTTTTTTCTTTGAAATATTCATGTAAGGCACATCTATTCCTCATCCTTCCTCACCTTTCCATCAGCCACCCTTTATGTCCTCTCCTCTGGAAACTCCCAACAGGCTCCAATACATCCTGTAATACGCATACACATAATACACGTGGACACAGAGAAAGGCCTACAGAAGTCTCAGCAACAGACTAAGAGACAAATGGAAAAGCATAAAAGTACCCCTTCAAGACTGACAGATCAATTCTTAGAGGTCCAAGGCTTAGGGGAAAAACAAGGACTTTTATTTTGATAAAATAGAGTCAGGAAAAATCAGGAGAGAAAGGTACATCTAGCACAGGAAATCCCTGTGCCAAACAAAAAACCAACCTGCAACCTTTGGACTGGCAACCACATCTCCAATAGCAGCCAAAGGACTTGCACTACAGAAATCCTGGACATCATATTTAATCAGCAACAGAGACAGAGCTCGTAGCCGACCTCTCTGGAAGTTTGGAACCACTGAGTGGGAGGACACTGAAGCTTTATCAGGCAGCTTTTGTGGACAGAGAGTTCCAACCCTCACGTACTTTGGCTGAACTGGAATTGAGACCCGAGCTGCAGAGGAGCTTCATGCCAAACAGGCCACTTCAACCTCTGAAGGCATATCCAATTCATTATTGTACTCTGAACACAAGGAGGGAAAATAGGTGGAGAGAAGAGAGAAGTAAAAGGGGAGGAGAAGCAACTCCCCAGGGGAAGGAGGTATGGGATTGCCAAATGTCTCCTTGTCTCCCTGCTAGACAAAGTTGACTTTTTCCACAGTGAATGTAGGATTGAAGATGGCAAGCATTAAAATGTTACCAAAAGCAAGAAGAGTTGGAGCAAACTGTGAGGGGAAATCAAGGGCATGCTGATAAAAGCAAACACACCAGCAAGGAAACATACAGGGGAAGGTAGTAGGTGTTACATACAGAGTAGTAAAGAAGCTGACATGAACTTCAAGAAACCATCAAGAAAAGATCAAAGTGTAAATAAGATCATAGAGGTCCTGCTTTATTTTTACAACTTGTTTTATGTGTCTTTTATGTGTGGAGAAAATAAATAAAAAATCTTTCTTTTGAACCTTAATAAACTCACAGATCCCAGGAACAAAAGGGCTGATAGGTAGCAATCCTGTTGTTTCAACAAAGGAAACAAGGGGTCTGTCCCTAGGGGCTCCTCCTGTAAAATATGGGGTCATTCACCTACAATAGCATGGGCTTCATTGACTGTGAGTGGAACACTGGCTCCCCATAAAAAGGAATGTTTAATCTAGCAGATAAAAGTAGAACAAATTAGGCGTCATTTGAAAAGCAAAGCAGCAAGTTTGTTTTTTCTTAAATGAGCACATACTAATATGATGAATTCTTTAATACACAAAAGCTGTAACGTGACAGGTATCTTTCCAAGGGGAGGATTGTACTTGTAGTAGACATTGGGGTTTATATAGGAATCTCTGGGCAAAATTCTGAGCACAGCCACCATTCTTGGTTTTCTGGTCTCTGAATTGAGCATCTGAGAATTATGAGAATCTGAGAATGTCCCTTAAAGCATCTAAAAGCGTTCGTATGAAGGATGTCTTTACTCATAAACACACCTTAACAATTTCACATCAGGGACATGCTGTGTAGTTGTCCTGTCCAAACAGAAAGAGCAATTTAGGATTTTATAGTTTCCAAGCTGTTTGTCACTGCCCTCTGAGAGATGAGAAGTATTTGAAAGCTCTGGGTTTCTGTTCAGTGTGAAACAGGTTTGTCTATGTGTGCAGATCTTCACATCATCATCCCCAGTCCAAGCGAACCCAGATACTGTTGGCAATCAGTAGTGGCAACGATCCAGCACACAATGTTGTGTGTCATGCAGCATGATTTTGAGCAGATCTACTTAAAACTAGCCTGACACCAATGGCCTGCAAGAATAGACTTCCACTCTTTACAGTACTGATAGGGCAGAATTGATATTAAGAGTGGCAAAGCTTAAAAATTTCCCCAGTGAAATTCTTAGTAAAACACCATAGGGGAATGTCGCTGCGGCGGTGCCAAGAGGCAATGAAGGACTCCGAGACACGAGTGTGGTCAGCAGAAAGGAATGAATTATTTAATTAATAAAGGACGGGTTTTTATGTGTTTAGTTCTTTTAGTGTTTTCCTAAATGGCAAGAGGTATTGGACTTCTAACAAACTACCTATCAGGGTGATTGGTCAATTCACACATCATTCGTTTCTCTAGTCGGTATCACAACAATTCTAATTATGTTCGCAGGTGCAAGATTAGCAAAGTCTGTTTACAGAAAACCTTATCATGTTTTGCATAGTTTTGCATGAGAAAGAACAAGGCTCTCACAAACTGCTGCTGAGAGCTGAAATCTTCTCTGCTAAGGCTTTTTAGCATCCATAGGGGAAACTACTGCAAAAATGAAGAACAGCAAGAGAAACCAAGCAACGGTGAAATATTGACAAAAATAAACAGCCTGGGATTAAACTAATGGAATCTGGCAGATATGCATTTTCACAGTAAAATTTCTGGAAGCCTATTCACAAATAAAAAGGCATGATTTGTAAATGGACTTATTTCACCTCACACAGGTGGTTCTTGTTTCATAAAATCATAGACTCATGGAATGGTTTGGGTTGGAAGGAACCTTAAAGATCATCCAGTTGCAATCCCCCTGCTATGGGCAGTGACACCCTCCACTAGAACAGGTTGCTCAGAACCTCTTCCAATCCGGCCTTGAACGCTTCCAGGATGGGGCAGCCACGATTCTCTGGGTAGTCTGGTCCAGTGCCTCACCATCCTCACAGTAAAGAATTTCTTCCTAATATCTAACCTAAACCTACTCTCTTTCAGTTTGAAGCCATCCCCCCTTGTCCTCTCACTACATGCTCTTGTAAAAAGTCCCTCTTCAGCTTTCTTGCAGGCTCCCTTTAGGTACTGAAGAGGCTGCTGTTACCCCCAAAGCCTTCTCTTTTCCAGGCTGAACAATCACAATTCTCTCAGCCATTGCAGAGTGCCACCAGGCTGGTCAACTGTGAACATAAATATGACACTAGTGGTGGAGCTCTCAATGGTTAATCTCAATTTAGAGAAACAAAATCAAACTATGGAAGTCAGGCATGTAACTATTATTTACCAAAACAATTTTGAAAATACTGATCAACCACTCCACAAAAGCACTGTAACAATGTGACCCTGGATGTCTACTGAGTAAAGTGTTTTTCCATAAACTAAAACAAAGGGACAAGCAGAATGAAAAAGAGAGCTTCACTGGTGAAGGGATGAAGAGTCCAAGACATTACAAACAGAGTATTTTAAAAGTACAGCTACAAGTTCTTTCTGATATCACTGCATATTTGTTGAATTCAGCAAGAAGCTGCTTTCGAATATCTTAGAGTGTATGTTTATTAGTTTTACCCCTCCCAACAGATCTCATTTAGTGTATGATGTTCATTATAATCGACTTAGGAGGTCTTACATGTCACTTTTCAGTTCACCTGGGCTTTGTCTGTTAGAGCAACAATTTAATATTTTGACTTGACTAAAATAAATATTCCTGTAGACACCTGATTCTGAAGAAGCACAAAACAGAACTACTGACAAAAATTACATTCATAACTAGTTTCTACTCAAACATGGATATAGCCCTGAATGCAAGGTGAAAATAAATTTTGGACAAATTTTTGAGGTTAGCCAGAAACGATCACCACTGAAAAACACTCCCAGAAAGAAAAGTGGAATTTGTCACGAGCTTAAAGAGACTTTCAGTAAAGAGCTCCAGGAATGGAGACAGATTCTATCAACTGCTTTCAAAGGAGATGGATTTTTAACACGTAACTAGAATGACCACTAGCTAGCTCTTATGAATTAGGGTGTTACAGTGATGCCAGAGCAATTTGACCCAAGTTTTAATTATTTAATCGTTGGATTAAATCTATTTCTTCAGAATTCATACTTGAGCATAGATCACACTGGTAGTAGATTCTATCAGGCTTCCCTAGAACCAGATTTTACTGATCTAACAATGACTAAGGAAAGACATCTACTCACAGAAAATATGGAAATTTACACAGAAGCTGCAGTCTGACCAACTGTGTGCCTGAACTGACAAAATCTGACTGACTGTAGTTTAAAGATGTCTCTGCATGAGAATTGGCTACAGAATAGGAAGTCCTATCAGAACTACCACATACAAGAAGAAAGTATTATGGTTATCATGAATGTGTAAATAATTTGTCACTTTTGTAAAAGCCATTGCCAGAAGAGGCATGAAAGGAAATACAAACGCTTTCCTTCATCTCTGGATACAAAATTCAAATTAATTAAGAAAGTGATATTATATGACCATCTGGTCAGACAAGGAATGGAATAAAGACTTTTTTACATGTTGTTTTCACCAGAAAATATGCTGGCTATGTCAGGAATGAGCTAAGATAACATGGCAGGAGTTAAATCATCTGCTCTCTGACTCAGAGGCACATTGAGAGGAGCTGAGCCCATTATGCTCCTTAACTACCTACAGAGGAGAAATGCCAGTGCAAGCTTGTATCAGGGCTTGGTTCCATTGTCACTGCTCCTCTGAGGATTCTCCTGCACATCAGTGTCGTGGCTGGACCTCAGATGTCTGAGCACAGCGAGTCCTGCAGCTCTACCTGGCATATGCCCAGTTGCACAAGGGACTTCATTGTGGCTCTGATGTGGGACAGGCCCGGCATGTTGATACCTGTGGGAATCCTGGGCGTCACCAGCCAAAGCTGTAAAAACTCAGTTTTTCTGAGTGAAAACCTAAAATCATTTATTTCTGAACAAGATAATACTTTAATAATACAAGAACATGATAATACTTTAATAGTATACCAAAAGAACAATAATATGAACAAGACAATACCTTAATGAATTTAAACTCATCACTTACTTAGTCTTTTCATAATAGCTCTGGATTGATTCTCAGAATAATTTTCCAGTTCTTCTTTGTTAGTAGAGAAGTACATTCCCTGTGCCTGTCACCTTCATATACCTGAAAAGATATATGCGAATTAAGGATCAAATTAAACAATTAATTCTCAGTAATCATTTGGCTGCATCTACATTTTAACTTAGATCTAGAGAAGCACTTTCAAGGCAAACATCTTAGCCATGCCCACTTTCCACACTCCATTTCACCCTGCAGTCTTGGGACTGGATTCCTTTCCTCTGAGCAGCAAGACACCGGATGTTCTCCAACCACAAATAAGACCTTCTGCCCACAGATCACATGTGAGCCAGCCAAACACAACCTGCCAAACTGCACTGAGTGCTGCAGGACCAGCAGCATTCACTCCTTTGCTCTCTGGAATCCCTGGGTAAGTCTTTGCTGGACAAAGATGCTGTCTGAGAAACTCCCAGAATTTCTCCAACACTTTTTGGCTTAAAAGAATGTAAGGATGGGTTTGAAAACTCCATAGATGTTGTTATTGAAAGCAAAAGTTGGCATTAAAATATTCTTAATATTTAGTTCACTTACAAAGCATTATACTGCTGTATAGAAAAAATATCAAGTATACAGAGGCTTCTTGTTTACAGGACAGATATTCTAAAGTATGTCAGTTACATAAGCCTAACCTTCCTTAAATCCAGCAGATATTTTGCAAATTCTAACTTCTGTACCTCATAGTTTAGGCTCAGAACAACTATTTCCTTTTTATACGAAGAAAACTTCATAATGGTGTTTTAAGCAGAATGACTGAAGCAATGCAAGGCCAATGCAAATTAAATGCTGACACCTTTAGATGTTCTAGAGATAAGGATTATCACTGTGCACAGCACTGCCTTTCATAACTGCAATGCTCACGCTTTGCACCCTTTTTTNATGGGAAGTACTTTGGGAGTGCTTCAAGCAAAGCACTTGAGTTAAATATCGCTTTGTTAATGCTTCAACAACCCACATACTGAGAGCTCTATCACCTTTATCACTTAAGTTAATAAGAGGATTCTTTTAAGAGAGGGGAAACAAATATTCATTCTAACCAATTTAATTTTTCTTTTTACATCTCTATTTTCCCTTAGATTATGGCATCCAGGAAGAAGAAAAATAGATAAAATGAATCCATCTACTGCTAGACAGATCTTCATGTATTCAGAAAAGATCCAGACTATTTTCTATATCAATGACCACATGGCACAAGAACAACAAAAATCTGCATCTTTTAAATGTACTTTTTGATTCAGAAGAAAATTTAAACACTTCATGAAGTCTTTCAAATATCCCTGATCCACTGCATAACTCTGTGTTTAAATCCCTTCTTAGAGAAGAAATTAATCTAAAGTAAAACTTGTTTAAAGACCAGATTGGGACAGTTTTCTGTAAAAGGTGAAATACACAACTCAAAACAAGCACACAGACCACTCACAGAGTTTATTCTTCAGAGATAACTGTAGAGATAAAGTGAAAATTCAAGCCTGAAGGGCAGTTTACAATCTTCCAATATATTTCAGAACTGGAAGCTATGAAAGTGGGATGTAGACCATTTCTTTGTTGTTTTAAATAAGTGCATACCATGTACAAATCTATACACTATTTGTAGGTGCATGAAAACAGAAAAAGATAACTCCATTTTTAAATGAAAGTCTAGATCCTTTCAGCTATATGCCCCAAGTTTAACTTTTCAGTTGTAATTGATGAGGAGAATCAGGCCATTGCAGGGAAATGCTAATCAAAATGAATAGTCAGTGCAATAGATTCATTAATGAAACAATGCCACTTCTTGATGAAAAATCATAGCTGAGCAGTACATGCCTTGCTCCACGAAGAGCTGAGAAATTTGGTACTAAACTATGAGACTTCTGGGTGTTTGGAATTCACCTAAACCTCTCTGTCTATAAGTATCCTTAAATGTCATACAAAAGAAGATACTTTGTATGGAAATCAGAGACAAACCGCCTTATCCCGCAAACCAGTATCTTTATTCCCTGTAGACATGACCTAACGTCTGGGCATTCCAGAGAAGCACTGGCACTTGGGAACACTCCCACCTGTGAGTGCAGGCTCGGGAGGATTACAAGGGCTATGCTGCACAGCACTTATGCCAGGAATGCTTTGTGAGCCTGCTTTTCGTTTTTCTCCGTCTTTTCTGACCACACCAAACGCTGCTCTACCTGTGGAATGGTGTGGTCATGTATGATCTAATTAGAGGCAGTGTGCACACACACAATGCTCGATTCAATGACAATTTGGGATGAATAGCCAGATGTGTCTGTGCTGGGGAAGTGGTTAGACAAGTATTTACTGGGGACTAGAGGGGAGGGAGGGGAATGCACAGTAAAATAAACTTTTTACCTTGCATCTATTTTGCAACACAACCATAAACCAGAGAACAATGGCATAAAGAGCAGCCATAAAACAGAGGCCAAACTTCCACCAAAACCCAATAAATAAGCATCTAATTTAGCAACACAGCTCTATGCACAACCACGTTTCCTCATCCACCCACCCACCTTTTTTTTTATAATTAAACAGTTGACCCTGCGAGGTGTTAACTACCTGAATAATCCTTATATGTGAGTTTTCTTAATTTCTATGGAGGAAGTGGAAAAAATTCTCAAGAGAAAAACATTTTGAAAACACGTATGTTGAGACTGGTTGTTGTAACATACAAGTCTGATAGAGGACATTTTTATAACTGGATATATTTTTCATAAATTTAGAAAAAAATTAAAATTGAAATATATTGAACATGAGCACATACATGATATCTTAAACAAAAGCTATTCAAGCCCTATTCCTGTTCCTACTAAAGTCAATAGCACGGTTCTATTATGATCCATAAATAAGTCCAAAAGTTTAGTGCTGATGTTTGTGTAAAATACATTTGATTCAATCTGGGATTCTTGTTCATAGTGTGACATTTTTTTTCAGCATATTACAATGTCCCCATCATAAATACCTCAAGAAACTACACTCCTAAAACAAAACAAAATTATAAATGTTTCTTGATCGTGGGTTTTTCTTATTGATCACATCAAGTCTTCTGAAGACTAAATGTTTACAGAAACAAAAAAAGCAAAGAAAAATTTCCTGCCTGCTGAAGTTACCTGCTGACAGGTAATCTTGTGCAGATTTGAGGTTAGAATTCTTCCCCTGACAAAAAAAAAATAGAAAAAAATTTGACAGAAAGTGTTAAAATATTTGTAAGAACATTCACTCCACACTCAAACCAGGCGTAACACAGAGGTACACTGCAGTCGTCTCAAAATTAAAAAAATAGTTGTAGGCTTATTTTCTTACTGTTTCATTCAGGAAAACATAGTTAACAACCTATCTGTGTACTGAGAGGTAAATATTTTAACTTCAGGCAACAGTTCATTCTGAATATCTATTAAGGATAAACTTTGATTATGGATTGTGTTTATTTGCAACAAATACCCAAATATGACAGTACAGGGCTGATTTTGCAGTCTGTGTTGCTATGTAGGTGCCACATTCGATCGCTTCACAGTCACAGGAAGAAATAAGGTAAATGGAACAACAAGATATTTAACTTGCAACATCTGCACTCTCTATTCCTCAGATGTTCCCAGGCTCGTTGACAGGCACGGTCACAGATTTCCTTATTCTCCCTGAAAAGTTTCTGAAACGCAGAATATTAACGAAAACTCCAAAACTGAACACCTGTGATTGATTTTAACTCTGAGGAACACCTCATATAATATTTCACTCCCTGTTACAGCTTAGCTAGAGCATTACAATCAGAAAGAAGGAGGTTATCTCCATTTTCTGAGTGTTCACTACTAAGTACCTACTTTCTAGAGACTTCACCAGAAACAGCTGTCAAACAACACTGCCACATTCTGACCTGTATAAAAGTTTTAGTTTTCTTCTCAAGTCAAGGAATGAAGTTTTTTCTTCAAAAAAAAGTCTGAAATTACCAAAGTTTGTGATGTAGCAAAGTGCCGTAATACAAAAAGGAAAAATTCTGCTTTTAGAATTAGGCTTTCCTGGAAGAGATAGATCATATGGCAAGTTGATTTCCTGAGTGGTAACAAGAAATTGTGTAGGGTTCCTGTAGGTGTATAAATAATACCCAGTACAATAATTTGCCATAGGAAACGATATCTAAAACTTGGATAGTCACCCATTTTCCCTCTGTGGAAGATTGAAGAAAGCAAAATAAGATATAAACCCTGCTGTTATGCAAGAGTTACAGAAACAAGATTTAGAGTTCTCCCTATAACAATGAACCTGCTGAAAGAACCAATGTCAGGCTAAGCTGAAAGCAAGCTAAAAGAGCTGTGGGGTTACAAGAGTATGCTGTAGGCAGCCTTGGCCTTGATGGCTTGTGGCTGTGTCCCTGGGAAGAGGGAAGGCCAACACTGAATGCAGGTGTGGTGATTCCTACAACAAGAAGCACATGGGTAGCACAAGGGATGATGGGTATAAAGGGCTGTGCTGTAGGATCACAAGAGCAGCAGATACTGAGCTGAGCTGGAGCTGACTGGGTGGATGCTGAGCTGGTGCCTGCGGATGCTGGCTTGTGCCTGCTGATGCCTGCCTCTGCCTGCCAACCTGCTCTGTGCTGGACCTTTTTGGTCTCCAACATCTGGTGCCTGTGTTTGTATGTATTGCGGCGATAACTGGCTGAGTCTTAGAAGCTCTTGAAAGCCTCCAGCAGTATAAGCCTCACGGACTGCAATCCACTTGGGGGAAGTGGAAAAGCCGGCCGGCGCGTAATCCCTGGGCGGGGGTGTGCCCAGGAGAGCCGTGAGTAGCCTACGCATGTAAGTCCAGGATTGGACTGCCTTGGGTGACCGTGCCTCTGGGAAGGACGGTGAGCCATTGTAGCTCTTGCCCAAGCAAGTGTGGGATTGGACTGCTTTGTGGGTGACCGTGCCTCTAAGAGGGATGGTGAGCCGCTGTAGCTCTTGCCCATAAGGTCCAGGATTGGACTGCCTTGGGCGACCGTGCCTCTGGGAAGGACGGTGAGCCGCTGTAGCTCTTGCCCAAGCAAGTCTGGGATTGGACTGCTTTATGGGTGACCGTGCCTCTGAGAAGGACGGTGAGCCGCTGTAGCTCTTGCCCATAAGGTCGGTGAGCCGCTGTAGCTCTTCCCATGTGTGATTACTGCAGATGGTGCTGCAATGTTATACTGCAAACTGTGTTGGCCCAGTGTAAGGCAATATCTGGAACTATGTTGCCCCAGTGTACGGCGACAACAGCAAATTTCAAAAGTGCTTGCAAGTTGTTCATAAAGTTGATCTAAACCCAGAAAAATGCTCCTATTCTCTTCACTTGAGCTTGATAAACTCCATAGCAGAAAACTAACACTGTTTTAGGCAGTGCAGAGCAAGCCTTGTTTTGTAAAATTCACCCTGAATTATTTTAGGTCTCACACAGCTATCCACTGGTTAAAGGGATAGACATTCCCACATCTAAAGTGCTATTGATCAAAGAATTTCTTACAGTATCTATCTGTCGAAGGAAGGTTGATTATAGGACAGGTTAATAGACTGTATTTTCCCAGATGTGTTAATGTGTTTGAGGTGTACTGTAGAACTTCAAGCAGTTCTTTTAATGTCCTGGGAAAACCTGCAGGGCAGAACTGCTTAATTTGATAGAATTTAACCTTCAAAAGGGAGTTTAAGTATATATATATGTCTTGCTCACTGACTTTTAAACTGATTAGTGAAATGAATTGGCAACTTTTATATATTTTAACAACTTCAACTTAAAAACTCTTGTAAAACCTCTCTAAGGCCTTCTCCCAAATGATGAGGAACACAGCCTAAATTTGAACAAATTCCCTTCATAGGGGCATATAGGATCTTACCAAACAGAAGCCAAGATCTTTTTAACCAAGTTATGAGACCATATCACTATTGAAACATACTCTGGATACAAATCCTGCAATGGATTAGTGATTGTAGGACACCCTGGTTTATATCTACAGGTACAGAAGGTCCCTGTTCCTGCTTTGCCTGTAAGAATGGAGGATTCAGGAGATGACCTCCAGAGCTTTGGGCAGCTGCTTGTAATTCATCACTCAGCCTCCTCCCCTGAGCAGTTAAATTGCAAGAGTTACTGGGAGGAGCTGAAGTTGGTGTCACACCTATCAGTTTTCTCCTTACAAACCTACAGAATTATGGGGGTTTACTTCTCCAGGTTGGGGGGGACACATAATTCATATGTGTTACTTCTGTGTGGCAATGAATTTCCAATACAGATGCATGGTTATGTTTTTATGCCTCCAGAGAAAAAAAGGCATAACCATATGCAAAACCACAATTAAGAGCGGCAAATGGAGGGAATAAACAGTTTTCCTCCCCCTTCATTTTGCATTTTATAGACAATCACATAAATCACCAGTAATCATACACTTAAAATGATCTTTAATAACTGGAAAAACACATTCATTGCTTCCAGAACTTGTCATTTACAGTCTCTTTATTCACAGACAAATGGAATAAATTAAAATTAAAAGTGAAAACATAGTTCTTTAACTTCCAAAGAAGTTATGTGTATAAGCTATACATTTCTTTAATGATATTTAGCACGTATTCTTCCAGTTTTGGTTAAAATATTTTCAATATTTTTATACATATTTCGTGCTATATTTTCATTATAATAAGAGCCATATACATATATATATTCTTTATTAATTTGGGAAGGACAAGAGGATCTCTCAAATCAAGGAAGAATAGAAGATAGCTAAATACAGTAAAAGTCATCACTGCCATGCATTCAAACATCAAGCTTACCTTACATGTGCTTAGAAAAAAATAGAGGGGGCCTTTCCAGTGGTCAGTGTTTATTTCTGACAGACACAGTAACCATGTAGTTGCAGTTTAGAATTTACATTCTTAGGGTTGTTAAATATAGCTGATCAGGTTAACTGTGTAATCATCACCATCATAATATTCAAGTTTGTAAACCACTAAGAAATGCTAATGAAACTGACCTCCAGAAAGGGCAAACATCAGCAGGCTGCTCAAAAGAGGGATACTTACAAAAAACCAGCCCAAATCTTCTCAAACCTTTTGGTTGCAGAAATTTCAGGTTTCAGAATTACAGTCTTACCAGTCCCACCCCAGTTATATAATTCAAACACAGGAACAAAACTAAGAAGTTATGTTTTGGCATGGAAACAGAAAACTTTGTATCTTACTTGGAAATGTAAGCTTTACATGTACAAACACAAAATACTGGGACCACAGAGTGTTTGAACTGATGCCTCCAGCTCGCTCTGTTTGTGTTCCTAAATTCATTTCTCGTAAGTAATTGTGCACTTAAAGAAAATTAGATTACATATGCCATTAGTTTTAATGGATTAGGAGAAATAACTGGGTTAGATTGTGCATGGCAACTAAGGAGTTATAGCTGTGTATTGTGTGGGCAATCGCATGATTTCGCTGCAGAGGGTGTCTGTACACACAGAAAACCACGTTCACACCAGCCAGGCAGCCATGAAGTCCTGAATTGCATGAGATTTTTCAGTTTTATTTACTCTGCCTTTTGTTTAAAGGGCAGTGTAACACGTATTGAAGGGAAATGTTTCCCAACTGCTTGAACAGATTCTTCTTCTTTATTACTACATTATTATGCCTCTTATTCTATTCCCTTATTAAAAGGTATCAATTAAGAAAACACAAAACCTAGAGATTCCTGCATATCAAAAAGAATATGAGCATTGCTACATAGTCATCAATCCAACCCAGCCCAACTGAGTCTCTGGCACTGACCCTTGCCACAAAACAAAGATAACAGGACTCAAGGATAAATAGCAAAAGTGAGTTATGGAATTTCATTAAGTACTCAGAAGGAAAAAAATGTAATGAGCCTTACATTGAAATCCTGCTGTTTATCTATTTTATGAGTGGGTGGTTTTATAACGTTTCATTTTCATCTTAGTTGAGCCACCTTTTGTCATTTTTACTTTAAATACAATATCTTAGTCTTTTTGAAAACAAAGATATAAGCCTTTTTTTTTTTTTACTATGGTTTTCTTTCCTAAGCCTGTGGAAAAAAGAAAAAGAAGTCTCAGATGGAAGTGTTGATATAACAGCATTACAAGATTTTGCTACCATTTTCTTTCCTAATTTTATACAGTGTCGGTGTTGACTTCCTTCCATGAAACTCATTTACTTCAGCCTATAGGGATTCGTAGATGATTTTATTGAGCAGCAACAATCAATTTTTGAATCAGTAATTTTTAAATTGTAAAAATAATGTCAGCGATTGTTTCAAT
This sequence comes from Pachycephala philippinensis, assembly GCA_013397055.1. NCBI lineage: Eukaryota > Metazoa > Chordata > Aves > Passeriformes > Pachycephala > Pachycephala philippinensis. The sequence goes on from VWZT01016053.1 coordinate 84,326, forward strand.
GTGAATCACCTTTTCTATTAATGTATTTAATTTGTCCCATTGTAGTCATTGTAATGATGTAATCATTACATCAAATGTAATCATTTCCATGTCCCTAATTTTAATAGGTTTCTCTGGACTTCTATGATTAATGTCCAGCGTTAATCACACTCAAAAATTTTATATCACGTTTGCATTTTTTTAACTTCAGGATATTTTGTATCATTTTTTGCTAATGTAAGCAGATCTAGAAATACATTTTTAGCATTGCAAAAAGGGAGTAGTGGTGAACTTAAATACTTGTTCTTGCAAGTATTTACACTGATGCACGCATGCAAACACACATACCCAAAACGGTGCCAAAAATCATGCAGAGCTTTAGGGTACAAAATTAATTTTTTGCCATCTTAAAAGCATCTCCTCTTTCCTCAGTTCTCTCAATCATGTTTTCCATGGAACATATGGAAAAAAACCATTTATGGGAGAAATTATAGAAGAAAATACTTTTAGGTATTAGAGTTATTTCAGTACACTGCACCGTTGGAAACTGAACATGAAAATACAGTAGGTACTCTTCAATAAAATTATTTGATTTTCGTCTGGCAAAAAAAATTGTGAAAATTATGTAAATATTATTATTATGATGAGATCAGGCAGAGCACTTTGTAACACCCACTTTTATGTGGATGTGGATATTAAAGTTTAATATAACTTTTCAGATGAATAGTCTAAAGGAATAGTTCAACTTCAATGTAAGATTTTCCTGAAAAAATAACCCCAAAAAGCACAACCAACATTTAAAGTTTTTTCTTGGAATACTGTGACAATTTTTCTTCAGTTAAACATGTCCATTGGAGTAGCAGGAATATCTTCCTAAAGTTCCTTTTTGGTGTTTTTGTTCCTTATGTAGCAGGTCATTCCATTAGGTAACCCTCCAAGTGACCCAAAGGAGATATATTAAAATCTAGTAATACAATACCCCTGGACTATTTTACATAATAAGAATTTTTTTTTCCAACTCCCAGATGTTGCTAGAGGACAGAAAAAAAGACCTGTAAAATTCTTCATCATGAATCTTTTTTTTCAACAAATCCCTTTTTTCCCCCCTTTCAAAAGCAATTCTGAATAGAGGTAAAAGAAGACAAAACTTGACCTTTTGTGATCCCAGCATTAATAGGTCTGTTCATAATTCAATCTGTGTGTGTGTAGAAGCATCCATGTGGAAACATGCAGGCTGAGAGACATAAAGCCTTTCCCTTTAAACATTATCTGACCCTATGAGTCTTATTCACAAAAGAAGGCTTACGTACGCATAAGTTGAAAAAAATGCATGCTTTCATTGTGCCACAGAGAGCCTACACATTTTACTCCTCATTCGCCAGGAAAACTCATCGTGGAAGTGACACTTGTACAGGAGCTGGGTGAGGGAATGGTAAAAGAGCACAACACAGAAAAAAACCCAGCATATGCAAAGAATAAACTTATTTTCTCATTAAAAATATAGGAGGATCATCTCCTCTGCTGGCATGTGACAGGGTGAGGGCATGCATGTGAGACGAGTTGCTGTCCCCTGTGTTTTACAGCCTTGCAAAACTCTGCCTGAGTTGCTATTTCTTGCTATTCCAAGACTATTTTCTCTTTCCATAATCTGTGTCTGCCAAGGTGAGGGATGCCTGTGTCACTTGTACCTGGACAAATATAATAAATATTTATGTTTATAAACTGATAAATATTTATGTTTATAATTTCACAGATTCTAATGATTGATTATACAGTACACTGGTTTCAAGACAATCCTGCAAGGTATTCAAAGTCTACTGATGCTGCTGCAAATCCACAGCAAACAAGAGTATCAGGTATTTGTGCTACGTCAATACATGAAGTCCATCTGTTAGCAGGGTCCATTCACGGCGCTCCCGTTTAGTTTGGCTCTGGAAAGTCAGCTGCCAGTTTAAATGCTTGGTTACCCAGAGCCCACTCACGTTATCAGAGAGTGCTCTAAGCCACTTTGCACTGAACCTGTCAATTGAAACCTGGACAAGGTGCAGGAGACACACAATTGTAAGAACAGCAATGAGAGTTTACATTTAGTGAAACAAATCCTCAGCTGATACAGATCAGCCAAGCTTCAGCAGCTGCAGTATTGATTTATACCAGGATCTGAGCTCAGCAGCTGTAATTATTTTCTAAACAAGGCAAAACAAAGGCCATCGGGAGTCATGGGGAAGACTTTTCTTAATGAGTAATGAGTGAATTAATGGCGACATTCCCACCAGTTTCCAGCATTTTCCCTCCCAGTAAAGGGGAATTACTGTCCAGATTTTGAAAATCACATTGTGCACCTATCTGCATCTTCATATGCCCAAACACTTTCAAAATACAGATTGAACAGCACTCAATGTCTAGAATCTTACAGGAGGAAAGCTAAGGAAATAAAAAAATGGAATTTCATGGCCCTTCATTGCTTTAATTGTAAAAAGAAAACAATGCCATTTAATAGGTAATCAGAAACCAGCAAAAACCAGCATCAAAGTAAGGCTGTGATGGTGCCATAATTAATTGTTTACAATGGATCCAAATGTTCAGATTCAGCCCTTTCTGAAATGAAAAACCTTTAATATGAAAAAAGTGATCCCAGTGATATAAATTGTGTTAATAACTGGTCATTGCTTGTTAAGTTGAATGTCTAAGTTGTTAGTGAATAAAAATCTAATCTGGGATTGATTAAATATATCTACGTTTTATTATTTTTTGTAATACATATGATCACTGATAATATGATAATGCCCACTAGTGTGATACAACGCCTTCTGTCAGAATTGCATTTACAAGAAATTGTTTAGTTAGAAAAATTACAAACATAGGGAATATTTAAAGGTAAATCTTGATCATTTAACATGGAAATACTACTGAATTTGTATTCAGGCTAATGTCAAGTGACATTGAAATTAATATCCACATTGAAGGACATATGAAATATTGACAACTGACAGAGTTATTCAAAACACAAAATAAAGGCCCAACATTCTCTTCGTGATGGATGTTATAACTCCAAAGAGAATCAGAAAGCTGTGACTGCCCTGCACCCAGTACCCACTTCACACTGTGCTGCTCAGAGGGGCTCCTCCCTTCCTGCTGGTCACTCCTGGATGTCCCCAGGTTAAAGCTGCTCAGGGGTGCCAAGGTGAACAGCTCCCTGCCCAGGCTCAGACTCTCAGAACCACAGAAACGATGAGGTTGGAAAAGACCTCTGAGACCATTGAGTCCAACTTTTGACCCAGCACCACCTTGTCAACCAGACCATGACACTGAGTGCCACATCCAGCCTTTCCTTAAACACCTGCAGGGACAGTGATTCCACCACCTCCCAGGGAGGTCCATTCCAGTGCCCAACCACCCCTTCTGTGAAGAAATTCTTCTTAAAAGAATTTCAGGAGAAGGGTGACCCATACGAGGTGCTTGGGCATTGGCTGGCGCCGTACCTGTCACCACTTTCATGGATTTTAGTGTGCCAGAAGTCTTCTGGAGGAGAGTTAAAATACCCTGCTCAAGGTTAGTGAACAACCTGAATGGCTTTTGCATGTGATTCCCAACATCAAAATAAATCAAGTAGATTTGTATATGTGGGTTATCAATTCACAAGCTCCAAAGAGAAAATTTAGTAACTCTAAATTAACTGTATAATATTTATTGGAAAATCTTAAGTATCTAGAACCAAAACAATGTTTAATATTTTGCCCACAATACATATTTCTTTCTCTCTCTCTACATAAATTTCATTGGTCCTTTTTAATTTTCATGGCCTTCTAAATATTTCAAGGATGGTTCAGGGCAATATTTGTGTTATCCTAATAATAAATAGTGTTTGTCTTCTACTTCCATATTTCTGCCAATAAGTGATGGGTCATTAAAAGCCCATTGGTTTGGTACATGCCTTTTAGGAGGAAGAGATAAAATTGCCAAGTACATGGAACTGGAAAAGCAATTCATGCCAACCTCAGACAGATAATTTAGAATTTCTGCCAAAGTAAGGAGATCAGGACTGAGGTCTACATGTGATGTTTAGTGAGTCTGTTTTATTTAAGAAAAATTTGATTTGTTGGAAATTAGTAAATAACAAGGAGAAATATTATTACTGAGACAAGCTAACCTCAAATATAATTTATTGATAAAGAAGTGAAATATCATTGATATAATTCTAAAAATATTTTGAATTATTCCAAGAAATGGAATGCTACTATACATTTACAGACAGGACTCTGATAAAATGCATGTATTAATAATATCATATCTGAAGGGCTTCTTTCTTTTTGCCATCAAGAAATCTACTCTGAAATAATTCTTCACTTTTAACTGCCATCAATTTTGTATTAATATTTCATTTATAGAATATGCTGACAACTTCACAGCATGAGATACTGTAAGAAAAATGCTTGATTTAATAGCCTTTCATTATAATATTTCCTGCATAATCTTATGATTAGCTTAGTGAATTTTGACATTGTAAACTACATTTTCCCCCTAAAAGAACAGAACAGAGTTTAATGTTTGTAATTAAAGCAGCAACACAGTTTTAAAAAAGCAGAGAGCTACTTAAATTCTTAACTGAATACTAAATATTTTACTTTGTCGAAATAGCTCCTTTAAAAATAGGTTTACAAGCAAAAGGAATCATATATTTAAAAAAACAAAGAAAATTTGAAGGAAACATCCCTAGTTTCTTTAGAACGTTTCAGAATTGATTAGTATGACCTGCACCAACACCTCTTTTGATTATATGAGATATAAACACTGAAGTCAGGGAGGTTCTCTCTACAAGTAGAATGAATCCATCCTCTACATGGGGTTGGATGACACTGAACACAGTTAGAGCTACTCAATTGGAATATATTGAGTTTTTACCTCATTTAAAGCTTCCCACCCACCCTTCCGACCCAGTTACTGGGTTTTTTTCCTTTGTTCCAAACACATTGGCCCAAAGTAGGCTGGCAGAGATAAGGAGAGAGAGGACATAATCTTTACATTCTCATCGTGAAAATAAAGATGGTGAAGATGGCCAAGAAGGAGAAGTCTGTACAAGTGAAAGGGTTGATGAAATTTTTTTCCATTCTGGCAGAGTGAGGGAAGAAGAATGAAATTGCACTTGGCAAAAATCTGTTTGGGGCAGAATAAGTAGCTGTAATTGCAGCTGTAGCAGCAGAATAACTGCTTCTTACACAGAACTCGGAACTAAGTGCTTTTACTTCTTTTTTTACCAATGTTAGATATCAGCAAAAGTTAATCTTTGATTGCTAAGCCTGGATCTTAATGACACGACTTTGTTTTTGATTTTTCATGGAGGTAATTGGAACTAGAACTCAATCTTCAATATAGCTTTATACAGAAAGGGCTAGGAAAGAGAAGAAAGTTAAAGAGTCCATGTCAGACCACTCAATATGGAATTAGGAAGACAAAGAAAGAGAACAAAATTGGGGGTGAAGTGCAATAGTTGTCTCCAAAGAAAAAAGGCTTTTCTTCAGAGACATTTCAGACTATGAATAATTGTTTTACAAAAATTTATTCATAATAGTCATCATTCATCATAAATTCATTTCCTTTAATAAGAACTGAGGTTTTGTCTGCCAGCCAGTGTTGGTACTGATTTGACAAGGTATTCGGTTGTTTCTGATAAGCAGCATTAAATTAATTAATAGAACTGGATCATAAGCCAATGAGAGTCTAAACTCAAAATAGAGTCACATATATATAGTCCTGGAGACTTTTGTGTGTGTGCCCTAAGCAGGGTACAGAGATTATGAAGTTATTGCTCTTGCCCAGCACAGCTCTTGCTCTCTCTCTCACAGAGAAATTACCCTTTGCATCTGTGGATCACAATACCCCACAGAAAAAGATGGAAATCTGAAGATTCAAAAATGTGTATCCTGAAATTATTTTTGGCAATTATTTTACTGGGTCATTAAGAAGAAGAGTGGTAGAAAATTGTCCCATTTTTACGTGGAGATCACAATGAGCTTCAATGCAAAAAAAAAAACTTTTCTGGCCTTCAAATATAGTCTTTATGGTCTTATTTTTGTCTTGTTTGTCAACAAAATTGCTTTACGTAATTCACTTACTTCCTCTGGCTTTAAACACAACTCTTCTGTTATCACTGAAAGAATAGCTAATGATTTTTCCCCCTAAAAGCTAAAAAAACGCCAGCTGAAGAATGAATAATAACATGCTATAGACACATGGATTAAAAACCCATAAGAAACATTCTCATATAAACACATATGTCATTTTCTTATACATTTTCATATAAGCATTTTTAAGTGCATTTGTTCTTTTTTTGCCATAAAATTGAAAATGGATATATTTTAAGTGTTATTAGAGTTCCTTGGCCTGCAATATAATTCAAAAAGAACAAACCACTTTTCAGAATTAATAACCTTAAAACTTCATATATTCCAAATACATTTTTCAGTGTTCACTATTTTAAAATGGTGAAAGCTATGCCTAAGTTATATGCAGTAGAGATGAGGTTTAAAAGAAAATTAAGACCTTGCTAGTTTTCACAATAGTCAATGTTTTTGTGGGGGTTGTTCAAAATCCCCAGTTTCCAGCTCCTTGTGGGATCCTGTTTAACTGCACTTGTGCCCTTCCTATGGTAGGGATTGGCCTCACAGCTGCATTTTCCTCTCTGAACAGTGACAGGTTTTTGCCTTCCCCAAGACACCTGTCCTTCAGGATCAGCATGAGAGGATCAGTTCTTAACTCCAACGAAACCAGGATTTCATCTACTGTGCCGAAGTTTGGAACCATTCAGACCATTCATCTAAGTGTGGCAAATGACACCTCTAGAAAGGCAGAAGGGCTCTGTGTGTGCTCACTGTCACGAGGCAATTTGATTGACACCAGTACACCCACTGGCCTTCAGCAGCTACAGCTGAAAAGAAAACCAGCAGAACTGGGTAAGCTTTTAAGTAAATATAAAAGTTAGAGATAGTTACCGTTAGTACACAAAACTTTCTTCCTGGCACGAGCTACGGGTTGACAAAGTTAGCTATATAGGACGTGCCTTTCATTTGACAGAAAACATTGCTAAAACTCTGATTCTAAATATGAGAAAATGCCTGGGCACTTGCAAAGGATCCAAGAACTTTATTATGACAGATTCTAAGGGCTCTATTAAAGATCTCAGAACAAAAAGACCTGCACTTTCATGCATAAAAAAATAAAGTAAAACATCTTTAAAGGAAAATGAAACAAGAGTTTAAGCCAAAAGAGTTGATTTCAGCCACAGATTTTTGCAATCACACACTGCATCCTCACTTCTCTTTTTGTGGAAAAGACACAAATCTAGTGTCCTGTTTCTTCAACATATGCTTAAGTTTTCAAAACTTATATTTTGTTCTGATATATCTTGTTTTGATACAAGAATATACTATTCTTGTATCCGTGCTGAATGGAACTGTACTGACTCAAAAATATTTAAACTGTTGGCTACATTTCGTACAGAAAATACATATTTCTCCAGCCAAATGAGTATAACTTGTCCAATAAAACAAAAATACCTCCATGGCATAATATCTTCCAAAGACCAGAATGTGTTTCTGACTATCCTTATGTGAGTCTGTGCATAACACCTGAAGCTGCAGGAGAGACAAAAGCCTGAAAGCCCTACAAAGCTGCTGTTCCCAGATTTTCTGAAAGCCTTTGGTGGTGAAGGCGTGAGTTCAGGTTTGCATGTCACTCAATTAAATGAGTAAAAAGCCACCAGCTTCAACAGACACCAGTGCAGAGCAGCTGAGGGTCTGTCACAGGACATTCAGATACACAGGGGGAGGGACCAGTCAATTGTAAGCAGGGATGCGTTGAGATCACAGGAAAACCCGATGGATCTCGGGGTCCTCACAAAAGGCTACAGAAGCTACACAGAAGAATAGCTCTTCCTTTTCCTCCCCCAAGCCTCCACAATCAGCTAAAAATGATGCTACTCTGAGCTCCTGATCTCCACCCCCAAACCAGATACATAGAAGTTAAAGATAACAGGACAGGTATTCATTTCTGCAGCAAATTTCTGCTCTACACGCGAATTTTTACAGAAAATACTTTTTGCTTTGCTCTCGCAAAAGTTATGCTAATACCTGGTGTTCATAGGAAAATGGATAAGAGCAGAGAAATTCAGTTAATTTTTCCCCTTGCAACTTTTTAAAAAAATAAATATTTGGTAATTCTAACTGGTTTCTAGGAAGGCTTAGTGAACGTCCAACTATCATATCGTAAATCAAGTTAATATTATTAATTTTGTTAAACAAAAGCTCTGTCTGGGCAATTACGTGGAAACTGGTGACCTGTCTGTGCTAACACTCCAAGATGGAGCTAAATTATGTTAGGAAAATACCTTAAAGAAAGAAAAAGGAAGTAAGTATGATACCCAAAAATATTTTGGGGGAGAAACAAATTAAAGATTAAGAGTGAGAAGAATGCAGATAAAAGAAATACATATGTGAAAGTTAGAAAGAATACAAATTAATAAAATCAAGGTGTGACAACTCTCAGAATTAGAATAAAAAAATTATCAAGATTCAAGGCTGATAGATTAGAAATAAAAGATTAGAAATCCACAATTTGCACTTCCCCAGTTTTCCTTTTTTAGAAATAGAAACATAGAAACCTATGCAACCCAAAAATCCACATTTCCTTACATCTTGTAAGGAACACAAAGAATGTTCACATGTATACAAGGGCTATGATACCTTACTTCCTTCTAACTTCTCATTTCTACAGAATTTATGTGAAGTTGCAGCAAAACGCTTGCATTTTACATTCTGTGTACCATAGCTAACACAACTTCACAGGCACAAAAACCTGGGGAATCAGCAGTAGTGTGGCAATAACTCCATTAATTCATTTACATGTTAGTAAAATGCATTGGAAAACACCTTCAGCAACATTGTAATGAGCCGCTAACTGCCTGTGATGTGTAATCAACAAATTGCAGGGCTCAGTAGAACTCTGCATCCTTTCTTGGCTGTATTAAATTATTCCTGCAATGCAGCTATTGGGCATTTGCAGCAGCTTTTTAAGTAATATGCCTTACTATTTACATTTGTAAAAAAGAAACCAAGTACTAGTTTGCTTATTAAAGATAACCCATAGTAATTAAAGAGGACATAAGGCTCATTTTATTTAAAATAAAATGCTGTGCATATACATATATGAAGGATTAACATATGGAGCACATAAAAACCCCCATAAATGATACAAAAATATGCAAAAGTTACAAGTTCCATTAATTGTTATTCAAATATTTGTTTAGTTGACCATAGATATAAAAGCATCAGAATAACGTTTATACATATTACTTCAACAACTGGTGTCAAAAAGAAAATTCTCAATTAAAAAAAATCATGCCTATTAATTTTTTTAAGTCATTATTTGTAACCGAACAGCAAACAGCTACTGTAAATACCTTTACAATTATGCTTTTTATGCAGATCAATATAAATAATATTGTTTAACCAAAATTCTCTGACACTCAACCTTCATATTGGTGTTGACAAGATTCTCCAATGGTTTGTTACCACACAAAAGAGTGGGACAAATTACTTATTTATATATACAAAACATGCTTATAAAGGCCAGCTGCAGGTATTTTTTGGAAAGTGCATTTTAATAAGGTCCTATTCAGTGGGGGAACAAATGGGGAAAAAGTAGTTTGCACTACAGAGTTTAGTGGAAGAGCTTTCTCTTTTTCTAACAACGAAATCAATCATTTGTCCAGACTGTGGGGAGTCAGAGTTAGTTACTGAAAAGAGCTCCATATATAAACAAGTCAATAACTCATTGTGTGTTATTGTTGGACTGAAGAAGTCTGCTTTCAAAAAGCTGCCCCCGCTTCTCTGAGAATGAATGTCACTGTATTCAGAGAGGGAGAGAGAGGCCTTTTGTTTCTAGCTGTTGCTAACTGCCATTTATGTATGGGAAAAGGGATGTGGCTGCTGGTTGTCCCAGGAAAGCCACACCATCACCTCCACACAGCCCCACACCAGCCCGGCCCAAGACTTCACTTTTGTATATGGACTTCTGACAGAGAATTCACACGTTTCATCCAGCTCCTGAGTTCACTGGGAATATTTGTAAATATTGTTCGCATTTTACAAAGATAAAATGGCCAAAGACTAGAGGAAATAACATACTCGAGCACTTTATTTTATCTGTGAGAGTGTAAGGAATAACACCCTAAATATAATTAGCCTTAAGGTTCTCTGAGTAAACATCAGTTTAGGAACTCAAGAGAACATAAGTGAACTTTAACATGTCTTTGTACCACTTCATGTTCTTTCTTTAAAAAAGAATAAACCCCACAGTTGTTCAATCATCTCAGTTCAGACTTGGGGGAAAAAAGGAATTTAAATATTATTTTTATTCACCTAACTAAGATTAGAGTGATCTCATTTATCCTCCAGCCCAATCAGTTGAAAAAATTTCTGACTTTTGAGATTTAACTATAAAACCTGGAGGTCCTGCAAATGATATTATCATTCCACAAGGGAACTCAGGGGAGTTACATTCATATATTCATGGTAAGCTATTCGCATGTAGTGTTTTAAAGAGCATTCCTACTCTAGGTTGGACTCTTCTTAAAAAGGACAAACTTCACTAATTTTAAAGTAATTCTATTTTCATTTGAAAACAATACTCGATGTATTCTTTACTCTGACATAAAAAACAAAATTTCTTTTCTGTTGAGCCGAATAAAACTGGAGAAAAAAAGTCATGATCTTTGCGTCATCCTGTGGAATTGGCACAGGTTCACACAGGAAATAAGCTTCATCCATGTTTCAAAACATATACAACACTTCCTTAGACTACAGAGCGTTTCTTAAGTAATAAAGAAATGTAGAAGAAACAGCAACATTTTCCTGCCAAAACAGCGTGATGAACATTCAAGATGTTTTAGGAGGCAGATCAATAGGGGAAGCCCAACAGGAAAAGCTCATCAATAAAGTTTCAGAGTGTAAAATCACAATTGCATTGTAAAATCCCAGCTATTACACAGATTTGCAGCTCGCAGCTGATCAGGTCTGTGCAAACCAGAGTGACTCTGTTGAGACCCCTGCACTTATTCTGGATTTTGGGAATTCACTGCTCTCCAGTAATGTCTCTCTTGCCTTGGAGCCTCTGTGGGGCTATAGGACAGATTCAGGGGGAATACACTGTAAAGCTCACTTGTGGTTTGAAACTTGTAATTTTTAGTAGATTTTATCATCATAATTTCTACATTTCTAGTCATTCCTTTTGTCTCTTAAAGAGTAATGAGATCCTTCATATCAGGAAAAGAAGGTAACCTTGGTGAAGGTCCCCTCCTGGGTGAAAATAATCATTGAGGAACTCAGAGAAGATACAGGAAGTGAATCTTATAAAAGTAACAGCTATTAAAACTGGGAATGAATTTTAAAGCTTTGTTAAAACCCAGACCTTTTACAGTTCTTCTGACTAAAATCATATACACTGGACTTACAACTCAGCAATGTTGTGGGAAAAACCTGTCTGCAAAGGAGGGCTGACAATGGCAAGTCAACCCAGGGCTCAGAAATAGCCAGGGATTGAGTTTGGGCTCTGAACTGAGAGTTCGCCTTCAGCAGTGCTCAGGAGAGGCAAGGAATAAAAGAATCTTCCAGGAAGTCTAGCTATACCTTTTCCTCTTCAATTTTATGTTTTTTTGGATATTGAGATACTGTTGAGATCATGGACACTCTACAGGACTTAAACAGAAGAAACACTGACCCAACACTGAATAAAGATCAAGTGAATATGACAAAAAAAACCTGCCATAGCTGAGCACAGACATGGCTGAAGGAGCCTATGGATGGCAAACTTTTAATCTCAATTACATCACCCTTCAGAAAGGACTCCTGTATTTAAAAAGTACTTATTTCACAGCTATGGAGGCCGACTGACAACAACATAACTCAGTATTCAAGTCCTAGAATATTTTCAAATGTGCCAGTTTGGCAAAAAAAGATTATCGTAAACTGGAGGGAAGAGATAAAAGCTGGCTGAATTAAAAAGGAATTAGTGGATACTACTTTAATATTCCTGTAGTTTTGCAATGTCTTTTTGAATTTGTAAGTTTGACAAAAAATAACAACTTATAATATATTTCAGAAGGAAATATCTTGCACAATTAAGTGAAATTACTGTATTTAATAAAGTGGCCAAGCAATACTGGAAAAAAATACATAAACTCCATAATACAAGATACATAGATACGTAAGAATTACACATACATAAATATTTACATATTTTGATACATAAACATTTAGAAAAAGAAAAAACTTGGGGCAGAACTTTTAAAAATGTGTTTACTTTGAATGGACAAGATAATAAATGTCATCAAAGACATTTCAGGTAAGAAACCTGCCTGATGTGAATACTTTCCTTTATGGAAAATAAAGGAAAATGATAAAACATTTCAGTTATACAAACATTCTAAGTGCTGCTTCTGAATACTATTAATTCTTATCACAGAGAAAAATTTAGAATAGAATTCCCCTGTGAGCAGCAATCTGAGACTATTTATTTCCCTATGACAAAAAAAAAGCAAAGAAGATAAAGAAAAGGCTAAAAATTGGGTATTAGGCAAAGAGAATCTGATTGTTCAAGGACACAGCAATTAGTAATGAATTGGTATCCCTTCTTTCTCTTGTTTCACAATGAAAAGGGACACTGATAAATATTATTTCTCATGGCTGCATTACTTGCTTATTAAAATGCCAAATTATTAATTAACTGCTTAGGACAAGATCCATCTCTAACGGATTTCTACTGTGGAGTATTATTTACAAAGAATGAAAATGTAGCCAGGTAGTGAAATAACAACTAAATGGTGGGGATAAACAAAACCTTGGTGCTGAAACTCACTTGCCTGGTCCTCTTTTATTTATTGTAAATGATTAGCAAGTTGATGTCTTTGAGTTTTAGCCTCCCCTACTCCTCCATTTTCACGATTCCTTATATTCTAGGAGGAAGACACCAAATACCAGAGACACATCCATTCTCTCTGAAACCACAGCTCTCCAAAAGGCTCTTTAAAAGAGCATGGCCTGTTTTTATTGCCTCAATATTTTAGTAACCTACAATACACTACAGACTGTGGTGATGATTTAAGATTGAGCAGGATAATTATCAAGATTTTATATGATCCATCTAATGTTACTGAAATGGAATTACCCTTCTCTGAAAAAGAAATTTTTACCTCAATAAAGAAACTGGTATTTCTCAAAGACTTTCTCAGGTAAATCAAACACCAAAGGTAGTGTATGACAATCATACAAAGGACTGAGATAGATTTAAATGAAGCAAGAAGTCCTTGAGTCAAATCTGAGATAATTTCATGGCCAAACAATTTTAGATTGCTCTGCATGAGAATGTCTTTTACAAATATTTTCACTTGAATAATTCAAACCCAGATAGTGCTTCAGAAACTTGTGTTCGTGGTGAGGGAAAAAACCAAAAAATCGGTGGGTTTAATTTCTGTATTTCCCACAAGTAATCTACTGCTTTGAAGCAGAAATTTCTTATTAAAACAAACAAACAAACAAACAAACAAACAAACAAAAAAAACCACCAAAAAAACCACAAAAAAACCCCCAAAAAAACCCACCTTGGTGGAGTTTTTTTTGCCTGGATCAACTTGTTGATTTGACACATTTCATTTTCCATAACTACATAATTATTTATTCAGGATACTCTGCTTATAACTGATGAAAACTAATAACAGAAACTCAAACCTTGCACCTCAGTATGCAGCACCCTCACCTGCAGACACCAGGAAGAAATTCCTCCTGCAGCACACGGAGCTGCACAGCTGCCTAGGTGCTCCATAGGGAGCATCCTCTGCCGGGTAATTACCCGTTACAATGGGGTCTGATCCAGAGCTCATTGTAGTCATTCCACCCAAAAGGGCTTTGGAGCTTGCCCACGGCCCAGGTGCCTCAATAAATGCTGAAACTGCTCCTAATTTGCTGCGCTCCCCATCCCATCAGCAGAGTCACACAATTCATTAAGCACGGGATAAGCACAGATAGTATCTCCACACTATTTTAGCTGATAATCACAATCAAGAGTAATTTTAGAACTCCTTTTCCCTGGTAACATCTTAATGATTAGCTTGTCATCATTTGAATATGCATTAAACTTAGTTTGTCTTTTTCCTGTGTAACTGCTTACGGTATCCACAAATAAAAACTTCAAAGCAACCTAGGCTGTTATTATTATCAGCCTTTTAATACTATATTTGTTTAAAACGAAACTCCCAGAGAGGGACAATTCCCTTTATTCTCTTCTATTTTTAATTACTATTCTTATTTCGGAATATTCTCTTCTGCATTAGACAATTTCTACTTCATGTATTATGTGATCAAATAATAAATAATATCTATTTTCTATTCAATTTCTTGGCATTACACACAAATATATTTAAAATAATATTTTAAAGCATACAATACCACAATCCATCATGAGTGATCCTGTGAAATTCTGCTACAAGATTACCTGGGATGACCATTAATTCCTGACATTACCAGCCAGTATTTCTTAAAAATCAAGAAATAACCTCAGCTAAATAGGGAAAAACCCTATTGGAAGGAGGAAAACTGACTGTGAAGTTAGATAAATGGGGAAAAAAAAGTGTTTACTTTTACTTTTGTCAATATTCCCTTTTGTTTACAAAACTGTATGAATTTAATCTAAAAATTCCTTCCAGTTTCTATCAGGTTTGCCTGCAAAGTGATAAAAGCAATCTAATGGATGCAGCTGTTAATATGGGAAGCCGCAGACTGATTTTATTTTATGTCTGAATGAGAACAAGAAGATAATAACCATTAAGCATTTAATGTTTCTAAGAATCCATGAATGTTTGTACAGTTTTGAGATGATGGATTCTATTAAAATTCATTATAGCATCACTGGAATTAAAAAAAACAACAACAAAAAAAAAATCTTTTTCTTAGCTATTAGCTCTTTTTATTTTGCCAGTCCTCAGCCTGACCCAGTCTGTGAAGCTGCAAGTTGGCAGCTGTGATTGCAGTACAGATTTCACACAGTGTAATTACTGCAGTGACACTAGGACTGAGAGGTACAAAGAAAAAAAGAGACCCTACAGGTTATTAGCACTAAACACTGGGAGAAATCAAACGGAGAGTCAATGCGTAATTTCGAGGCCTATCAAGCCTCATCAGGAACAGCAGGGAGGAAAGTGCTTCACTTCATCATCTCACTCTCTGACTTCTGTTGAAAATTACAGTAATTAAAAAAGAGCTAAGTACTTCTCAGGCAAGGGGTCTTTTCTTTACCCATCACCTTTTAGTTGGCTGCTGATTTTGTGTGACCTTTTTCTTGGCTCTTTCTATTGCAGTCAACACAGATCTTTGTTGAATAGCTCTCTAAAACCTAATTACTATCTGCTGGGTGATTCAGTATTGATCAGAAAAGGTGGCACAGCAAAATAAGAGTACCAGCACTGTGGCCCCAGCAATCGAAAAGTAATTCTAGCCCCATAGAAACGTCCCTTCCATCCCACTTATTAGAAGCAGCTGTGATGTTGCCAAATCGATACACAACATTGAATTGCTTCTTTGACTAAAAAGCTCTTTTTTTTCCTCCAGAACTCGGGCACAATCAGTGGCCTCTGACTTCAAAGGACTGTGCCCTAATGCTGTATTTGAGTGAATAAATTCCCTGTTGGCAAATATTTCTCAGATCGGAGGATTAAAAATCACTATTTTTATGTAGGCATTATAATTTCACCTCTCTGCAGCATTAAATATTACTCCCAGTTTTTTGCAGGACTGAAACCACAAAATTTTTATCCAGTCTATCTCTAAATCGAAATGATTAGCTATTTAAAGTCTAAAAGCAAAAAAAGTGGTAAATTGTATTTAAATTCTTTACAAGACAAAACCTTACTGAAATATCAAACCAAACTTTTAGAATAATCATATAAATATCAATTACAAGGTTCTTATCGAATTATAACCTAACTTTTGGAGTTACATTTTACTCTCAAGAGAACCCAACTCCATTTGAGGACAGATTCCACAACTAATATTCCATAACATAATATTCAGTGAAATTATATGTTTATATATGTTCTGCACCATTTCTGCACATGTTTTTCTGGATGATGGAACTACACATAGTTACATAATGTCAAACTTCAAATATACTGCAAAGCTGCAAATCAAGCATGTTAATAAAGCCTCATAAATATGTATTTTGATGAGTTAGAAGCCATGTACTAGGAAATAAATTATACAGTTGTATACGCATAACCCTTTGACGTAATGTAGAGAAAAATTGATCCTCGTGTAGAGGCAGCACATGTAGTGTGAATTTCTTCACATGAAATTTTCTATGAAACAGACTTAACTTGGCTTTCAAGTGCTGTCTGGGTGTTTGGAAAAATATTTATTACACATCATCCCAGTGCTGTTTTCTAGATAGAAATATATGAGCATGATTTCATTTAATGTACTAGAGAGGCCTTTGAGTGAATTTATCAAAACATATCTATTTTCACCCACATGTAATATGTAAAAACACTTAACTGAATAAATAATTGCATGAAATAGAAAAAGTATTTACAGTTCTGAACTGTGTATTGTCATGACTTCATTAGAACACAGAGATATGCCCAGAGAAAGAATTCATATTCTGAATTTCAGAGATTAAATCAGTCTGTTTATGATTTACATCATCTTTCCATTGACACTGCATTTTACCTCACCCTGTCTCTCATACTCCTAACACGCTGTCCCAAGTGGTTACTGGTCCCTCCGTTCCACCTCTCCTTAATCCCCAGACCCTTTGTGTTCCATCTGGATTATGCCCTCCTCCTCATGTAGGACGCCTGCTCTCCTACAAAGGGATTAGTGGAAGGCGGTTCCTTTGCTCTTACTCCCAGTGCCTGGCAGCTCAGCAGCTGCTGGCAGAACAGGGCCATTCCAGGAAAAGTCTGACTCAGATATTGGCTGGAGCATGTGCTTAGAGCCCTGTACTGGATACTCCTGGTGCTGAGCTATGTGGCCGAGCCAGGAGTGTAAGAATTCAAACGGCTGATAGCTGGGAACCCAAGCTTCATGTGACACACCCCAGAAACTCTCCCAATATCTTACTCCTGGGATTATATGGGATAACAATGTAAACATGATGCTGAGAAACTGAAACGTAAAGAACACAGTTTCCTTTGATTCCCATTCTTCTAAAAGATGATGGAGACCATCTTTGCAATCTCCCATGATTTAACACCTAAAGGATTGCCAAGCACTGGAAGAGGCTGCCCAGAGAAGTGGTTCAGTCACCATCCCCGGTGCAGATGTGGCATTTGGGGACATGATTTGGTGGTGGACTTACCAGCGATGGGTTAATGACTGAACTCGATCTAAATGGTTCTGTGATTAGAAACTCTTGCACAAGGTGCCATATAAACCACATTTTTTTGTGCAGAATACAACAGGAAAAACAGAAAAACCTGATAGAAATTATTGTCAGTACATTGGTATGAAGTAAGTGCCTTAGACATGAAAGCTCAGGTGTATTGTCAATTGTCTGAACAGCACGCAAGCATAAAATATGAAATAAAAGGATGATTGACTTGAAAGAGTGCAAAAGCATTAGAAGAAAGAGAAGAAAACTGAAACTGAGGGCCTGTGATGTTATGCACCTTTTATGAAGAGACTAAAGAAAAATGTTTAATTAAATAAATGTGTTTTAGATAGGGTGTGAAGGAGAGAGAAAAAAATGGCTCTCAAACAGCAAAGGTGTGTTGTTCAAACAGGCATGGTCCTTGGCAGGATTTTCCATTTATTAGGGTAGCCACACGGGTGGAAGCAGAAATGGAAACAGTACAGCTGTAAATGCTGCAGTGGAGGGTATGAGAGAGGCCGGGTTTGGAAAGAAAGCCGATTCCTTTCGTTAGGTCACATGGTATAGGAATAAATGAACAACTATTAACTTAGAATAGGCCAGTCTGCTTCTGTAATGTGGGACACTGTCTAACTCATGGGCAATAAAATCCCCTACTTCCTCTAAGTTCATGCCACTTCTTCAGTCCTTCAGTCCTAGTTTAGCTTAAAAGATAAACTAATTTGTCTGTTGTCATCTTGAATCACTTCATGAAAATGCAGCATTGCTTTAATGCTTACTTCATGGTTTGGGGTTGGGTTTTTTTGTCTTTTGGGGTTTTGGGGTTTTTTGGTTTTTGGTGTTGTGGTTTTTTTTTGTGTGTGGGGGGGTTTTTTTGGTTTTTTTTGGTTTTTTTTTGTTTTTTTTTGGTGGGGGGTTTTTTGTTGTTCTTGTTTAAATGGCAAAAAATATAGTCATTCCAGAATGTAATGGACACAAAAGACCTTAGGTGTTATTGGGTACACATTCCACCAAAACAAATGGGAGAGGAAGGTAGTAAATGCTAGCAGTTAACATAATCACCAGGTGTTCTGCAATTGTGAAGACATCTGTAATTCTCTCCAGTTTCAAAGGTCTCAATATTCTTTCTTTGTTTCTCTCCTAGCACTACCTTGAAAACCAGATTAAAAGATAATTTTGATTTTTTATTTAGTCTCACTGAATATATGGTTTTATCATGGACGAAGTTTTATCTTTGAATAGGATATCTGAGCATATGAATATTTTTCACAGGCAAAATAAAGCATACTCTTAGATACACTTTTTCATTTCCAGCATTTCTATGACCCCTGACTCAAAAAATAGGATGTTCTGGGTTGGACCACAGGCTGGACTGGGCTGGGTAAGACTTTCTATAATAGAAATTCTGAACCCTGCATAGAAATTTGCATAAATAAATGTAACAGGATTTCAGACAATTAGGTAAATAAGTCAGATGAATAGAGCAGTCAACATTCCAAATACCTGCCAACAGCAGAACTATTGCTGAGCTCTCCGTTCTGAGAACTAATCTTAAGATTGGGCTTAAGATTAAGTTATCCTCCCACTAACCTGCCCTAGAACCTTTCCCCCACAGCAATCTCATCTGAGTTTTTAAGTACAAATTGTGTTTAAAATTACTTATGTTTAGTATCCTCAATGAAGATTTCCACTTATGGTGTCTAGCAAACTCTCAAACTGTCCCTGGTAATTAAACTGGAACATGAGATGCAAGGGTCTGGCTATCCAGGCCCTCATATAATTCAATGACTTTTATTGTTATTTTTCTTTTTATACTTATCCTGACAAAGTCTCCATGTAGTGGTTTCATGGCCACCAACAGTAGGTGGACTTTAATACATGTATGAGTAATACCTTCTTCTGAAAACCGCTTTGGCTGGATTTCATACATTAATGAAAGGATAATAAGTTACTCCTATGCCCTCCCAGTAGCAGAAGAATGGCCTTCAGTCTGTGACCCAGGTACTGCAGACAAGACGTAATTCATATTTTATTACAGGCAATCGGGACAAAACTTCAGAAGTCTCCCTCTTTACTCTCTTTTATCACATGACCAGCAAATAATTCCCTCCCTCTTAATGAACTGCAGAAAAAGTTGCAGTAGCACTATTCTGGTGTTGGTATATAAATGAAGCTGAACACACCATATCACAGCCAAACAGACAGGTGGGACGTGGTATCTCAGACAGTTAAACAAACTGATCCTGTCAGTGTCATGTAGAAGGTTTTTGGATCTTCAAATAAAGATTATTCAGGGCACAAGATATCTCCGTTCTGAAAATTTTTGTCAATCCCTGCCTGACATAATTATACACATAGTAGTTAATTTTGACATATTATAAAGGCTAACACAATAAAAAAGTAATAATGAATACAGGGAAAATCATTACCAACTTCCAAATACTAATTTTTGGCATAAAGATTTGCTTAATTTCTGTAGCAAGAAAGCCATATAAGCTGTAGATATGGAAATTTGCAATGATATAAAAATTTAAATCCTAGTTTTTATTTATAATTATAGTGCACATTTTTCTAGACAATCTGTTTATATCCAGTGTTTCCAAATGCTCCCTTGCTCAAATGTTGTTAATTGATTGGCTGTAGTTCTTAACAATCTGCATTTCTTTCCCATGCAAAAGATACATACCTTAACTGCAGGACAATGGCCTCTCAAATCACTCATTGCAAGCGTTATTCATCCCAAAGCAACACTGGGCTTGGGTGGGGTTTTTTCTTTATTGTTTTTGTAAGAACTACTTTCAAGATCTCTTTCACAAATTCATGAGCACAGCACAAAGACTCAGGACCACTCTCTACAGATTAAATAGACAACTTCAAAGCTAGAGAGTCACAAGCAGGGTAAGGTAAGTGCTAGATTTCTTGGCCAAAGACATGGAATTCTCTACAAACAATGGAATGTTCCGTGCACAATGGGTGAAATCCGAACAACAGATGGTATAGGTAGAGAAGGAGTAAGAAAATAAAAGAAATTTGGTAGTAGAAAAAATGAGAACAGAGGTAAAGGGTTAAGGAATGTAGAATAAGCAAAGGAAACAATGACTGAAACTATTAGAGACAAAATTGGAATAGATGAGAACAAAAGAAAGAGGAGCAGAAACAGAGTGGTACCGAACATTTAAGAAAGGGGAGAGAAAGAAAAATAGAGCTCAGATGATAACAAGGCCAGGGGTTGAACACTTAATCAAACACTGAATTGGAAGAAGCCAGTAAGTCACAGTGACCTCAGAAAACCCAGACTCTATCCAGAGTATCTGAGATAGAGCTAATTAATATCATGTCATTCTCAACACAAACCATACAGCTTCCCGGTAAAGTAGGGGAACTGAAGAGTTGTGGTTGGATGGGAATTAAAGAGTAGGGCTGGAAAAAATATTTGTCAGAGGTCCGTGACAGTACAGTCGGTACCTGAAGAATATCTCATTTAATCATCATGATTCTGATAGAATTTAGCAATACATTTAATGACTTTGAAAGACTTATTAATAAGTAAGTCTCCTAATGATCATCACTTTCTTATCCTAGCTGTTGAATGTGTCATTAATTTCTTTAGATTTAACCACCTCTACAGTTTTAGTGTAAAAAGAGGTTTTACCACTGACTTATGGCTAAAAGTAAAATAAAATAAAATGTTCTTGAGAATGTGAAGTGCTGGATTGTCTCAGAACTCATAAAAGTAAAACTCAGCTGGTCTCTCACACATTGTGTCTGAATACTTCCACTTTCATGGCAGTTTCAGATGTCAAAGCTCTTGATGACTAGACAAGTATTAGAAATCAATGTCTTAAAAACCATTGAAACCTGTTATTAGTGCCATAATTCATTCTCTGTCTCGTTCCATTTTTAACAGGATGCTTCTCAAAAAGTAGATATCAAACATGTTTGTATGCCTTGGGTATCCTCAGCACAGAAGACTTTACATCAGAACTACCTTGAGTATCTGCCTTAAATCCACAAGCCACCTTAGTTACTTCAGCCTCTTTTGAATCTTAACTGCTTTTAGTGTCTCTTGTCTTTATATAGCCCAAAGAGGGGAAAAAAGACATTCTCAGAGAGAAAAAGCCTAATTTGGTCCTAGATGGTGACCTACATATAGTGAATTGTGCCGAGGAAGGACTTTCATCAGTACATATGCACACACATACTCACAAATATGTAAATACAAGTCAGAAAAGCTGCAATATGGAGCATCTTTAAAGAGGCATAAACCTCTTTAAACCTCTTAAAGGAGACACAAATGAATCTCTTCAAATTTTTAAAAGTCAGTCGAGAAGTTAAGTAAAGAACACATTGGTCCTGATTTACCAACAAAATGGGCATCCAAATAGATGTTCTGTATTGCACTGGAAGCTCTTTTGTGCTTCCTCATCATTTAATTGAGGGCATTTCTGCTTGTCCATGTTCAGAGCTTTGAGATACTACAGAACTAACTACAGTTAATTTAATTAGATCTGAGATTTTGAAGTCATTTTTAGAGGATATTTATTTTATTTGTTAAAATGAAAACAAATCAAAACAAATCTTAGGTTTTATCACTTCATGGTTCTTAAATTTTTGAATGACACAAAACTGGACTGAAATAAAATGAAAACAAACCTCTGTCTATACACACATGCACAGTTTGAAGGCAATTCCTCTCTCAAATAAGAATATAAAATAAACAGATTTTTTGAGCAGTTGCTGTAGAATTTCTCTTACCTGGCAAAAGCAATGAATGATTGATCGATCAAATCCTCTTCCTCAAGACACCAACTTCAGTGTAATGCACATAGGTTTTGAAGACCTGGTCTATCTGGTCAGTTATAACACTCATTTCCAGCTTCTTGCAGACTTTGTTTTCTCTCTAAGACAGTGATTTTATGTTTCTAGTCAAATCACCCAGGAATATTATTTGTTTGCTGCTTCTATTTCAGTATTAAATGCTCTCAATGCTAAAACTGGGCATGTTTGTGTAAATACTCCTGAAAAGTGAGGAAACTGCAGATAACTGAAAGCAGCTAAATGATAATAGCGGGGATAAAAGAAGAAAAAGCCATTAGTGAATTCATTAATTTTTACCTTTGGCATTTACTGCTTCTGATTAATGGCTTTCCTGCAGGCTGCTATTTTCCTCTCAGATATTAACATGCTAAATATGTGGCATATTGAAATAAAGTGTTATTACTACTTGTGTGTGTCCAAAATCCCTATCAGGGATTAAGCTGAAATGCAGACAAATAAAATAGTTGATTTTTTTGCACACATTGCCTCTTATGAAGAAGGCAGCTCCATAGCATGCTTGCACCTGTAAAATTTAAACTGAGAGACAAAAATATGTTGTTTCACACCACCTGTATGTATTCCACAGGGGGGAAGTTCTGCCAGAGCCTGCGGTGTGCTGGGGAAAAACAGCCTGTAAAATATCCCACAAGTGCACAGCAGGAGGGAGACGAACTCTGCTCTGTTCTGGGCTCCTCAGCATGACAGCCATGGACATATTGAAGAGTCCAGCCAACGGCCACAAAGCTGATTGAGGGGCTGGAGCAGCTCCCACAAGCAAAGGCTGGGAAACTGGGACCCCAGAGAAAAGGAGGCTCAGAGGCAGCTTATTAATGTATATAAACAGCAAAGGGGTCCAGAGGACAGTCAGGATCTTTTCAGGGATGCCCAGGGACAAGACCAGAGGCAATGGGCACAAAATGAAACCCAAGAGGTGCCATCTGAACCTCACAAAACACTTTTTTAGTGTGAGGGTTGAGGTTGTGGAGGCTCCGTGCTTGGAGACAACCAAACATGAATGTTCCAGTGGCAGTTTGGATAAAATTTCTGGGACAAAGAGTAGTTCTTTTTTCTATACTGATAAGGTATAAACCATCCCCACTACACATTTGCTCTTTCTTTTTGTAGCTTGGCCAGATTCTCAGTTCAAAGCTGTTGTTTTCTTGTACAGGTAACTAAGAGGACACCAATCTCACTGATTCTCATCCAGATACAACTCCTTTGAAGCCCTTCCTCATATTTATCTCCTGTATATGTGCTCTCTACCTCCTTATTTTTTTTCAGAACTGAATTTTTAAATAGAAAAATTAAAAGGATATTTTCTTCTCCCATTATTTTCTTATCCTATGGCCAATCACCTTCTCCTTCATTTCTGAGGTTGTAATTTCTGACCAGTTTTTGAACTAATCTCCCTGAAATGAAGTTGCAGTTCTGCAATTTACAAGTCTATTTACACTTCAATTTTTTTTTCTGACAATATTTTAATTCTCCCATTATAAAGAACCTAATACTGCCATAATCCATTCTCTCCTGGTATTCCTCACATTCATATTCTTTACAATCATTATGTGAAATACCAATTTCTTTTCGTTTTAGACCCTGTCCTCTCCTTTCATGATATGGGGCACTGAAAAATGTTGTTCCAGTCTACAATCACCTTTACTTGACTAATTCTCAGTCTGACTATTTAATATTCATTCTCCTCCCTCTGCTGCTTGATTTTAGTAATTAAATTCTTCTTCAAAATCTTGTATTCACACATTTTGAATTCCCCAGCAAAAACTACCAAGTCCTTTCAGACTGTCTGGAGGGTGAAATCTATTCTTACATCTCTAGATCAGATGTGAGGCTCCTTAAGCCACTCTGTTGTTCCCTCACTTTGCATTTTTCTCTATCTTTTCTCTAATGCAAAAGAAAATATTAGGAGTCTTGGGGTAGCTTACTTAATTTAGTCATCTCTAACTAGACCAACTTGTTATATTTAGTATATTTAATATATATTTAGTANAGGATAGTTTCCTTCTCCCTTTTCTTTCTTGCTCTTCTCCACTACACCAAAATGAAAAGTTAATTTGGCATGCCTGACAGCTTCTGCTGTATCAATGTAATAATTAAAGGAAGGTTAAGGAAGTGTATAAAGAACTGTGACAAAAAAATAACCTGTGATGTGCCTATAGCCACACACCAAGAAGAATTCTTCACAATTTAAGAATGACAAATACAGGCCCACAAACCTGCCTATGCCTGAAGTGGTTCCTTCAGTTCAGAATGCCAAAATCATAATGTAACAAAGGAGCAGAAAGGAGTCTGACCATTTCAGTGTCCTCTAGTCTCTAATGCATTGAAAGAAATAATTTTTCAAAAAAAATCTGAGATGATTATTATTCTGAAAGCAAAATATTCAGAACTAAGATGGTTAAAACCAACAAAAAACTTATAAATCATGTAAAATATGAACCATAAGAATACAAGTGTTTTTTTCTACCAGGCAAACAGTGTAGAAATTAGAATTTAGGTACCAGCAGCCTTCCCCTTGGAGATTAGTTAATCATTAACTATATACATTAAAGGATAACTTCACATAATAGAGTCAGAACAGAATTACATATTTTTAATGTAAAATTATCTCAATCTAAAGGCAGTTTGATGCAATTCTATTCTATTTTTTTACCATTTAGGGTAAGACACTACAGAAAAGTTTCCAAAAAGGGAAATAAGACTAATAGCCCATGTACTTTTGTCTCCAACTTCAGTAAATACTTTCTCTTTATAGCATACCTGGAAGTTAACAGAAATATAGGCAGGGTATAGAGAATGTCACATGGCAGATACTAATTGTTACGATTAAGGTCTAACAAGCAGGCTTCCCTGCTGTTCCAAGAATGTCTCTGACTTTTGATCCTGACATCTGTGTCTTACAAGAATTTCAGTTGGCTCTGACATTCCTTCTGATGTTGATCCAGGAATTAATGGATTGTGAAAAAGCTGGCAGGGTATCATTTAAAAAATAGAATTCTTGGTGTACAACTGATGAAAAGGTATCAGAATTCACATACTTTGTGTCTGATACCAATACATTGTGTCTATATGCATGCTTTTCATATGAAGTGGTATCTCAAAATAGAGAGCAGGAAACGTGATTTAGAAGAAAGCAAGAGCTCATTTGCACAGTTGCTATTGTACATCTACAGTGTGTTTCCAGATGAAAATTATCAATGATTTGGCCAAATTCTTTGTCATGGAGATTCCACTGTTTAAAGTCTGTACCAGCAAAATTAATAATAATAATATTATGATTAGTTCTGATATTGTTTAAAAATTTAATAAGAAGCTATTCAGTGGACAGTATTAAAGAAATCAGAATAAATTATGAAAGAAGTTTCAGCAGAGGCAGCCATGAGCATATTTAGAGCATGGCATATATTGTGTGGTCACCATCACACCATTTCACTTTGGACCTGTATTTAAGCTGGTTTGTGCTGCAATAGTTTCAGATTTAGAGGGCCTGTGAGAAAAAAACCCAAACCAACCCAAACCTTTAAAAGTTGTAATACCAAAAGTTAAACTGAGATTTTTTTTCTAGGTGTGTTTAAGACTGAAGAAATACATACAGAATTGAATTTTTACACATCAGAGGATACTGCCTTGTGTTTCATGGTTCTGGATAATTACTAGATGCCAGTGGATAACTTAAACACAGCTTAGAGTCACTGACATTAATGTGTGACAGGCAGCACTGCAGAGTGTATTTAGCAATCTTAAATGAAAAAGCTGAATGATATTTAAAAAAACAAAACACAAAAATAAAATTCAGGATTATCACAACAGGAAAGAAGCAGTGCCCTCCTTAAAGTAAATCAAAAAGTGTTTCTCAGTGTGCAATGAAAAGACATGAAAGGAACTATAAAAGAATTCAACAAGTTAAAAAGGAATTAAATTCACTTGTCAATTATTGTCAAGTTATAATATAACTAGCTAAAATTAAGACTGTATGGTTTAACCATCTCCTCAAAGAAGTCAACCAAATTTCAAATCAAGCATTGACATAGTTGTTTATTAAATTATATTTCTGACATTGGCATCCATATATCAGTGGTTTAGCATTTTTAACAAAATTTCTTGACACCCAAAGGCATAGGATATTTTGACACAAGTCCAGACCAAATGTTATTAATAAACAAAGGTAATTAATAAAATTAATAGTACAGACTACCTAGAGTTATTTAGCCACTCACGTCCAATATATAAACATTGGAAGTACTTGTTTTACAGAGCATGAAATTATCCCAAATAAGTAATATATAATCAATTTCTGAGAAGTCGGCTTATCTCAGATGTTAGCAATCAATATGTGAAAAAGGGTAATGACTTGCAATTTGCACACCCCTTAGCAGTGCTCATTCCAACTCTGCTGTTGTTCAGCTGCACAGAATTTACAAAATTCTAACACCAGAATTCTAACAAGATGCAAATAAACATCTTAATAACATTAATAGTACATCCAGAAAATCCATTAAAGTTTTATTTAAATCGTGTGATTAAAGACATCATGTGATTACTGTTTTCCTTTAAGGGAAATATAAATGCCCTCCTGCACTAATATTTCTATTATTTATATTTGATGCTATTTAAATTTACTGTTCTGTTTTTCCTTAAGAGTTCTAGAATTCATTTAAGAGTAAAAGAGTAAATAGCACACAGATGAGGAAATTAAGAAACAAAAAGGCAAAAACCTAAAGTGAATAGTTAAAGAGAAAAGGCAGGATCACATTTAAAATGGGGAAAAACAAAATGCAAAGCTTGTAAAATGTGAAAAAGTAAGGTAGGTGTGTGAAAGTGTGATGTGTGACAGGTGGGGTAAAATGAGACAGTTGGGAGGAAAGAAAGAAATTTGAAGAGCACAAATTAGACAAGACATTCATTTTAAGCCCTAACAGGCTGGATCTCATCCTTGTCATCAGACAGGAAATGTCAGAGCTGGCACATTTAGTTTTTTATGCTTTTTACTTGTTTAAAAAAAACCCGAAAAAACCTCTGTGTCTTACAATACGTAAAAAGTCTATTTGCTTTAAAGAAAAACACATCTCAATTTGTTCCCATTTTTCCCCCTACTCAATCTTTAACCACCTTCAGCTCTATTATTTTGGAAACTACAATAATTATAAGGTTTAATACTTCCATTATATTATATGTTATTTTATTTAATACCTGAATAGGAGTTGAATTCTTTAAAAATAACTAAACTTTGCACTTGTAACTACAGGTGGATTTCTGGAGAAGGTGAATGTTGCATAAGATGACATGCAGTAAAGGCTATCTCACAAATAAAAACAAATCCTCACTATAAAGTTCAGGATTTTTTAAGGCATGGATATATTCTTTCCAAAATACATGACCAAAATAATTATGTCAAAAACAAGCATTTCAATTTGCAATCCAAGTAACATAAATTTTTTTTAATGTAGGTTTTAATAAATTTCTAGAAAGGATATTTGGGACCTGAAAATAATGACACTGTATAGAATAAGTTACCAACCTTCTCTTTATATGACCATTTAATTAGTGTGTGTTGTTCTGTCAAATAGAAAAAAAAAGTCTCCGTGCACTGGAATATAATCTCAAGGTTAAATTCAAATGAAGCAGAATACTGCCAGCAGGAAAGTGCATAGAATAACTATAATTCTTAATAATTCATTGTCTTTAGAATGCACTCTTTGTTTTATTTTTAACTGAAATTATCCTTTGAACTTTTCAGTTTAAAGGGTTTACCTCAGAATTATATATAACAAACCTCCATATTGAGGGAATGAGACCTGCCTCCAGTACACTTTATACTTTATATAAGGCAACTCTAAGCTCTTCTGTCAATTTTATTCATAAATTAACAAATAAACAATGAGGTGTAGTATATTTAGAAAAGATAGCAAAACATTCAGCTGGAAAAAATGTTCATTTTCTAACAATATATAATTCTTATTATCATATTTATATGTTTCTCATGAAAGTGAAATGGAAGGAGTGTGGAAGCAAAGATTTGGGATTTTACACACAGAGGTAAGAGATGACAGAAGAACAAGACAGGAAAGGATGAGATAAGGGATTTAGAACAGACACAACATGTCAACCTGACAGTCCACCCACACCTATTTCCAGCAGTGGAGGGATGTTTAGGGAAAAAAACCAAATCCGAGTTCAGGTACAGAGGGATGCCATCCATTCTCTGATAGACAGGGAATTCCAAATCCAGGGGCTGAATTCAGACCATCAAGTTTAGAAGACATCAGTAGACCTCACTCACCCACCACAAAGATTTTTATTTTCAAATCTCCCCTACTTGCAATTTAAATAAATGCATTTTCTGCCACAGTTCTTTACTTCGGGCAATTTGCACATTCTATGAGAAAAATCTAGCAAATGTAAGATTCCTTGAGCTTTATCAAACTTTGGCCTACTTCCATAAAAGAACTGATGTCGTTGTTCTGCAAATCTTTTCTTGTGTGTTTATCCTGAAAGGTTTTACACATCACCAGGAAGTTCAGTTATTAAACTTGTCTAGGAAACACATTAGGTTAATAGTTTGTATTCACAGAAAAAGTAACACAAATAAGCAAATCTATTATACTTTGTACATAGATGATGAATATATATATCTATATATATATCTTACTCTTACATTACATCAAAAAAAGTCAATAGAATTAAAAAAAGAAAACATTGAGCCCTATTCAGTACAATAATTCCAGACTGTGCAATTTCTATAGATACACATGTACTATCTCATGTTGCTTTTCTCTCAAAACTAATTAAAATAGCCACTGTGTTACACTATATTTCATATTCTTAAGATATTACACACTCTATTCTGGTTTATCTCAACATTTCCAATCTTATTTACCTCTCTTCAGATCACGCAATGTAGTTGTGCTGCTGTTCTCATTTCACAGCAAGAGTACTATGACTTGCCCAAGGACTAAAAGGAAGCTTTTGTCATAAAAATCCAGCTAATCCCACTCAAATTTTCCAAATTATAGAGTGAAGGCTTAATGTTAAAATGTATTCTGGGCCACCTTCACTTACAATTATTTAGCTATTATTCACCATTGCCTTAATTGTAGTCCCTGCTCCAGTTATCCTCCTCTTTCCTCACTGCTCCTTCCTCACCTTTCCTTGCATCCAGGACACCTTCACAAATCAACAGTTCCCTCAGCTGCCAGCAAAGGTCTTGCAGAGCTGTCATGATCAGAAATGCAGGAATTTCTCTACTCTATCCATTACTCTTTGCTGCCAACTCTTTCCCCCCTGTTCACAGGGAGGGAATGGGCAAAGTGCTCCGTGAGGTTTGGTTCTCCATCCTGCAGGTATCTGGCCTGAGGACAGCTGGAGGATCTGCTGTGTTCTGGCTGATGGATGCACAACTCTTACAGGTTATTTTACAGGTGCAATTTACAGACCAGCTATGTTCCAGGCAACAAAATCCTAAGGTGAAAGGTATTATATAGCCTCTCAAGATGTCAGATAATAAAACCACCAAGGAATGTCAATGTTTAGGTAAAAGACGTCATAAATATATTGTAGAAAGATATCAAAACGAAATGCAAGTTTTCGACTGATAAATGAAGAATATATTGTGATACTTCTTTTCAAAAGTTAGTTAACTGCAATTAAAAATAAGTCCTTATTTTCTAGTTGACTTTATTGGGCTTCACAATGCATTTTTATGCCTTTGCTTGCCACTTTACAGAATATTCCACCGTGAGGTACTTTAACTTTGGAACATTTAGGTATTCTTGATTAATTTTTTTTTTTTAATTATGGACTAACATAAATTCTCCTGGCATTTTTGAATTAAAAACAAACAAAACCCCAGAAACAAACAAACAAAAGCAAAAGAAGATTTTATCTATTAACACGAAAAAAATCTGCAAACAAAACCAAATCAAACAAAAAAAAATGTGGGCATATCTGGACACCAGGGCTTAGAACTGCTGAATACACATAAAAAGCAATGGACTTTGAAGACTTTCAACACATCTACAAATCAGTCTCTTTAAAAAATGGAGAGAGCTGACACCAGAAAGTACATTTGAAGCATCTGGAAATGCCATAGCCAAAGATACTGAGAAGTTGTAGCTACAAGTGGCAGTATCTACTGACAGAGAGAACACTCGGATCCATGAGCCTCTCATGAACTGAAAACTGGGAAATTCTTCCAGCTGGGTCAGGCAGCAAGATAGTGTAAGAATCACCTCTGATCAGAGTCATCAAAATCACATTTTTTTGTTATTTAAATAACATTTATATAACTTTGTTATTTAAATAACAAATAAACATTTGTTTCAAGTCCAGGTCTACAAATCTTTAGACTTTGGTTTATTGTCTGGAGCCATTGCATGAGATCCTTTCAAATGAAAAGGTCATGAATGGCTGGGATGCCTGTGACGGACCAGGTCTTGTCCAAGCCCCTTTGGTAAAACCATCTGATGAAACAATTGGTTTCCTTTACCTTCTCTGTAGGAGGCTGCAGAATGTTTGGATACTCGGCAACAACTCAAACATCAGTGTATTATCAAAGTTATTCTCAGTAAATTCAAAACACAACACTGTACCAGCTACTAAGAATAAATCCAGGACACTACTGTAAAGTGGAGTGACAATACAAAAAGCACATGCTCCCAAAATGAGAGACCGTGATCATTACTGATGTTTGAGTTGTTCACTCGGCATGGCGTGACCGAAAATATAAACCTTTTCAAATATGTGTTCTTTCTGCTCTGGTATCTCCACCGTGACACCCACAGAACCCAAAGAAAGGTGGTTTTCCTGTAAGCCCCTGGTGAGAGGCCCTGTGGGTCGGTCGTTCACTGCCCACCCTGTTTGTGTGCTTTAACTGGGGAAGGACAGAGAGCACAGGGAGTTCCAAAGCCCATGTTGCGATGGTCCCTAGGGAACCACTGCCAGCTGGCAGAGGCTCCAGCAATGCAGGAGCCTGGGGCTACGTGGAAAATCAAAGAATTGTAACCATCTCCCTGACAGCCCCAGAGTGCAAACCAGGCACGGAAGAATCCAGGTCTTTGTGTGCGTGAGGGAGATCAGTGTTTATATCGTTTTCTGAAAGATTCTATCCGTCAATACATTGAGCAAGGTATGAACCATGCCAAAGGTGAAAATGGAACAATGTTTAGATATTTGACTGAGATCTCTGAGATGATCTGATGGTTGGAAAAAATCTGCTTCTTTCTCAGCAGATGTATATGATTCAGAATCTGGTGGATTGAAGGATTTCTAGCCTGGCACCCATTAATGATTTACTTTGCCTAGAGACAGAAAGGAGTAGAGCTTTTCAAACTCCATCACCATCTGTGGTACATTTATTACATTCACAAAGAGTTCAAATGCACAGCATTTTAAAATTAATACAAACTTGTCTTGAATTAACAACAAGAGGAGGATTTGAACTTGCTGCAGCATCTTTTAAAATCAGTACATATAATAGATCTGAGAACTTTCAGAAGCTACTAAGAGCCTTTCTCTGGGCACTCAGAGTGGAAGACAAGATAATGATTGTAAAATTAAGCCACAACAGGAAACGTAGAGACCAGCATTCACTGGATATGATCCTTTAGGGAAGGATCAGCTGCTACCATGCCATGTTCCTGAATAACAGGGTGCTTCTGCCTTTCAATGTCTCTTCTTGTCAGATTTTCCAGTAAAATAACTCATTCTCATCTCCTCACCTATAAAAGTATTTGAATCCTCTATCCCTTTCCTCTGTCCTGGAGCTGTGCTGAGAGTGAGCAGTGGTGTGATGGCCATTCTTTCCTCTTCCATCCCTGCACTGCTGCAGGGTCATCACTGCTGCCAAACAGGATGTGCTCTCCACATCCACCTTTGGTTACTCTGAGTTTCACAAGCAGCACTTAAGTACAACCAGAGTTTAACTGCTGGGAGCAAAATAGCTTGCATGTTAAGACACCAAATTAATATTTAGATTATTTTCAGAAGAGAAGACTAAAGGATCTTCCCAAAAATTGCTGCCAACTGCAGTTAGAATGGACTAGGAATAGGTACATATATGAATAAAACAATACAAGCATTATAAAACTCCACTGAAATTCTTATTAACATAAAAATATCATAATTTAGAATTTAATTTAACATTGAAATACTTCAATGAATAACACTATACAAACTAACAAGATTATGAGAATTACCATGTCATGGAAGGGTTAATGGCTCCAGTTATGGTAGAAATTTAAATATCATGGGGAGGCACCTCCTGACCCAGACATCACTGAGAATTATGCAGATTCAAATGGGAGCCATACAGGCTTTGATTTCCCCCAAGGATTGATGAACAAGTACAAAATAATAGAAAGTGACAGGAAGCAGATGACTGAGGTCTAATTTAATGTCATTCTAAAAGACAATATACCTTAAATTTGCCTTAGGAAAATTATGGGTTACAAACAAGAGAAGAGAAACATGCACTTTTTTCATTTTAGTTCACTAATTTAAAAAGTAATCCTTTAAAGAAATGAACAGTGAAACAATAGTCATTTGGCAATGCAGAATTGCCAAACTTAAGTAGGTGTACTTTGTTTGCATAATTTGCAATTTAATGGAAAAGGCTGTAATCTTAAGAGGAAAACTCTATTAAATGAAATAATGAAATGATCTGATGAATTTTATGCAAATATTATTTTGAGACTGCTATGAAGACAAAGAATTAATAGTTCTTAAATAGTAGGATAAAATGCTGTGAGGATGTGCCTAGGAAAAGTTTGCCATTTTAGTAAAGAATTAGCTACACCTTCACTTATCTAGAAATACAACATGTATTCTGTAAAGGTTTTTCTAAGAATAAAGCTAGAACATTTTGCTATTTTTAATTAATAAGGATCAGAAATGGCCTTCTACAATCCAAAGTTAAGCATAAGCTATATTTCAAATTTTCCAGATTTCAGTACATGCTGTATTAATATGAACTTACATCATTTCACATTACAGAAGTTATAAATATCAACTGCTGGATAATTTGAAATAATCTATTTTATACCATAGATATTTGAGACATTTGTATAGAAGCAGCACTTTGTATTTTTTTACTTCAGAAATTACGCTATTTATCCTGCATAATTTTTTTTAGCAGTTCTTTAACAGCAATGAGTAGAGGTGTCCCTAGTGAGATCTTTGCTCAGGAATGGTCTTAAAGTCCTCACTGATATTTTCTCAGCTAGTATTTAAACATGGGATTCTTTTTAATGCTTGTTTTGATAAACAAGCATTAAAAACAAATTTATATGGCATCAAATTAAAAACTAAGAGATCTAGGGGGTTGAAAAGGCTCACTGTAATACATTACAGTGTTGTTAGAAAATATACAATTTTTTCTCGAAAAACTGTAGGTTTCTTGATTAATTTTTAATAGAGTCTGCCCAAGGCACTGCTGGCGTATGAATACGCTCTCTCACAAAGAAGCAGGACAGACTCCCTATTATGATCAAAACAGGAAAAAGAAGAGTGCATTGCGCAAGTGCTCCATCTGCAACTCAGTCACATGGTGGACCTGGAGGCATCTCAACAGCGCTCACAGAACTGCCTCAGGAATCCACAGAGCAGCCAGATGCCAGCCCTGGAAAAACATGGAATGTTGCAGGATATCTGCATCCTGTGACTGGCATTCAGAGAGGAGCCGTGAGACTGGTCCAATGTTTAGGGCTGAACACAAGCCTGACGCGTGCGTGTGTTTCTATTAAGTGCAGTGGGATTTTTCATTATGGATAAATTAAACAATACTGATAAAAAGTGTGGACCCCCAAAAGTCTTCTGAGAAAGAGCAATGTATAACCTTATCCAGGCAGAAAATAGATACTATAAAATTAAAGTATATTACATTCAGGCCAAGCCAAATGTGAATTTGATTCTGTAAATTGTATGTGAAAAGCAGCTTTTAAGCAAATTTCATCCCTTAGAAGAATACTGCACATAGTTTGCAAACTAAACACAGCAATAATCTCTGTGATTATTGTGACAAATATCTCTGTAAGATCAACAGAAGTAATTCTTTCCTAAAAATCTATGTCTTATATATGTTGTGAACATGCTTTTCAAAAGTAAATTACGGCTGGAAACATGTTTATTTACACCTTTCCTTAAAAGATGGCAAGTTTCTTACAAGTAAAAACTTACTTCATTTAGGAATAATGTAAATGCTATTGCCATTAGAAAACAGTCCCTTGATTGTTATATTTCCTGACACCAGGTTGTTTTCCTGCATGTAATGTCCATTGTTCAGTGACATTTGCAGTAATCTTCAAAACTAAATTTTCGTTTCTATGACATAAGAAAAATGTAATCTTAATCTAAAGAAAACACAGAGGAAGAGGGGGAGGGGAGACAAAATATGATACTAAATACAGTAATAAATGTCAGGGAAGTGATTTAGTAAATCTGAAAGAGTTAAAACTTCAACACACAGATTTTACAGACCTGCTTCACTGGATGTTTTCAGGGCATCTAATTTACTGCAAATTGTCCAAGCCCTTCACCTGGCTGAAGTGGTGACTACAGTCCAGGAGAACCAATCTGCCCAAGGCACTGCTGGCAACGGTATGCACTCAACCATTCTGAGACCTGGATCACATGACAAAATTTCTCACACCAAAGTCAGCCAAGAAAAGGGAGCTGGAAAGGTTTTTAAGGGGCATCTTCCTAACCAGACCATTAGGCCTGAGAATCTCCCTTACCATTTGTAGTGGAACATCATAGCTGGAATCAGTAATCAATACTTTTTACAGTGTTAACAAATCAGCACCTTAAGAAGAGGGAGAACTGTTTAGTTCTTCCATCTCAGAGCTAAAAAAAGGACGAAGACTGGAAGAGCAGATATTTGTAACTACCACCATGAATACAGAAGCACTCTATGAAAACAACTCTGCCCTCAACAAGCAGCTACAAGAATTACTTTTCAATTTGCACTCCTCTGCTCAGCGTGACTGCTTGCATACTTAATTTCCTACGAGTTGGAATTTCACCAAACAGAATACTATCATTCCCTCCAGTATAACTGCAGTACCATGTATATGATACATCCACATTTGTAAGTTAAATTGAATAAAATGTGCCGCAAAGTAAAACAAAACAACTTCAAAACAGAAGATAATTTTTGTAAGCAAATTAAGGAGAGAACATAGGTTTGGCAAAGTTAACAGGGAATCAAGAAGTAAGGAATGAAGAACAACTAAGTAAAATTTTATTTTGAGCTTTTGAAGGATCTAGACGTGAAGGCTTGACCATTTTATCAAACAAATTCTTCTAAGTATTTCCACACTCATTAATATATTTATGACATTTCATGAATATAAGTTTACTGGTAATAGTTACTGTATTAACAAATAGCTTATCCAGAGTTTCAAAGGAGAGTCCCATTGTCTTCAGTCTTCCAGAACTCATTCATTCAAAAACATTCATATCCTCTAATATCTGCTTGCATTTTAGCAGCTAAAATGACCACTAAGAATAGGACAATGAGAAAAGAGATTTTTATTATTTTCACATTTGATTTTAACAATCCATGGAATAGATAACATTGTGGAAGACATTAATTGAAAAGGTTTAGTAGTTATTTTAAGAACTATTGAAACCTTGTGTGACTAGAAAAATATGGGTGTGATCTGTAAAAATCTTGAAGCAGCTGACACCAACGGAAAAAAACCTAACAAAAATCCCCTGATGTATTAAGAAGAATGAAACCCTGTACCACAGAGGTAGCAAACACACTGGAAGATTGTGCCTGGAATAAAAGTATTGAAAAGAATGATGAAAAATAGCATGGTCTGACCTAGAAAGTAAAACTCAAACATTTAATATATTGAGGGTATTCTACATTTTGATAATTTTTATAATAACAAATATTTTAACATGTTTTTTTAATGGCAGAGAGGTCATCAGATGAATAGAAAATAGTGAATATAAATTCTGCTTAAAAAAGGATTAAAAAATATCCGTGGAACTAGAAAGCACCGTATCAAGCCACGAAATAGTTTGAAATAACATGGACCTTTTCTTACGCTCTAGCAAGAACCGAAACAGCTGCAGTAAGGAATGCTACCATGGTTAAACAATGAAGAGCATCTCACACAGAGATTTGGTTTACTCCATGAATAAAAAAAAGGCTGAAAAAAGATGTGACTGCACTTTTAAAATATATGGAGAGGAGGTAAATAGCAAAGAGGATGCAGAGCTTTTTCAGATAAATTCTATTAAAACAGGAAGGGATTGATATTAGAGACATGAAAATTTTTCAAATTAATATTAAAGAAACCTAATCATTAGAGCAGTGAAGTTCTCAGAAGCCTTATTGTAGCAGAACAGGGAGTAGAAACCCCAATTATTTTTTTAGGTGGAATTTGATCTAGTAAATATAATTGTTGTATGATATTGCTTCTGGTTGTTCTATGTTTTTAAAGCCTTAATTCAATCTGGACTTTTAATAAGGACCTCTGGCTGATAAGTGCGATAGCTATCCCAGCTTTAATATCCTTGGAATACTTAAAGGCATCTGCTCAACTATCAAAAAATATTTTTGTCAGTTATCTCAACTACCATCAACACTGATGACCTGTTTCCTCTTTTACAAACTTTGGAACTGAATTTTCTGGACCTTGGGAGATATGTGATTAACCAAAGAGCATTCAACAGACACTTGGTTATCTATCCAAAACTTGTTTCCAAAAAGTCTGTGCTATTTTCAATCTTGGCAGGGCAAAACCATGTTACTGCACTTTAACATGTTTTTTTTGTGAATTGTCCAAATTCTTAAAGACTTTCGTCAGATAATTGTCGCCTTTCACAGAACATGAAAAATTAGTCCTTAGACCAAGTTTTGTGCCTTTTAAAGAGTTAATGGTTATATCAGGTCTTCAACAGTATTTTTCCTTCTGTGTTATTAAAGACTGCGTGCAGCAGCTCATCAAACACTTCTTTCTTTTTCCTAACTGGGGACAATTTTTTCCCTCTTCACATACCATTTCTTCCTTCTACATTTTCAAAGGTGTCAAGATCAGTGGTGATCATGGATTGCAAGTAAGCTTTAGTGCAAAAACATGCAGCTATACACATTTTAGGACAGAGATGCCCTCGTTAAACTATTGCTACCTGCCCAGTCTGGGAAGCAGGGTAGAACATGCCATGGCTTTTATTTTACTCAATACATCCACATCATTTCTTCCAGAACAGCTGTATTTTGGGCTACCTGGACAAACAAGGACTGACAGAATCCTGGTAACTGACAAAATTCCTCTTTCCTTCTGGCAGGCAACACCTGGACTCTGCCAAAAGTGATCCTGGGGAGATGTCCCCTTGTCGTAACAGAGAAAGGTATGCACTCAACCATTCTGCTCTAGGAAGAGGTGAACATTTGGGTTTCCAAGTGGGCAAAGCAAGCCAAAGTTCAGTCCTTCTCAACTGCTTTGGTGGTCACACCAGGCTGTGCTAACAACAGCTTGTTTCTGCACCAGGGAATAGTTTGGAAATTTGACTAAGAGGCCAACTCGGGCTTGCAGTTAATTGATAAAATTATGGATCTGTAATGCCCATGTATTTTGCTCATTAGCCTAAAGGAATTTTACTTCCACTTTGAACAACTGCTGTCTTTAAGACTGCAGAATATAAATTGGGAAAGAATCCCACTTACCTATAAATTATGTGAAATAGCTTTTTGCATACAAGATGCTGGAGTATGACAACTTGATAGGGTGGAACTCGGATGACTCAGCTGGATGAAGCAGCTGAGATGGCTCAGGGAAAAAAAATCACAATTAGAAATATTGGCAACTGATTTCTTTGCTAGAAAAAGATTTTTTAAAGTGGTCAGTGTGTGTGTGTCTGTAAAGAAGAGAATCTGCAGAGAAGATCAAGCTAAAAAAGAAATGCAGGTTGGTGACTACACCCAAATGGTGACAGGATACAGATGTTTATCACTAGTTCTGGACAAAAGACTGCAGCTCATAAATCAGATCTGAGCACAACAGGGCTGCAGCACTCTGGGATGAGGCAACAGAAATCTCTCATATTCTGGATGCTCTTAAGAAAATTATTTTTTCAGTCAGCACAATCTGGCAGTCCAGCAATTAACTGTTTGAGGTTGTACTAAGGTTGTTCCTCTCTTTCTTAGCTTAAGTGTTACGAATAAAATTATTCAGCAAGACAAGGAGAAAGAAGGATTTTGCGTTTTTTTCTAGAGAAGAAACTTTAGAAGTAATTTATTTTAATGTCCCTGAATACTGCAAGACACCATAAATTAAGAAGACAGTTTTGGTCTACATCCCTAAAATATTCAAAATAAAACTAAACTAGTTTAATTTTTAAATGGCAATATTGATGTTGTTAATACTGACTATAAGTAATTAATCAAGGAAAATAATAAATACAGCAGATTGTTAAAGAAGGAGAATGCAAACAAGTTTAAAGACTCTATGGAAAAAAGGAGAAATTTTAAGTATATATCAGTAGGCTTTTAAATTTCAATAAAATTACATTACAAAGTACAGGATACTACATTTGTGTGACATATAATAAATCCAGTGCATGCACAATAAACAGGCCTTGTCTTTTTGGATCTTTTAGACAGTACTGGAATAAATATTTTTAAAAGTGTATGGAAATAAAACCATAACATGAAAAAAAACATTTTTGAGAAATCCTCAACATCACAATATTTCATTTTAACAGATTTAAGGTCCTCATGTTAAACCCACTTAGCTAAAGTTTATGCAATCTGAAGAGCCCATGCTGAGTATTTCAGGACTTAGTTATTTAAAATAAGACAAGCCAGTCTTTGCAAGTCTGAAACAAGTCAAATTAAAAAGAGAAAAATAAAGCAAATAAACCCTTAATTTTCATCTTTTTGGGTATTTTTTCCCTTACGTTCAGCTTTTAAGCCAGTAAATAATTACCTTTGAGAGGGTCTAACAATTAAAGAATAACATTGATCAATTAGGAAAGAATGTGAGGAATACTAATCAATCCTAAAGAGAGTTTTTCTTCTCCCACCTCAATCCTTTTCGTCTCCCACAAACAATGAGATTTCTATACTGTTCAGATTCCTTTAAAAAACATTCATATTCTTGTCCATTCACACAAAACTCTCTTGGTGAGCATTGTTTTGGGAGGAGTGGGTGGTAGGCAGGGGGCACAGGATGTTGAGAGAACAGATAGGAT
This sequence comes from Pachycephala philippinensis, assembly GCA_013397055.1. Classification (NCBI taxonomy): domain Eukaryota; kingdom Metazoa; phylum Chordata; class Aves; order Passeriformes; genus Pachycephala; species Pachycephala philippinensis. The sequence continues at coordinate 123,752 of VWZT01016053.1, forward strand.
GTCAGGTGAAGATGGAATGCTGTGCCCTCTCTAACCAGCTGAAGGCTCTGCATGATTGTTTTCTTACAAATAATACCTGTGGGTGTTGAAACAGTTCAGGGAATCTATCAAATATATCCTTTCACTCTGCTGTTGTAACTCCATAAAATTTATTCTCATTTCAAAAGAATCTTGGCAATAATACCTGTAGGTGGTTGAGTAATTTAGAGGAAATCTGTCAAATCTACTTCCACTGACTTTAGCAATAGAATTCTGTAATTACTTTCAAAGTTGCTAAATGCAACGATTTATTTTCAGAATAGTCAGAAAGTTCTAAACTGAGCTTCTATTTTTAATTTTAACAACTTTTTAATAGGCTTGGTGGAAGAATGAACTCAAAGAGTAGATCTAATAATTACACAGCATTGCATTTAACTCTCAATGAGGAAAAAAGTCAATGCTGCATGTAGGCAGCAGCCAGGACATTACTGCAAGTGGAATCCCATCTTCGCATGGGTGCACATTTAGCTGTCTTCTTACAGAACTTGAAGAGGAGACATCTTAAACTAATCTTGATTCAATCCTCTCTGTGTAGTATTATCTGGGTTATTTACAGATTATTTATGAAAAATATAACTGAAGAACTCTTTCCCCCTTTAACAGATATACTTCATATTTCTTAGTTCAGAATAATAGAACAAAATTGAAAGCGCAGATATTTATTATAAACCTACTTACACTAGCAGAATCTTTTAGTGTCCCCAGACATGGGCACACACTCAATTTACTCTGTTTAACAACCTACCCTTTGTCAACTGAGGGTACATTTATTCGCTTTCAGTCCATGACAAATGTGATGTAACTTGACCTTGCACAATCCCCAAAGAAGGAGAGGTAGCCTGGGATTATCTGAAATAATCTCAGTGTGCATAAAGACAGATAAAATACACAATCCTCTGTTTGACACATTGTTAGAACCTGGTTCCAGCTGATCAGAATTATTTTCTATGCCATCACAGTTAGTCTGAACTAAGTGTTAAGACTTCCCAGGCTGTGAATTCTAAATGTTAAAAAAAAGGAAATACATAGTTCAGTGCAGAGACACATTACTTGCACAGGCGTTTTGTGGCAATCCAATGACAAAACCGATAATAAAATTGAAAGCAACAAATTCCTTTTCCCTCCCTGTCATCGCCAAAGAATCCGTGTCCTATTTGGATTCACCTGATCAAGCAGGACTCACCTCATCACATAACATATTCAAGGTGAACAGGTTTGTGGCCAGTGAGGCTTAATCCAATATGAGTGGTAAATGCAGTGGACAAAGATGTTGGGCCCTGCTATAATTAAAACTTCATTAGTCCCAAATGGTTGCTTAATATCTAATTTGCAGAAGAATATCATCCCCCATCTGTGGTCTTTTGACTAATACGTAATTTTTTAGCATGAACCACTTGTCTCTAGCAAACATTCATGTTCCAACAGGGAGAAAGAAAAAATAATGCACATTCATGGCAAAAAACAATCCAGAAATTACATTCTTAAAGTATTCATTTAACTCCTCAGCGCAATTTCAGACAGATTTCCACCATTTACTCTCCTGTATTTATTATCTGTGCAGAAGAAATTAACAATTAAATGCTGATGATAAAGTACAGGACAGTGTTAGCAGACTACCTCATCAGGAAAGGACACATGAGTAGCCACCACAGTTACAATAAGGTTCTGATACTCAAAAGACAAATTGTTCATAAATTATATACCGAAGTAGAAGGAAAACCAGAGGCAGTATAATTCTTGCTGCTTATAAAAAGGAAAAGATTTAATCAGTCACTCGCTTAAGAAGCATGCTATATCTGTGCAGCTAAGCACATTATAATTGTCTATATAAAGATGTTTTCAATTACCCAGCCTACAATAATCTCAACTGCTTCTTCTTTTTATTGAAATGAAACACTTAGATTGCTGGACTAGATAAGCGCATACTTCATGTTTCTAGACAGGACTACTGGTTCTATATCTTTTGAAAATGCTTTTCAGAAGAATGTAGGATTTCCAATAATTTCCCGGGGAAGCAAAAGCCTCTCTAGATCTAAATTAAGTTTTGTTTATTTGAAATGCAATATGGCTCTTTTTACGTTCTATCAGTCAGGTGCCATCCATATTCAAAGGATAAAACCCCCTCTATTTAACATATCAAAATAATTTTCTTACAAGATACATAGCTCAGAGGCAATTCCCCTGCAATGTATGTTTATGAAAAGTCAGCGGGAGCCATTTATGGTCTCATAATACATAAATCAACTGCAAGAGCCCTTGGTCAGAACGTGGAACATCACAACATTAACTCCTTGTGACTACAAAGCTTCCTTCATCCTCTTTACACGTGTCAAATCATTGCAATGATTTTTGTTAGTAGCTGGTAACGACTTAATCTATTTAAGTGATAATTGTTTCTTAGATACATTTAAATCTCAGGTTGGGAAGGGGGCGGGGATCACCTTACACAATACTTAATGAAAAAGCATAAAAATAATACGAATTGTCTTCCTTTTCCTCACCTACACAATTTTGTGACAAGGCAAATGAACTATTCCATACAGATAGACACACATGCCACTAAGTGATGGAAATAAACAGGGCTTGGAAATATCAATGTTTATTTTTTCACTGGAGCTTTTGCTTTCAGAATAATTACCTATGCACAAACTCTAGATGGCAACATTGCACTTACTGTATTACTAAAACAAAATGTCACACCGAGTCCCTACATATCCACTTTATCAACATTTTATGTGCCACAGATCTATAGACTCTTATTATAAGTGTAATGAAGCAGAAGTTATTGAAGCATTTTATTGATTGCTCAGATCACAAGTTTACTGTCATACTGAATTGGCACCTTACTTGCTGAAGCAAACTGCTGACACCTTTTTAAAAAAGTGACAACTACATCTATTTCATGACCAGAAATCCATTTTCATCTCTATCAAGACAAGAATGCAATTTTCACTTCATTTAACTGATGTTAGGCCTGCTCAAGGCATGACACTTAGAAAAAGACACAAGTTTAAGGTTCTTAAAATACTTCTGGTAACTAGAATGCAGCTCAGCTGTGGGAAAAATTTCAAGCCTCACTCAAATCTATAAACAGTACAACATTCTAAGAATCACTTAGCTGAACTATCAAGAGGGCAGTCTTCTATTTCTATTTCAAAATTACCAAGACACTATTTTTATATTATTTTAATAAGAAGCCAGGGTGAAATATTACAGTTTTCATAGGGAATCTTGCTCTACACAAAGTTCACTTTAACAGGGGATTATTTCTTGAGTGGCCTCTACACAGGTCAAACAGACAAAAAAAATTATTTTTCAGTGACCTATAAAGAAGGAAATAAAGATACTTAACACCTCTTCAACAGTGTGAGTCAATGTCATATAAAATTAGAAAAACAGAAGCTGCAAGGGAGAGGAAACAATTTAAGTCTACAAAAAAGGAGGGGGAATGTTACTAAACAGAGGCTGCGATACTCAAGTTATTTTAAGAACATATACTTTCATAACCCATAAAAACACAAACACAAAATTGTGTTGAATCAGAAATCAAGTTGAGAATTTTGATGAAGTTCTTGTTTCCTTCAAATAACATCTAATAATTATTATGCTGAGTTTACCACAATATAATCTAATTTTCTTAAAACAGCATTATAAACAGAGTAAGTGTCATTTGGTATAAATTTCTGACAAGTCTATGAACAAGGATGGTTATAGAAATCATAGGAAAAACATACAGTTTAAAAATACTTTATAAAACTGCATCATTTTATCAGTTTCTGCCAGGCAAACCCCCTGAAAAATTATTATACCTACAAGCTGGTTTATATTTTATTCATATGAAGGAAAAAGAAAACAAACAAGTCATTAAAATTCTTACTGAACAATGTAATTACTGCAATCTATGAAAACCAACTGAATAGTAATGATAGATAAGTTTCTTATAAAGTACAAAAAAGAAAAGTTACGGAACAAAGCTTTTGTGTCTCACAGAGGGATTCAACCTCCAGTACTTGAGTCAGCAGTTTCAAAAGAACAACACAAGAAAATAGAAGAAATATAGACTTCCTTTTTTCCTTTGTTCTGGTTTTGGCAGTATTTCAATTTTTTAAAATCAGTAATATTTTAAAATATCTGCATAACAAAATGAGGAAACCTGATGAATTATGCTGTCTATGGATATAGCTTAGAAAAAGTGTTGGATATTCAGTTTGAAGCAGTGCATTTAAGCTTGTTTTCCCATAGCCAAAATGGTGAATAATAGAATCAGTCAATAATTTTATTCCCTTTTGTTTTCTTGTGAGTATTTTGCATACAAGCTCCATAACTTTAATGTAATGTAATTTGCTGTGGTTCAAATGATTAATTACTATTACTGTAAGTTCTGCTAGATCAAGCTAATGAATGTTCAGCACAGTTTCCTGTCACTTCTCATCCCAGCTCAGTCCCCTCTTCCCCACATATAACACACTTCAGTAAAAATAAAAGCACACAGAGTAAAACCTCAGGACCAGCTATGTTTGTCAACTACCATACTCAAATTTTGCTAAGCCCTTGTAAGTAACTCATGCGCAAAACTATCTAAATATACTGAAAGAAACTTTTGATTCTCAAATACTTACACATCTAAATTTTGCATAATAAATATTTACTGTGGCGAGGAGATATTCTTTTATTTACCTGTTCATGTGACAATTTATATTATTTAGTACAGGACAGATCAACAGCGTAATTCAAAACGAAGAAAACGTTTAAAAATCATTAATATCATTTTAAAAGGTATTTGAGCCTTCTCTTTTGGCCTCTGTTTGGCTGTGCTAGGCCTGTGAATGACAGCTTCCCTGCTTGAAACGCACAGAAAGCACAGCCTTCCTCATTCACTGTCAGTACTATGGCCTTTTCACACGTTCCCTCCACAGCAGTGTTTGTCCCCAAACACTGGAACCCAGCACAATGGCATTCCTCCTCCAACACCCCCACCAACAGCACCACTACAGATGAAGAATGCTAATGAGGTGGACATCCCCCATCTCTGAAAGTGTTAACTACATCCCCAGCTATCAGATATGCTGCTATTTCCATTGTTACATGTTAGAGCTCACTTGCATTTATTTGGGCAAGGCTTTTTTTCTAAAACTATTTTAAATAGAAATTTCAGAGACTTGACAAAAAAAGATTTAAAAAAATCTTCCATGCATCCACCTAACTGCATACATTATATAGAAAATTAACTGATTTTAACCTCCAGACATATTTGGGGGTCCCAGAAATTCCAACGCAGCATGTTTAAAACAGCAAGGCAAAAGGCTGACCTCTGAAATATTAATAGTAGAATAATGCTAACAGAACTGGTGTTTAAATTTTTTTTTTTTTCTATTAGAAAGATGCATTTTAGAGTCCCAAAATTCATGGCATTAAAATGTCAACATAAGCTTTGCTGAGATTTTAGGAAAGCTCATTATACACATATGCAGTTGCAATTAGAAAGTAAAGTTTTTTGTTACATAGTGTTAATACACATAATATAGTGCTTATACATATTTTTTGCTTTCTCATTGATTTAAAGAAAAAGTAAAACCCAAAGCTCAAGTATTCCCTCACTGTTACCTGGTTTACTTTGCCTATATTAATTTCAAGGAATATTGCCTATCCTCTCTGAAAGGCTACAGACACTCCAGCAAAGGGACAGGCGCTCCTCACCGTGCCCTTCGCTGGGGCAAGAAGCAACAGAGTGATATAAAAACAACACTGTGCAAACAGTGCACTGTGTGGAACCAGGAACTATGTATTGTTTAAATTCAACACATGCATCTTAAGCTGAAGTCCAGATGGATTTAACAGAACTACATGAATTAGCATATTATTATAGAATTATGTGTATTAGCATACTATTAGTTGTATGTGCTACTTGATTTCAGTGGACAGACTAAAGCGCCTTAGCAGAGTAATACTGAATCAGAGAATACAACTTTTTTTTTTAATTTGCTTTCCTGTTTGATTTACACAAAAAGACGAAGTAAATACAGGTGTCAAAATAGCACAAACAGAAATCATGCAAATCTATTTCAGGTTGTCAAGCAATGGCTGGATGTTGTATTGGTGTGAATTCTGTATGCAGCCACCACAGCACTGCACTGCCAGGCCTCAGCACAACAGGACAAAGTGAGAGGATTTCCCTTGAAAGTCTTGGTTTGTTATTAAGGTGCCTCTAACCTTTTATCTGTATCACACCACAATGTGCTCCTTACAAAACAAAACTTGGTTCTTGGACAAGAAGGTCAACATAAACAAAATAGGGTAAGAACACAGTGAGAAGAATTGTTATACCTACAGCTAAAATAACCCTCACTTACTGTAATGACTTCATTTATGTTCAGTACTAACACAACTACTCTTGGAAAATGGCTGGAAAAATTAACAGAGAGACACTTTGCACTGAATTATATGTTCTATCTTATCTTTAAAGTAATATAACTCAAAATAACACAAGATTTTGGCACATTACTGCACAAAACACTTAATATCCTCGTGCTGTAAAATTTTCATTTAAGCACTTAATCCAGTTTGAAATGTTTATTAAAATAGTTTAATTGTAAGTTTTTTGTAGACTGTCATAGCTGTACTGATATTTATCCCTGTAATCTGGACTCCTAAAAGTTACAAATATCCAAGCTGACTATATGAGCATATATCTATATGCAAGGCTTTCATTACAAAGAATCATTTGTCTTTGGAAGAGATTTCAAATCTACTAAAATTGTATTTTTCTTGTTGTATTTTTCTTGTCATTTACAATTTCCTGCTGAACACTGATGGATAATCACCAGAGGAATGATTAGCTTGAGCTAATTTACTGAAAGGTCTTTATATGTTCTTCACAGAAAAGGGCGAAAAGTAGTCAATAAACGACTTTCACGTGAATTTTTATTTAGAAACTCCATTGTCTGTTTTGTTCAACTAATTGCCATTATACTTGCTACACACTTGTATGCATTATACAGATTTGTACTTCTTCAGGAGTTAATATTATATTTTAAGGCACTGGTCTGTGGCTTTTGTGACAGGCAACATTGTCTTAAGAGTAGAATTATCAACAAAATGCGTAAAGATATTTTCCACTTTTTAATATATCACTATACTGCCTCAGAAACATTCTGAAACAAGCTTTTCTTTTTTTCCTTTTCTGCTTGTTTGTCTTTTACATGCTCTTCCATTTTTGTTTTTGTTTTGTTTGATTTCTTCTTGCTGACCACTATTAGTTCTAGAGAGGAATAGTCTCTCCAAAGTCAATTCTCATTTCTCTTTATGGATCTTACAGCAGGAGGTGCTGTATAAACAGTGTGACACTCTGCCTGCTCCTCTCCTCCCCCTTCCTCCACAGCCTGGGAGCTGCTCTATCTGCCACACTCTCTTAACTCTGGGGCCGACAGCAGTTTTAAATCTCAGCTTCGTCGCTGGCTGTTTAATTTCTAGATAATACTTTGCCTTCAAAACCTGTACATCTCCTATTTTCATGAAGTACTCACCTAATCCTTAAAAATATGTACATTCCTAACCAAATGAATGAACTCATGTTGCTATGCTCAGCAAGGTCAGTGTTTTCTTACTCATGTTTCCTAAAACTTGAGTAATAAAAGATATCACCTTATTGCTTCCAAAATGTCAGACAGGATGTTGCATACCTGTTTTCCACAGCCTTTTCAAATTAAAAGTGCAAGTCTGGTATATTTTTTTGATGGCACATGTATAGATATTAAAATATTGGTATTTTAAAATATGATACACATTTAATTTTCATAATGCCACGCCAACTGAACTTAGAATAGTTTTATTTTATTTATGTATTTATTTTAAATATGTTTCAACTAAATCATTATTTAAGTTAGTTCTGTGGGCAGATCTATGAGACTATTAAAAGCTGCCTGTGCAGAAGAGCAGTGAGAAATGATGGCTTTAGAGAATTTCCACACAAGGAACATCCTGGCTTGGCACAGTGTGCAGCGAGGAACGATGCGACACATGACATCCCACACCACAAGAGAAACACAATTAACTCCTCTATTGTGGGCTTTGCAATTACAGGAGAAGCATTTTGTTTTCCTAGCAGGCACTGCAGTTTCTCCAATATGTGTCACACTTCTTTACGACACAGTGCCAATCGTTGGTTTTACACAATTAGTGCATTTGAAAATAAAAACAGAAAATCAGACTTTTAAAGAGTGGGACAACTCACCTGCTTGCAACACTTTGCAGACTTTAATCGTTGGTGCAGAGCCAATAGAACTCCCTGGATGTGAATCTTTGCTCCTGAGAGGCTGAAACCTTCTCTCTTAAAGACCCAAAGAGGTCCACACAAAGGTGTGATGATGTTTTGCAGGCATCTGTCAAGAGGAGCAATGCAAAAAAAAGAAGAAAAAGGAAAAAAAAACCCAAACAATCAAAAGAAAATGCATTCTTTTGACCCAACTGAAATATACAGCCTCTAACACAGCCTCAGCATCAGAACTAACTCTTAATATCTATTATTTATATCTGACCTGGGTTAAGTCTTCAAAAAGCAACTGCTGCATTTCTAGTGGCCACCATGAAGGACGTATTTATATTGAGACACCCCCCCATGAAAGACTCATAAGCGTCGTGAGCACACCTGAATAGTTCTGAAGTGCGCCTAACTAGCTGCGTGGCGTGTCATGGTGTGCACTGATTGCCTTATCTTCTCATTTGTCACAGATGAGTTGGAACCAACCTTGCTGAAACCCACTCACATTGTCCTGATAAAATTGCAAGATCCATGTTGTTTCTGTACACAGTTTCCTGTTGCGGGGCTGACATACACCTACAATATTAGAGATGGTAAGATTTATAAAATAGAATCAACACTCTCATAAGCTGTTTTAGTACAACCTTCTCATTGCTGCCACCTCAAAACCAACTTGTAACAAATAAAACTGCTCAGTGTAACTGGTTAATAATGAGAAAGGTCAAACAAAAAGCTAAATAAAATTGATTTATGTCAATGCTCTCAACAAGAGCTTTTCCTTGCTGTTCTTGGATTTCAAATGACTGCAAAGGTTGAAAGAATTCTCTCAAAGGGACCTAATGCCAATATGTGAGATAAATAAGGAATGATTATTTTGGCTTCAGGCATTACTAAGGTGCACGTGCTCTGCAGATATTTCTGTGTAATATTTGTGGCCCTGCCTTCTTCAACAAAATAAAATCACATTAAGTAACATTTCAGGCTTTTACGGGAGGGAAGGGGAAGGGAAGGGAAGGGAAGGGAAGGGAAGGGAAGGGAAGGGAAGGGAAGGGAAGGGAAGGGAAGGGAAGGGAAGGGAAGGGAAGGGAAGGGAAGGGAAGGGAAGGGAAGGGAAGGGAAGGGAAGGGAACCACTAAAATCTAGTTTTACTTGCAATATGAAATAAATGTAATGAAATAAATCTGTATAAAGCACATCTGTGAACAATGCAAATGAAATTATATGCATAATTTCCCCATCTAGTCAATCTGTGGTCATAAAGATTCACATTAGCTATACAAGTATAAATTATGGATTTCCTAGGTACTTAAAGACTGACAAAGAACTTCAGATTTTGTCAGAGAAAATACCAGAGGCAGGTGAATTACACTTTCTGTATTAGAATAGGAGACGTGTTCAATTTGGATATGGCAAATATTAAGCCTCAAGAGCTGTTCATTCAGCTGCGAGAACAGAGTCTGAACCAAGACCTTAGCTGAGAAACTTTCATATGCAAGTTCTTTAATAACTGGAGACTTTTGGACAGACAAAGAAGGAGCATCTCATATAGTTAAATCTATCTTCAAGGATAAAGAAATAGGTAATCATGCAACAGACTGTATTTTGCCTCTGCTAAAGTCAGTGTATTTTATGAATTATTTAAGCATGCAGTTAAGTGAAACTGTGTTTATTTTTGTGAAAGGCATTACTTTTTTAAAAATCATGTTAAAGTCCAGGTCTTCTGACTTCCAGAACTTCATGATAAAATTTTATCATCTAGTCAGTAATTTTATGTATTCTCACATAAACACTACTGAGAGCTCCCATGTAGTACACTTCTCTTTTATCTAAAGGGAGACCAGACTTCACAAAATAAGACTGATGAGGATTCACTGAACAAGTTATTATGCATACTAACCTACTCTTATGATCATCCTAAAGAGTAATACTGCAAGACTTTTTGAAAATACGTCATCAAGGCAAAGACTCCAAACCAGAACACATACATCAGACCGTTAAACCTGATTTCTCAGGATATGGCCATGCAATCGAACATAAGCAAAAATTATCTCAGGTTGACAATAAGTGAATTAATAGTTTTCCAGACTATTCTAATAATGCACTTACTTCTTATCATGGGAGTCAGACATCAAATTAAGAAGATTAGGTGAGATTATGAATGAGATTTGATCAGGAACACTGGCAGGGGTGAATTTACTTCAGTGAGCAGCATCAGAATTAAATCTATGTTTTATGTTATGTGATATTATGTGATGAGGAGTGATTATAGTCTTGCTTAGTTTAAACAAAATAAAAGGATGAAAATCTGATCCTAGTGAAGTCTCTGGAAGGTTTACAAATAACTGAAGTGAATATGGTTTTTACTCGGTGCTTTTTAACTTAGTTGCCATAGAAAAAACATTACAGAAATGAAGATCAAGACAAGTAGTGCTGATTTTCTGGGTGTGTAAGTAGACTGAAACATAGCTGTGAGAAAATGTTTGTATAGTGGCATTGAATGTTTCCTTTGAAACACTAATTATAATACTTAAAATTATTTCGTTTTACCACAAATTTTTTACCACTAATAATTTTAACATCCGTATAATGCAGCAGTGTTGATCCACCTTCCCTGAAGGTAGTGACCTTCAGGACCAGAGAGGGATAGTTCCAAGATCTGCTGGGGTAGTTGGAATTTAAAGATTCAAAGTGTCACCAGTTTCAGACACACCTAACACCCAAATTACTCAGCAACACCGAGTATCAGACCCAACTAATTTTCCATAAGCAATAACCCTTTCCATAAACTTCAGCTGACTTTATCCATAATGGTATTTACTTCATTCCACACTCAACCTTATTGTTTCCAGATTTATAGTCTCAAAGAGCTTGTATTCTTTCTTCTTTTTTCCCCCTACTTTTGACCTCCTTTTTAAAAATGCAGATATCACTGGTATTGAGTTATTAACCATTCACTACAGTATGAAAAAATGTGCCTAGAAAGTTGAAGGAATTAATGTAGAACACCAGAGCAGTAACTTCAGAAGAATATACTTTCACTAAAATATTCCATAACTTTATTCTGTGTGGTGATTACAGAAGATACCCTTAGCACTCTAGATAAAAAATACGCAGTTACTCAAAAATTATCGCTTGTTTAGGAACATTTATGTTGTTCTTATGTGGAACTGACATAGGTACACATGAATAATTTCCAATGAACAGCTACCTACTTCCAGACTTCCATACATTTTGGTGACTTACATAAACAAAGAAGGTATTAGTCTGAACTGACACTTAAAAACTGAAAGAGTATCAGTAATGACTTCACAAAATATCTCCCAACTCCACAGGACACTTTGATACTGCGGTTTTACACAAAGCACAGTCTACAAAGCAAGGTGAAAAGAACATACAGACAAAATTTCCAAAAAATTTGCAAGTGTATTGTGAAGTGTTTCACAGTCCATTCACCATTACAGCTGATCAGACATCACAAACCCTGAGCTATGAGGCAGCCCTAGGAAAGTCAATAACAGTGTTGGCCATAGCAAAAGAAGGTAAAGGCCGACCCTTGGAGGAAAGTGCATGGGCTAACTTTCAGGAACAACTCATTGTGATGTATGTCTTTCAGGAGGTTAGAGAGCAAAGCAAGATAGTCTTAAGTTATGAAAAACACTTTAAATTGTAGACAAAATCCTTTTTCTTTATATCTTGTATGCAGAATTAAAAATACTGCATTAGAACCAAACTGCGTATTTTCTTTTTTAACGAGTAATTCTTCCCATTTGCAGCAGTCTCATCTGCTAGAGAGTCAGCACTGGCTAAAAGGAGAGTACCCAAGGATCTTTGCTCCTCAGCTAAGCTGAACAGTGTAAACACACCTTTATTGTTTTTATTCTTCCCCTTATTGATTTTTTTACTTCAAGTCACATGAAAAACATCGAATTTCCTTGAAGAAAATAATTGTTTTACAGTGTAATTTAACACTCCTCTGAAGAAAAGAGATGTGAAATTTTCCCTGAAACAAAACCCAGAGATTTTAAATTGATGGAGAAAATGACATTATGTCACTGGGGCAAACGGAAGAGAAAAATCTGGATTTTTTTTAACTTTGTCTTGTCTTTCAACTTGCTGAAAATCATAAGAGTGCAATGTTGATCAAATTGAGTGATAAAAAGCATGAAATCCAAAGCCCAGTAGGATACCAGTAGGGTATCCACAAAAAGTAAGCAGTATGTTTGTAAAGCAATGGGAAAATCACCCTCTGGCAATTTGCAATCATCACAAGTGGACTGCAAAAAAAAATAAAAAACAAATCCCCCAAAATTCAGTTTGTTAACTTTCTTCTTACTTAAACCCATGACATTATTGGAGCACAGACATAATTTTTTATGATATTATTTATTATAATCATTATTTATTATATTATGCTGAGTTCTTTTCTCCATCAATTTCTCTTAGCAAATAAGGTACCAAATGGCAAAAGTTTTGGTTTTTTTTAAAGCAAATAACAGTATCAGAACAATGGGAAATAAATCATCAACATTTTTTCCATTAGGGGAAACAAAGATCTTTCAATATGACCAAAATTTTAGAAATTCTTTTTATACTTTCTGGTGACAAGGCTTTTTCCTGAAGGTACTTTCAATATGCCCTATACACTGTATATATATTTCTATATCTATATCTATATCTATATGTATCACTGAGGGCATAAATTGAGTTAGTGCTCACAGTGCTTCATGTTTCTAATTTTTAGCAACCATGATGCAGTTCCTTGTCCAGGGCAACTGGCATATAATGTCCAAAACTGTGATTTGTATAGGGAAACTTAATGGTGGAGAACATGCATTTTTCTCTGTTGCTTAAATTACGTCAGCGTGGTTTTATTCACACAAAAACTAATCTAACAGCTGCTGTATACTTTTGTTTACATGCTATATGTCAAATTCTATTGTCCCCGAGATACTTATGAGAGATGCTTTAGCAGTCATTTTCTTAAATACTTATGCCTATCCGAATTTGGATTTTTTCACCATTGAACCGAATGACAAGTACACGATTGCTGTACTTAAAGCAATCTTTCACAGCTGCTTTGCTTTTCCCGTGATCCCATTAAAATGACGGCATATGCCTGTGGGGTCTACAGTGTTACAATACTGCGGAACAAGATGTTGATTGTATACTACAAATTCGTACAACACAAGTTGGCTTTTTTGTAGGAACCACTCCTCTGGTCATCCTTCTGTTTGTTTTTAGCCTGAACAAAATCTGATTTAAAACCTTGTCCACTGCTGTGCCCTTTACTGAACACCTGGTTGTGTTAATTCTTTAGAAGTTCAAACTCTAACCCTCAGTGGTTAGTAGGCATGAAAACCTAGTCATGAAGTCTCCTCAGTTCCTAAAATGAGCATGAGTCATGTCTTGAACTGAACGAAGTAGCTGTGCATTAAATATGCTGGCACATTTCTGCTTGAGCAAGTGGACCGAAATGGTGTGAATTGTTAATGCCTTGCTGCTTTGGTTCACGGCTTGTGATTGATCATTTGTAACTATATCTACTCCTTGTTCCATGAAATCAAGTATGGAGTAATGGGTTCATCAGATTTTTGGGTTAAATTGAGAGTGAAGAGGTACTGTGTGTGGAAATAAGAGTTGCCATGTTCGGGGCTGGCCTTGTAACAGCATGGAATCTAAAGGCGATATTCAAAACCACTTCACTCATCATACGCTTACTGATTCTGAATAGGGTCCATTTGCAGGGGACATTTGGTAGCTTTCCAATACACTTTATGCCTCTTTCTTCACTTCTACCACCCTGCACTTTTTTTTTTTTTTTNCTAGAATAGCTTATAACAGGTCAGAACAGAAAATTAATAGAATTAAGTAACTTGCTATGTAAAAGTTAAAATAGGCTTAGACTGAAATGACTGTCCTGCTAATTAATGATGCTACCTAAATATTAAGTGATTTGCAGGACTCAGGCTAAGAGAACTCAGCAAAGTTTTACTCTCTAGGGAGAATTGAATTATCATATTTTGTATAAACTTATTTTTCCAGGCAGTAAAGGAGAGTTACACAGCCTTAATTTTACTCCTCAGTCCTTTGATGTGCAGGAATGACACGGATTTCCAGACATTACAACACATTCGGTGACTTTGCAAACAGCAGTGTGCGGGACCACAGCAAATCCAAGCCAACAGCAACCAGAAGTGACAACTTGTGATGGCCTGCAGGAGAGTAATCACATGCAGCATCTCCACAGAACAAGAAAAGTAATGTATGTCAAACTTGCTGCAATGCTCACACTGCTCTGTTTGTGCAACAGAAGCCTCCCTAGACTCATAGTGCTGCCTCAGCTCCTCCAGGTAAATTCCACCAGTTCAGAATAAAACCCAACAACATGTTTCCCTGTTTTAAAACAATCTATAGAAGTGATTTAATTTCATGTGAATGTTCAGCTTGGAATGAAAAGTCGCTCTGCTCACATGAAACCGAGATCTGTGCTTTCCATCTCCTCTTGCGCTGAAGTTCAGAGACAAAACTGAAATCTGGACAAATTAAGCCCAAAAGAGAAATACAGAAGTAACAACAGCCTACTTTTGCTCCTCATTTAGGAATAAAGAGAGGAATGGAAGGAAATTAAATGAAAGTGCAGTGGAGAGGAGTGCACTGCATGTGTACAGCCATGTATATTTGTGATGATTGTAACCTTATAAAGACAGAGAGATACAGCAGTTTAGTTTCATTTATCCAATCTAGGGCATACAAGACTTTTCATCTCTCTTCTTTGTTTAATGTTTATCTTGATGAACGTAAGCACAGCACACGTCTACAGCAATCTAGTCCATGCACAAGCTTCGTCATGAAGAGTTTTGGGGAGGCTTCAACCCATGAAATGCTGGAAAGGCAGAGGAAGCCATCACAAATGGAGAAGCTGCATTTTTCCAATTCACTTTGAAAGCATCCCATCTTTTTCCCTTTTCTCCTCCTGCTTTTATGCTAGTACCTTGCTGCGGTCAAGTTTCTACATCTAAGTATTAAATCAGGCTCTTTTTTTTAACTATTTGGGCTTTGTTGGCTTGTAATTGTTATTCGGAAGGTTTCTCACACTTATGCAAGGAGCTGTGCCACAAGTGGAAGATGTTTCTCAAGTCTATAAAGTCTTTTATAAAAACTAATAATTTTCCTGGGTATTTCCTTTTTTAAATGCTGACCAACCTCCAGATGCTCATCTCTATTTTCAAAACATTCA
Organism: Pachycephala philippinensis; assembly: GCA_013397055.1. NCBI lineage: Eukaryota > Metazoa > Chordata > Aves > Passeriformes > Pachycephala > Pachycephala philippinensis. The sequence continues at coordinate 139,285 of VWZT01016053.1, forward strand.
GTGCTGAATCATTTACAGAAATCTGTACAGATGCAATTGCAGCAGCCAGACAGCGAAAGGCCAGGACAGCTTTCTCAGCCACAGTACGCTTAGAATTCTTGAAAACAGGTCATTCTGATACCTTACTGCAGCTCACCTGGGGACTTCACAGCATCACAGAATGGCTGAGGTTGGAAGGGATTTCTAGAGGTTTTTCTAGTCCAGATCCCTGCTGCAAGAAGGTCAAGCAAGAGCCCATTAGCCAGGGTTTTCTCCAGTGTATTTTGAATGTCTCTAAGCATGAAACTCCAAAACATCTTTGGACAAACTCTTCAGTGTTTGAGCAACTCACAGTAAACTTTTTTGTCTTATGCTGAAGCAGAATTTTCCACACTTCAGCTTTTGTCCACTGCTTCTTATCCACTCATTGAATTCTGCTGGGAAAAATCAGATTCCATGTTCTTTACTCCCTGCCACTCCAGCCTGTGCTTCTGGATTGGATTATAGCTATCCAGCTGCAGGACTTGGCATTTCCCTTCGTTGAACTTTATGGGATTCCTGTCTGCCTATTTATGCATTCTCCCTCCAGCATTTATTCTAATATGCAAACGTTCTTTAAGACTTATAAGAAAAGGAACAATACATATTGCCTAGTTCAATACATGTTTAACTGAAGTAGAAGGTACTGGAGAAAATTAATCTTCATGACTTTGACCCCATGTATATGAATTTCATTCAGGCAAAAGACTCAATCCTAGTGAAGTACAGTTTAAAAAAAACCCCTACCTATGAAGAGATATATTCAGATTTCAAAACAAACAACTCCAGATACTACTCTAAAACATTACTAAAAATTTGTTGGTGGTGTTTTCTGTTCAACCAGATGCACATACTGCCAGAGAGGAGAAAGAGGAAAGCTTGATGTCATGACATTTTTTTGTATTTTAATTTACTGAGTCAAGGAAAGGTGCACTATAATGGAACTTAGTGCAGTTTCAGGGCTCTGTTGGTTACAACCCATGGTGTCAGCAGCCACATATTTGCCAGATCAATTCAAACATTGTTTTTAATTTTTCCCGTTCAAAACGTGCTTTCTACACTAAGCAGTATGAGATAGGTACATTCAGTGTGTCAAATAAATTCAATAGATTCTGTCGTGCTTTCCAGTGGAGAAATTTACAGGTGAGTAGAGCTGAGGGTGGAGCATTTAGTTTTATTTAAGCAACGAATTTTAATGTAAAAGGTACAGTTTTTCTGTTATTATATGCAATATAAGTAATAACACAACGTATCAGTAGACATCTACTATAATAATATAAATATTATGTACATAAAATATAAATTGAAAGCGCCATTGAAGAGAGAAATATTTTCATCACATGATGTAGGAAGGCACCGAATACATATCACCCCACATATCAGTGGGGGTTTTTTTTCAACAATACTGACAGGGTATAAGTTCAGTTTCTCCTCAGACATTTTGGGGGAATATTTAGCTGAGGCTGTCATGCTCTTATCATAAATATTTTCATGAGCATTCCCTATGTCTCTTTTAATAATCAAGAATATATTCATTTAATATCTTTGATCTGAAAGTAGCTGTAAACTTTGAAATAGCAAGAAAATGCTCATAATGAAGACAGCCACCTCTCTTCCTGAAACGTGGCCAGGGAATATTCTCTGGCTTGTGAGGAGAGTAAAAAAGCCTTGGAAAACTCTACACATAGCTGAGCTGAAAACTGCTTTGCTTCTCTGAAAGTGGTTAGGACTAGAAGAGAAAAAAGCAGACTACTTACATAGACATTTCTTGCAAAACGTAAAGAATATAAGACTCCTTTTAATGATTTACAAACGCTACATCTTCCACATATATTTCTCCCATGATAGGAGGGTTATTTACAGACACAGGCAGTTCTAAAGTCTGAAAATCTTGAATTTATTTATTTAAAATCTTGTACTAAAAATCTTTGGTGTCAAAACCAGAGATATTCATCAATAAGGAAAAAAACAGTCATGGGGATATATTTTTAAAAGCTTAAGTTCATAGTACAAGGATATAGATATTTGCTAAAGATAGCCGTTAAGGAAAGCTCAGAGAAATAATTCTTAGCCTTCTTAAAAAGAGCTGGAATGATGTCGCACTTACAGACCGTATGCAAGGGTAGAAGAGAGAAACTCTCTGTGTGTTATCCCACTGAAACTGTGAGAAAAAGCTTTCATACTAAAGCAGCACCTAAACAAGTCAATCAATCACTGAAAATGGATTAAAACTATGCAAATATTAAAATGCTAGAATAACATAGAAGAAATAGAATTTATTCACGAGTTTATTTACTGACTATTTGACATTTTTAGTTCAATTTAAGGGCATCAACCCACACAAATTATTAAATATAAATATTTATTATATTTATATTATATTATATTTATATTTATTATATTTATAAATATAAAAATATAATAAATAATAAAATAATGGAGTCTGGATTCACTTTTCAGTCTAAGTCCTCAGTGTAGTAAACAGAATACCTGTCCTAGAAATTTTGCTTTAACACTTACGCTATTGACAATTTTTTCTCTCCACTTACCTTGTATTAGTATCTCACTGGATAAGTA